>CAUJRU010000649.1:0-397163 GCA_963277665.1 Viscum album
TATTACTATGGTGGATTTTAAATGAGGTGTTTCCCCTAATTTTATAGAACACTAAAGACCAAGAGAGTTACTTTTAGAACCTTTTCTCATATATGTATTTCTGGTAATTCTAATTCCAGTGATCATAATTTTTTTTTGGATTCTATAAAATTATCACCATTTCTTATATGGATTATAGGATCTTGTAAAAACACTTGAAATAGATAAGGTAACATTCTTACTTTCAATAACATTATGCATATTTAGTAGTAGTTACTAGATTAGAAGTTATGGTTTCCAAATATGTAAAGGATTCGATAGATAAATTTGACAGAATAGATTTTGGATTTTGGAAGATGCAGATGAAATATTATCTCATACAAAAAGATCTATATATTCTTTTAAATTAATCAAGCCATAGTTAATGTAGTAGTTGGAATGATAGAAGATGGATATAAATGATATAGGATTGATAAAAATTTATTTGGTGTATAATGTCACTTATAATATCTAAGAGGATAAGACTATATAAGGGTTATTTAATTCTCTTTTATACATGTATGAAAAAACTGATGATGATGAATTTATTTTATGAAAAGGATCTTAGATAAGTGGATGTTATAATAAAAACTTGTAGATGATTATGTGGATGACTTTAATGTGATATAGGGATAAAAATTATCAGAAAATTAACATTCATGGAAGATGTTTGAGCACGTTTACTACTATCATCACTTCTGTAGAGTTGGGATTCCATGGTAATGGTTTCATGAAATTTCTAAGTAAAAAATGACTTAGTGTTTTAGGTTGTAAAGTAACACATTTAGAATGAGAAATTTATATGAAGATAAGTCCAAGGATCTAATATAAATGAATTAAATATAGTAGGTATAGGAAAATCACCACATATAAGAATCCAAGTATGATAAGAAGATAATTTTAGAGACACGAGTCATGGTAAGTCAACCAAAACTCATATAACATGATGGAATTACATAAATGTGTACATATCAAGAAGGATTTCCGAGATTTAAAAGTGAAATTTGAAAGGAAAACTTATCTGATTTCATGTTTTGAGAATAATATATCTAAATTAAGTATGGTTTTATTTCTAAGTGTCAGTATTTTGGTGAAATAATGGATCGCTGATTCTAGTGCATCTTTTCAAATAATAGGAGAGAAGGGGTACATGAAAAATTATATATCTTAAAATTTCAAAATAGTGAATATAGAATATGATGTAGCTATATTGATCATGAGTAAGATTTATGTAAGAATTTGGATTAATAATTAATGATCTTTTGTGTTAAAGTTCATTCACAACATTTCAGTACTTCAAAAAAAATTTATTTAAGATGTTTAGTTGAATGAGGATAGGTATAAAACATGATTTATAAATTGAGTATAGAAAGTAATTCAAATTTCAAAACTAATTTAGTGAAAGGAAAAGGACAACACATTATATCTGAGTAGAACGGTGGAGAGGGAATCAATTTATAGAACATAAACTTCTATAAATTTAGGGTTATAAAACATCCACCATGGGAACCTCAATGAAAAGAGAATAATGTTTTAGTGATTTTATGATTATTTACTCTAGATAAATCATAGTTCCATTGCTGAAAGTTTTGTAAACATAGAGATAAATGAAAGGTGTTGTTATTATTGAGTAGTAGGACATCAAAAAGCCATAATCTAGAACCTATTCACACAAATGTCTCAGTACTTTACCCAGTCAAGTATCAGAAAGGGTCACAATACTTTGTGACATTAATTAATGACTCCATGAATTTTTTTTCTTTATTTATTGAATCAAAAGTCAAAATTGTTTTGAGTATTATTTTAGTGAAAATTAATGTTATATAGGGAAACCTAAATAAATATGGAACATGTGAGATAATAAAACAATAATGAGTATAGTGGAAGACGTTTATGGAATTTTTGAATGAATAGAGGGATAAGGCTTGAGAAAATAGTTTCATGAATTACACAGGAAAATAACGTGGATGGGTGGATAAAATGAATTTTAATTGAAAAATAATATAGTATAAGGATAAATTAAATAATAAATAAGGAAATATGGGAAGAAGAAGTCAATAAAACTATTTAATATATTAATATAAGTCAAGTGACAGCAATGGGATAAACATTACAGGAATCCCCATGGTTTAGTAAGTTACCAAAACTTTCTCACCTAATTTTTTTTCAAAATCCTCACTTATGACCATATGAATGACATGGATAAATAAAAATTCAAATATAAGTCCCAAATATGTTTCTTTATAAGTTTTAATGATGGGAATTTTAGATTTTGACTTTGGGATGATGTCAACTAACAAGTCATCAGAAGCTAAAATTTTCTCTTTAATGACATTGTCTTATAGAAAGACCAAAACATGGTAGGGAAGGAGATCGGGAATGAAGAATAAAATTACTAAGTTCATGTTTTTCTACGTGGAAGGTCTAGGGGATTTAAATTCCTAGAGATTTCAAGTAGTGCTAAATCAAATTTAATTTCATAGTTTCTATAAGAAATTTTAGTTCAATCTAATAGTTCATATAATATGTATGTTGATGATATACTAGTGAGATTAGAAACTAGTGAGTATTAAGTTAGAGTAAGATAAAAATATAATTTGGAAGTTTCCTTTATAAAAAGGGAAGAACCAAATTTAGAGTTGTGGTGGTCATCCAAAGTCAGAAGAATGATATATAGGCATGGAGTTGACTTTAACTTCTTAATTTTGATGGATTGAGGATAACCAAAGATATCAGAAGAAATAACTAATCTAGATGATTCTATTAAGTGGGAGTTGGTTCTGAAGGATGAGTTGGATTCACTGTATGTGAATAACACAGAGCAGTTGTCAGAATTTGCATGGGGAAATACAAAATTTAATAAAAAAGTGGGGTTTCTAGCTAAAATAAGAAGTTAATGAAAGTAAAATGTGTAAAGACAATATTGGTGAAGTGGGTTTTATAAAAGGAAAGAATTTATTTTGTTGAAATATTTTCACTAGTCATAAGACATTCAACCATAAAAACTATTCAATAATTTGTTACTTCTAAAACTACCAGAAAATAGGGAAAGGGAAGCACTGCCTTTTATCAGCACTAAGCATAAAGCACTGATAAAGGGGTGGGCATTTATCAGTGCTAGAAAAAAATGATAATAAAGCGTACATTTATTAGTGAAATTATTAGCACTGACAGATGTTATTATTAATAATTTATATTAAATTATTATATTTATCTTCAAAAATATTGTTTATTTGAATACATTAAATAAAGAAATTTTTTTTTACTTAATATATATTTTGTAATAATTAAAAAGTATATATATAATGTTCTAATTGAAAAACGTATTTCTAATATTATAATTAAATATATATATATATATAATTAAATAATTATAATATTATAATAAATTACATTAAATAAAAAATACATTTTTTAGATTTATTAGATTTTTTAGATTTATAGATTTGTTGGATTAATTCATTATATTTATAATATTTGTTATATTTAATATATTTAATATATTTATTTTATTTATAAATATATAATAATTTTTAATATATATATTTATAATTAAAATTATTGAATATATATGTGTTTTCCAATGAATTTGGTCAACGACTATATTGATCATGTGTATATGTTATGTATCATATGCATGAATGTTTATTTATACAATACATCTCGTTGTCCAATGATGTGGTATATTGATTAATTCATAATATCACCCATATGAACTATATATGTTCTAAAATATGCATATATAAAATTACATTAAATATATTTAAATAATAAATATATTTTATTATATTTTTAATGATATATAAAAATACTTTTCAAATACATTTGTAATTATAATTTTATTAATATATATATATTAACAATTATATTCCAATATTTATAAATATGTACTATTTATAGTTATAATTTTAATAAGTAAATATATATTTATCTTATATATCATTTAAAATAAATATATAAGAATATAAATAAATTATTAAAATAAAACCATTATCAGTGCTTCTTTAGTGCTGATAAAGGCCTATATTTATCAGCGCTAATAAAGTTATGATAAATAAGTATTTTATCAGTGTTTTTTAGTGCTGATAAAGTTCTATCTTTTTCATCACTAATAAAGTGCTGATAAAATACATATTTATCAGCGCTACAATTTCAGTGCTAATAAATATGTGTTTTATCAGTGCCTTATTAGAACTGATAAAGGACATGTTTATCTAGCTAATAATGCTTTGATAAATGATTGTTTTATATGTATTTTTTATTTTAGTGCTGAGAAAACATACATTTATCATCACTTTTAACTAGAATTGATAAAGGTTCTAGTGGTTTATTTAAAAGAAACCTAATAGGATCCTCCTATGTCACACCCTTTCAAGACTTCACAGAAGCTAAACCCTGCACCGTCGACCCCTCCTCAGCCGCGACCCCGCCTCCTCCTCCTTCTCCTCCACCACCGCTTCCTTTTCCTCCTCCTTCACCATGACCGTCCTCCTCCTCCTCCACCATCCCTTCCTTCTCCTCCTCCTCCTTCACGACCCCTCCTCCACTGAGACCCTTTTCCTCCTCCGTCTTCACTAAAACTACCTCCTCCTCCTCCTCCTCCTTTTTGTCCTCCTCCTCCTTTGGCCACCGCCACCTCCTCCTCCTCCTCCTCCGCCGCCACCTCCTTCTCCACCTCTTCCTTATGCGGTCCCCATGTCCATGTGACCTACTCTGGCACACCCTCCTTCTTCGACGACCATCCCAATAGCCTCCACTATAGTTCACAGATTCCTCCCGGTGAGTCTCTTATGTAAATAATTTTTACTCTTCTATACATTAGAAAGGTAGTTAGTGTGCATAGCTAGTATTTGGGTCACTGTGAAAGCACTGGATACTGTTTCACATGTGTTTTTTATGAAATATGGATACCTTTTGGAATCACATAGGTTGTTTTTGTTTGGTTATGATTGGAGTCTTAGAGGATATTTTGAGCCGGATATAGATGACATAGTCTATGAAGGATTATATTGGGTGCACACTAGTTCTTAGGTGATAGCATAATTGCTAGTTTAATTGGGTTAGTGTTTGACTGTGGAATCACATCAGGGGTTAGTGTATATGTGGAGTTCAGAAATTTGGGAATGTAGGAGGAGACTGACATTGTACTATAATTCTCATGTGTGGTTGGTTAAGTTTCATTTTATGTGGCACTACATGTGTCATTAAAAACTTTAAAATGGATATTGGTAAGAAATTTTGTAGGTGGGAGGCACCATGGATCAAAATTGGCTTTCCTGAGTTACGTATTATGGTGGGGAGTGTCTTAGAATGAGTGATTGACTAAACATTGACATGATCTTTTCTCAATATGGTAAAGCTTATGTAAGTACCATCTCATCATCTCAGTGTTGGTTATGAGCTTTGGCTTAGGATCAGGTGGCATTGTATCTTCAGTTGGGAGCTACGATTTGAAAGCATGTTGGGAGTTCAGGAATAGAATGAATTTTTTGTGACTCCAAAAAGATAAATGATAGTGGCGATTCAACAGTATTAAAACTAGGACATATAAAGTATGATAATCACAATGGTGGATAGTTTGTAATGCCTCATCCATATTAGTATTTAAATTTCCAGGAGGAGACATATATTTTTTTCAATTAGTGGAAAAAAAATTATTACAAATGAGGGTTGGATATAGTACTTGGATGTTGGGACATATTAAAGTATTTTTTATATATTTTGAGGCTCGAGATGTGTCTTAGGTTCTTAAACAAGTCACAGAAGCTTTAGAAGTTGAAATTTTGGTTTTGCGGGTAGCAACCTAGGGAGCATCATTTTCACATGATTAGTGATAACCATGAACCACAACAGTGAAGATTGGGTTGCATAGGCACAATGTTTGTTTAAATAATGTGAGGGGCCTTATAAAACCATAAATAACTAATTAATAAATTTTAAAGGCATTTATCGTGGTTTTAATACTACTTGTTAAAAAATATGTATTAACCATGTGAAATGGTGTGTCTTGGATAGTGAAGATTGTATAGTTTTCACATGGTTTTAAAGTCCATATGGAAAATCCTTAAACCCCTTTAAAAAGTCAAATTTTACTAAAATTCCCCTCTGAAACTTTTATGTTTTACAAGATTTTTCCCCTTTTCTCACCCAAAACCCCTCCGTGCTATGCCACCCCCCTTCTCCTCTTGGGTGGTTCTCCTTCACTCGATGTATGTTTCATATTTCATCACTTATATTGGAGAGCCTATGATTATTTTACCACTCTTATTCCTTCAATTTTAGTTTTATTTCATTTTATTACAATTCTCTACATGGTTAAGGTAATATTCTCTATTTTTTACATTTTTATGGTTTCTCATTTTCACCCATTTTAGGCTAAATCGAAGGATTATATTTGGTGTGTAAGGGCTTAGAGGTTATGGTGTAGTGATGAACAATGAATTATAGTCCCTTTCCACTATATTATATGATCTCATTGTTGACCGTTCATGTGGATTCTAGATGTGTTTTTTCCAGGAACCATTATGGTGTGGCCATCTCCTTTGTGTCGTAGTTCTTTCTCATTTGGGACCCATTGTGGCATGGATCTATGCATTGTGTTGCGATGCATGTTTTACTAGATTGCCTTTGTGTTTTGTTTTTATTCATGTCTTTTTCTCCCCTATATTAAGGTCCTTTCCGATTAAGTCGACAACATCTCCAGTTCATTCATCCCCCCAAGATTATCATTTACACATTCCACATCACTCGTAACTATATAATGAATGAAACCAAACCTATTAAGATTAAATGGGAATTGTAAAATATTTCCTATATTTTTTTTCTATATTTTATGTATTCATCACATATGTTTTAATCACTTATTATTTTTTGATGTCCACTTCACACACTAGGTTCAATAAACATTACTACCATACAAATGGGGAAATCCTTAGTAGTGAATACTCTAACTTCCAATCTATAAGATATTTATCAGAAATGATACTATTCGGATCCACCCCCATAGGAACTCCAGTAGAGTTGGGAATATATTAGTGTCTGAACCCCCAATAATATATTTAAATGGACATGGGTCAGTTACAATTGAAAATGTAATGATACGACCTAGGCTTGTATCATAACCAACAATTGACCTAACTTTACACTAACCTAAGAGGCGTTCACGATCCATAAGGGATAGCAAAAATACATTTGGAAAAAGATTAAATTAATTTGTAATATTTTACCCCTAAATTAGAGTAAATTAAAAATGATATTTCTCCTAAAAACCACACATGTCCCATTCATAAGTTGAACATCTAGGAAAATAGAAGACACACAAAAAATAAATAACTAGAAGCAGATATCATAGAAGGAATATAAAATCCCACTATTGACCAATAAAATTGTATAACCAGACATGTACCATTACTAAATATCATTTTACATATTTCGGATTGGTATAACATATGGGTTCTCATTTTATGTTTTCTTTTCAGTTGAAAATTCCCTCTACCGCGTGCCTCTCCTCTGCCGTGAACGTACCTCTGAAACACACTGAAAAACACCTTCATGGTGAGTTTTATCCACCTAGTCATTGGTTTCCTCTTGTTCTCATGTTATTACTATTTGATATTGATGGTTATGGTGTGAAATGTATGGGATAAATGCCCCGTATAAATTCATGGAAGTTGGTGGTCCCTGTTTGCGCACTAAATGAATTGAATATTGGTTGGTTCCTCTTGAATATTTGAATATGAAAATTGGTAATTTACATATACTTGGATAATTAATTAATTCCCCGGGATGATAAAACTTATGTGATGAATCCTAAATTAACAAATGTAATTGAATAAGGGATGATTTGTAAAATATGAAATTGTGTTTGTTTGGTCTGTATGATGTAATAATTGTGAGAACAATTGTGTGTTTGTCTGGTTTTTCAGTTGTTGGAATGATCGATATGCCATTTGTTTTCCATATTTTAGTTCTTCCACCATTTAATATCAATCCAATCCTTACACATTTCAATGGCACCACAACTTTATTACTAGTTCAATTCTACTGAATCTTAGAAAACCACTTCCCTAAAGGACTCTATGTGACACTTTATGGAGACCCTAGTCAAATGACCAAAACAAAACATGTAATGAATCCTTACACCCACAAGAAATCTATTGAAAATAAAACCATATATTAGTATAGCACCATAGTTCTTGGCTCGAGAAATTATGTTTCTAGAGAAACACTAAAAAATCAGTTTACAATAATGCATATATATCACATGTGGGATACTAAAACATTATAGTGAATGGGATTCTCATATCTAGTTTCATTGATCAGGTGGTTGGAAATATGGGTGTGATATATGTTTGTCCTGAGTAATGCATGAAGAGGTAAGGGTATTGTTTACCATAGCTAGTTCCATTGATTATAGTTGGATGATGAGCCTAGTTGAACATCTTCTATGTAATTATTTTGTTAAATATTAATATTAATAAATCAAATCGGATGAATATGAATAAATAATGGATGAATTCCAATCGGTTGACAAAATAGTATGAAGATGGCGTGAAAGAGTTAATCATGTTTTCCAAAGATCATGCATATGACCCTTCTCAAATGATTTGTTCATGTTTACACTATTATTAGTCAAGCCAAATTAGTCCAGAGGAGTTGAAAGAACACCTTATCTGTCATGGAATAGATCAAAGTTATACATGTTGGAATAAACATGGGGAAACAATATAGGTAGTGGTTGGGATAACACTGCGTTTTATGGATCATCTGATATGATTACAAGCATGAACAATGAAGATGATAATATAGAGGATGTGATTACAGATGTAAATTATGTTTAAGATCATATGGAGGAATTGAAAAGGATAGTTGAAGATGAACTTCGTTATTTCCCAAAAAAATTTCAGAAGTTAAAGAGTTGTGAAAAGACACCATTGAATGCTGGTTTCACTAAATATATAGCATTTTCAGCTATACTAAAGCTGTATAATTTGAAAGATGGAAATGGGTGGAGTGATGCCAATTTTACAAAACATCTTTCTCCCCTGAATGAAATGATACCATAAGATAATAAGATCCTAAGCCGAACTTACGACACCAAAAGAATACTATGCTCGATGGGTATAATATTTGAAAGAATACATGCATGCCTGAATGACTGTATACTATTTCTAAAAAAACACAAATCACTTAAAGAATGATGAAAGTGTGGTTCTTATCGATACAAGAAAGATGAATCCAATCCTAGAAAAGTTATATTGTACTTTCCTATCATTCCAAGGTTTGGGCTCCTATATGGAAGTGAGGAGACTGCTGGACAATTTTCACGGAATGAAAATACAAGAATTAAATTTGGGAAACTACATCACTAGGTAGACTCTCCTCAGTGGAATATAATTGATCATGAGTATCCTGAATTTGGAAATGATTAGAGAAAACATATTCTTGTGTTATCTATAGATGGAATGAATACTTTTTGTTTTCAAAGCAGTAGTCACAATACATGGTGTTTTATGTGGGTAAATTATAACTTGACATCATGGTTATTCTGGAAATGAAAATATATCATGTTATCTATGCTTATATCAGGACCAAAACATCTAGGTAATGATATTGATGTTTATTTGGTCCCATTGATCGAAGATTTGAAATTATTGTGGGATTTAGGTGTTATGTTGTTTGATTCTTACAAAAATTAAGATTTCACTTTGAGATCCATGTTGTAAAGGACGAGAAATGACTTTCCGGCTTATGGAAATTTTTAGGATATATAATTAATGGAATTCAAGGGTGTCCTATTTGTGAACAGGGTACACAATCAATTAGGTTGAAAAATTCATCGAAAACCGTATTTCTAGGACATCGAAGATTTCTACCCTAACAACATAAGTAAACATCTTGGAAAAAATCCTCTGATAGAAGTTCATAAAAAATGTACAACACTGTCTCCACTAACAGGTGATCAATTATTGGAGAATGTAAAATATATGGACACTAATTTTGGAAAACTGTTTTCGAAAAACCATACGAAAACTAGTTGAAAAAAGTGATTAGTTTTTTTTTGAATTACCATACTGGAATTGTCTGTATGTGAGACATTTTTCTTATGTTATTCATGTTGCAAAAAATGTATGTGATAGTGTCATCAACACATTGCAAAATGAACCTAGAAAAATAATGGTTGGAATGAAGGATAGGTTGGACATGTTTGAGATGGGAATATGAGAAGAGTTGGCACTAGTGAAAGGTAAAAAATGAACATTTATTCTTCCTACTGCTTACACTATTTCCTAGAAGGAGAGATATTAGTTTTTTAATTTCTTGAATGACATAAAGGTTCCAGATGAGTATACATGAAATATCAAAAAGATTGTGTCAATGAGCAATTTGATGTTAAAGGGTCTGAAATCACATGACTACTATGTTTTGATGCAAGAGGCAATTACTATATCTTTACGTTGAATTTTTCACAAGAATTTATACAATACATTAACAAAGATTTATTTCTTCCTCAAAGTTATACGCAGCAAAGTTATAGACCAGGTGCAATTTCCAACTATAGAAAGATAAAATGCCAACATATTATGTGAATTGTAAATGTTCTTCCTGCCAAAATTCTTTGATATGATGGTTCACTTGATGGTTTATTATGTGAGAGAGATTCAACTATGTGGCCTTGTACATTATAGATGGATGTACCCCATTGAATGGTATATGAAGATTTTGAAAGGTTATGTAAAAAATCGATTTTGTCCAAAAGGTTGTATTGCAGAGCGATATATTATTGAGGATGCTGTTGAATTCAATACCGAATACCTGTTTAGTGTGGAAAACATTGGCCAACCGAAATATCGTCACACTGGGCGGCTTGAGGGTGAATGGATTTCTGAAAGAGATGTTGTCACAATCAATATTATAGATCAGGAGTCGGCCTGCTATTATGTTTTTCATTATAGTTTTAATATTGACCCATATGTTCAAACCCACAAAAAAATTCTTAGGAATTTGAATACATCTAGGGTTGAAAAATGGATATCAGATAAAAATAATTGATCATTTGTAGATTGGTTTCGGGACCATATTTTTAAAAAGTTATATGAAAATCTGAACTAAATGTAACACCCCAAGCTTCCACGGTACATTTCTTTTTGAATAATACAATAGATTGTATTGTACGCAACTTCGAGTTCTAGCACACCACGACCAATCAATCTAGCCGTTATGAATAGTAATATCCATTTTTAAAATATTATAAATTTTATTTTTCAAAATGGACTTCATTTTTGGATTTGAAATATCAAAATTATCTTAGGGTGATTTTATTGGTATTTTTCTGAAAACTTTCAATTTTTGATGAATAGTGAAAAATACTGTGTTATTATTTAAAACTAATTTTTTATAAATAATTTTATTATTTTATTTAAATATATTTGAAGTAAAAATAGATACATAATACCTATATTATTTCAATTTAATTCATTGTATTTATTCTATAATAAGATTAGATATATAAAATTTTATTGAACTTTTTAACCTCTTTAACCACCTTCTAGGAACATTTGCAAATTTGCATAAAACATAATTTTACCACTTCTGTGAATTGAATTACAAAAATATTAGAGACACAGTTGACTTCAGTAATTAAAATTTGGTTCAATAATATGAAAATATTTTTTGGTGAATAGTAACTTTTGAATATTATTTACCACGGTTAAAAGTAAATATGGAAATTAAAGGTAAAAATGACATTATAATTACCCTAAAACATGTTATAATTATATTGGATAAGTTTATTTCGACCAAAATCAACCTTAGGAATAAAATATGATATTCTTTGATCCACTCATATTAGATTAGAATATTTATTATTATTTTATTTAAAGAAGAGTTAAAAGTGTTAAATTCAAATTTTAATAACTAATTTTTTTAATATAGAGTTATACATAAGATAAATTAGACTATAAATATTCATTAGAAAGATAATACTATTTTTGACATAATGGTATTTTATTTATAATTTTTAGACATTAAATAATTGAATTTATTAATGACACAATGATGATGCAGTAATTACCTTATAAATGAAAGATTAAAATAATTGATATTATAAATAACCAAATAAATGTAAATTGAGACTTTAGATTAATTCCACTAATTTTATAGATTAATATGACATGTTAGGACTGATTTAATTTTTTTTGAAGTAATCAGGTTTTGTTGACTTTTTTAAAAACCAAATACTAAATAGTGTCAAAATTTCCATAAATGAGTTTTTAAAACAAATACTATATTATTAATTGATATAATATTCCTAAAAATATAAGTTTTGGCCAAAGGAATTATATAAGGTTAGATATGTCAGTAAGGAAACACTTGGGTTTCTCTTGGTTTTTTATAGTAATTTTATTAACTATTTATTATAATAATACAAGAATACATGTTAAAAGTTAAACTATTTAAATAAGAGTTAAATCTAAAAGATAAGGTTAATATGGGTGACCTAAACCTATATAAAACCTATTTCTTGAGAGTTTTTATACCCAACCCCACCTTAGTATCGAAATAAATCCTTTAAGATACATTATAAACTGAATATGATTGTATAATAAAATAATATTTCAATCTTTTCATAAAGTGACCCTCACCTCTCTTATAAAAGGGTACTTCCCATTCTCTCAAAATGACACCTCAAAAGCCATTTGGTTCAACCAAACCATTCTCAAATTGCCTCCCAACTACCATCACTTTAACATAGAGGCCTTATATTGATCATAAATCTGACTTAAGAATCCCTTTTGATCAAATCAAAAGGAAGCACCCGAAGAAGAGGTAATAATTTCATCACCTATTTCAATGTTACTTTCTTCTTCTACTTCCTCTTTATTTGTTGTTTCCGTACCAAAATAATAACTCCAATAACTTATACATACTTTTATGTTATTATAAATATGGTACAACCATATTCATTATTCTATGCATCATATGAATGAAAAAGTCCCCATATGTGCGTATGTAGGACATATCGTTTCCCTGTCGTGGTATAGTTTTTTATTCAAAACTTCATTATTTGGATGAGTGTAATAATGAGTATAATTTATGTAAATAATAAATATAACTTATTAGTGATTATTTATATATTATATACCATCCAATTACATACAATTTCACAATCAATAGAATGATATTGTCGCTCGTGCGTACATACAGATTACCATCTCTACGAGCATGATGAAATTCATTCTCCATAGTAACCATTCAAGAATAAATTTCATTTTATGATTAAAAAATAATGTTTATAAACTTAATATAATTCTTTATATGAATAAAATACATCCTACCCATAACAAACATGACTTAATTAACAAATAATATAAAGGAAAAAGAATCAGTTAACACCCAAAACAACGATGCTACATAAATATCATTAACAAATAAATATTAGGAGATCATATATGATATCATTATTTATGAATGTGGTTCTTGTGTAATTTAATAACAATTATTTAACCATTATATATGAGTTTATCCTACCCTCGACTATGGAAAAGTATAAGGTAAGGGATAATTTTACAATCCCTTTATTATCCAAGGTTGTCTATACGTAAGCATCTACTCGGAAATCTTTATCATCCTCATCTAGGATTCTTAAAAATGTATTTCAAATTTTTTTCAATTTCCTAGAATAGGGGTTAAAGTCATTTATACCCTATTTTTAATTTTTATAAAATGTTTTGAAAGGAATATTTCCACCATTTTTTAAACAAGGTACTTTATGACCCTCTAGACAAAATCAAGGTAAGAATGTTTTTTTAACTTATACAGAGGGTGCAACTATTTTTTTCCATTATAACACCTTCTAAGCTTCCATTACCATCCTATAAGAATATTTTCAAAATAAATGTTTTCTTTAATTTTTAATGATTTCAATTTAGAAATAAATATTTCACTCAAATAGCTTTTGGAGTTTTTTCATCTATGTCAAAATCCTTCATTAGATTTTAAGTTTTTTTGATGTTGATTTATTATGATAAAATCATCCATATTGTATTGATGGTTTTTTGATATGTTTTAATATGGATGTGCAATTTTTATACCATCCATGGTTTATGGTTAAAGTGTTGACATTTCATATGCTAGTTTTAATACGAATGTTTATATTATGTTTCAACCTTTTTATACAAGGGATGCATTGGACTTAGTAAGTGAATGGTGGAGCCTGAAATAGATCCTCGATGCATCAGTAGGTCTCATGAGACAAACTAGTGTGTTGGAATAAGGCCTTGAAAAAATCTTATTTGTAGTCATGGTATGCGGCCTTAACTATGTGGTTATGATGTTAGGCATTATGCATTCCATCATTATGAAATTAGCTATTGACATAACATGTGATTATTAGACTAGTAGAATATACATGTGAATAAGTAAATGGAATTATTTGATTTATCTTTTCCATATTATATTGATGTTTATTTTTAAAAGGCCTGTGTTTCAGTCTTATACATTTCCTCAAATGTTTATGCTTATTTATGATAGTTTTCGCTATATTGTTATCCTTACTGAGCATCTGATATCACCCCTTTCTATGTTTCATATTTCCCAATATGTGAAGAAGTATATTATGATCAACCTACCGGAATAAGCTAAGGGATATGATTTTGTTAAAAGGGGACACAATGTTGTTGTTTTTCTATTTCATTATGTAATGTAAAAAATCAAGTATGTATCTGGTACTTCCAAGGCTACTAATCTAATCGTTCTTTCAGGACTTGTTCCCTTGTGATCATGTAGATGATATGAAATAATGAACTGACTCTGGGTAACTAGGTTTAGGGCATTACACTCAATTTCAGAATGACTTTGATGGCTAGTCGGAGGACCAAGTGTGTATTTATTATCTTTCAATGCTTATGTAGTAAATGGTTATACATTCTATAATAATGAACATGATGAAGACAGTACCACACAGAATAGTGGGGTTACACTTGTGGCTGAGGAGATGCATGTTTCCAGTGCTAAGGCTAGAAATACAATTTATGCGAATATGTCTTATTTTGGAATCATCAAACAAATATGGGAGTTGGATTATAAGAAATTCCATGTGATTAATTTTCAATGCGAGTGGGTTGATAACTAGAGTGATGTTAAAATAGATTAATTGGGATTCATGATTGTTGATTTTAGTAAGGAATGAGAGAAAGACGAACTGTTTATAATGGAATCAGATACAGTACAAGTATTTTATGTTCCATATCCTACAAATTGAAACTGGTCAATTGTTGTGTTATCGACCAAAACAACTAAAGGGTTAGATGGATGTTAAACAGAGGATGAACCTTTTATTGGGACTTTCAAATCATTTAGCATCAGTCCCAATGTAGAAAACGTTTTTAATATCATAGGAGACCATAATGAAGGGATTTACATAGTTGATAGAGGGGTCAAATATCTTCTTCCTTAAAAAAAGAGAGTTCAATAATCAGATTATTTTTTATTGTAATATAAATTGTGTTACATTATGTTATTATCTTTTCTCTTATACTTGTATATAATCTAAATTAATTTTTTAACAACTTATACAGATAATGACTTCCACACCTGCTAATGCGCCCAATCTCGAGGCACAAAATTTCTCTCAACTTACTAATGCTAGAACCAATGGAGAGCAACAACAGATTTCTCACCCTGTTGTTGTTGGTCCCAGTGTTGAGGCACAACATGTTTCTAAAACTGTTTCTCCAGGTCTTATTTCGAATTCTAGCACTCTAGAGGAACATGATGATGATGATGAAACTATGGAAATGGTATTCAATAAAACCTTGATGATGAAAGAAATAAAACAAGAGCATTGTTGTTTGATAGTTTTAGCCAAAATACTTAAGGCTAAAAATTATTATTATTATTTTCAAAAACACTTTTAATAGAAAAGTGAGAAACCATAAAAAAAAATATGACCACAAAAAAAAATCAGAAATAAAACTAGATCAAACCACCAGGCCTGCCCCACCCCAACAATCGTTCCATTTCATCAAGCCTTCACCAAATCACAGCCCTTCAAAAAGCAGTCCCATGCAGAAGTGCACGGGTATGGAACCGATGGATAAGTCGTACCCTCTCAAGAATCCATATCCATAAGGCCAGTACCGATAAAGGATTCATTCTATATTCCCATTATAGAGCATGTCCAAGTAGTGTTTTGGAATCCAAAATTCACTACATAAGAAAACTACTCAATGGTCTAAATACTTGCACAAATCACCCAAACAATCCTTTCTAACAAACCAACCTAATAAATAGCTTTAATATAGTCATTAAAATAAACATTATATTACCTGAATCCATATCCCTGAATAATTTATAGGATAAGGATGAAACCTGTAAGTCAACTACCTCAAACAACAACCTCTCAAACACCAAAGATAGCTAGTCCCAGACCTGAATGTACTCCTCAATGCTGATCTTCCCTTTGTTGAAACCCCCTACCAGAATAAGGTCATGTTTTTCAATCCATGAAGATTTTTACTCATTGGGTGACACCACTAGAAGTATTCACATAATTTTAGTTTCCTCCTCTCCAGATGCATTGAGTTACAAGAACTGTTAATCCCTTCCTCTTCAGAATTTAAAAGAAGAACCAAGGGTTGATTGCCCTGCTCCCCTAAACTCTGATGGTTTGGGGTACCTATAACCATATTTTTATTGTTCTTGTTATTTTCATAATGAGTCTCCAAAGGTGGAGGTATCAAGGAGTAACCCTTCCTCTTATTGGGACCCCTTTTGTGCTTCGGGCTTGAAACCTCGTCTACCGAGAGGCCATGATCAATCCCCTTAGAAACCTCAATGCTGAACCCTTTTCCATTTTCCGGAAAACTAGAATCTAAACCTAGATCAGCCTCTAAGAGACTTTCGAACACGTTGAAAAATAAAACTAGTTTTCCAATTAGTATCGGAACCCCTGCCTTCCCACTATTTAGAAAAAAATCATATGTGACTATCCCCTTACTCCCCTTACACATCTTAGCACTGCCCGACCCTGGCTCCTCAGCAAACCTAGGTAGTCAAATCCACCTTCTCACCATCTAACATTTGATCCATTACCATGTTAGCCATTAGAGAAACCTCATGTAGGACTACACCATCACCCTTCAGTTGTGCATCCAGATCCTCCTTCAGCCTACGTAACATCTCAAACACGAGCAGATTGACCTAGGATACTGATGCCTTCAACACCCGATCAGTGCCCGATGTCCCCTCAGGAAAAATCCAAAGGCCTCAAATTTGAGGTGTGATGGAATAAGAGAGGCCATCATGTTAACCCCAAAAAATCCATTTTTAGTAGCTACATTAGAATCTTCAATCGGCAACACATTCCAATTGATGTATAGTCATGGAACCATATTGTCATCGAGATGATGAAACTAATGTGTAAAGAGATTATGGTAACACTATGATATCATTTTTTTAATTTGTTAAAGTAAAATAAAATACTAAAACATTTAATTACTCTTCATCACCCTTTACAGAGTGCATTTATAGTAGATGCCTCACACAAGTAATATGTATTAAGATTTGCAAGAAGGATCTATAGAGGCTTCTACACAATTTTAACAAAATATCATATTAATGATGTTGAAGGGAAAATTAAGACACACCCACCTCTTATAAATGCACACATGATATCCCAAGGAGTGTGGGATGCATTTATTATCCATCATGCATAGCAGACTTGTCAGGTACATTGTGTTGGGTAATACATTTTTTGACGTTGCTTGTATTCATCAGTTTGATTGATAGTTTTTTATTTATTAAACAACAACTGAGTGTTGAAAATAAAGAATGGGCCGAAAAACCAGCATACCTATATAGTAAATCAAGGATGGGGTATGCTTCACTTGAGAAAAAATTGGTAGGTATTTTAAATCTACCATAATACTTCTATGTGTCATAAAACAACACCATAACCATGTTCCTCTATTTATATGCAGATTGATGAATTGAAATCAAAAGACACTTCCATCCCATGCCATGTGCTATGGATGTAGGCTCATGTAAATAAATAAGGGATACTGATAGATGAAAACACACAAAAGTTGTGGGAAACATGTGTAAGTATGGCATAATATAAATTTGAGTTGCTTTAAATCATTATTATAGAACAATGAAAACTTATTTTCTTATATTTTCTATCTGACATAGTTATAGGAATCGACAAAACCAACACCAGATACGTACATAATTTTAGCGACCTTGAAGCATCTAGAATAGTATGACCGCATCAGAGGGGTGGGTTTTGGGGTGACACCCCAAAAATATTTTCATAAGGAAAAACAAGAAGAGGATCAAACTAAGAAAATGAAAAAGATGAGATAAACAATATCTATTTTTCAATAAAAATTCAAATACTAGAGATAGATGATATGAATTTTGATGGGGGGAGGTAAAGAGAAGAAACGACTCAACAACAACCTATTTGTAAAGATATCACCTCACCCCCAACAGCTTTGAGGTGAGCCATTCCCCTCAAAAAATTGTCTAATATGAGGTAATCAATGTTCTAATAATTGTTTCTATGAAATGTGAATCACGTATAAACTGATACCTTTCCTGTACTGATACATTATAGGGTGAAAATTACTGTGATTTTTATTTACCATCTCCCACCTATCACCTTGTATCGAGGGATATGGTGTTCAATATTCAGAATGACATGCTACACAATAGACCACTTCCAACAGGTCATATCAGAGTATTGATTAACATAACTAATGAGCCAAGCACTGAGCTACCTATTCTAAATAAAGATTATGACATTCATATGGTCATACAAGTTGTTGGAACATTCATCACATAGATGTTAATTCTTGAAAAAAACATGCCTACAAAGAGGTATTCATTTCCAATTTATTTTTCAAGCTAAACCTTTCAAATTTAATTAAAAAAGGTATGAACCAATGAATATTTTTATAGAACAACCAAGGGAAGGGGGTGAAACAAAATATCATCTCAAAACTATCTCAAGGATCAACCAACCGATCGAAATGATCTACTGAGAGCACCTTCAACCCACCCATTCTATATACACATTTAATATCATTGTAGGCTCATATGGATTCAAAGTTGATAGATGAAAATACCCACATAGGTTATTTTGAAAAAAAAATATGTACAGAGGGGAGGAATTATATTTCATTAGTTCTTAGAATGTAGATGAAATTATCAAGTATGAATGGCTAGGCAACTCAGTTGTAAATGTTTGCATGAGGTATATTTTCATGATTTGATTTTACACAATCTAATATACTATGATAATTATGACTAAATACATTTCATATTTTTCACAGGCGTATATATGAAAAAAAATTTGTGGGATTTCCCCATGAAAAAATATTTTGACTCGTTAGTCCTCACATCACCTCTTCAAAAGAATAAATAAATGACGATAAATAGGGTGAAATAATGTCATTCTTGCTCAAATCGTTTGAAAACAAAATTATGGATTACAAACTATTTTTTAATTCCAATGATTCTGGGTAAAACTATACAATTTAATCATATCAACTTTATTTTCATTTATTTGAATACTTATTCATTTTTGTGTTTTTAGGCAGCATTGGATGCTCATTGCGGTCAATTGGGATACTCCAAAGATTTATTATCTAGATTCAATGAATGGATATCAAACAAACCAACCACGCTTGATGAAGTTTTTCAATTTGTAATACACTAGATCTAACATTTTAGAACTAAACAACTAGTTATATAATTTATATTTTCTGTTAATGAGTATTTTATTATTATAGGGTGGTGCATCAATATCATCTACTTTATGGAATGAATCTAGGGCCTATGGACATGAATGACCACGAGATATACAAATAGAAAATTATCCTGGTATATATAACAAGATTGCGTTATCCAAGCATATATCAAAAATATTACTTATTTTTCTCGATGTTTCCACAATGTCCAAAACAAACAAATAGAAAAGACTGTGGTTATTACGTTTTTAAATTTATGAAAAATATTGTATTTCATCAACAAACTAGAATCCCTGAAGTGGTATTTTTGAAAATAATTACTAGTTCATTTAAAATGTCTGTTAATCCTTTGAATAATTATATTTTTTCAGTACTACTATGACTGTCATAAAAAATAATAATCACAAGATGATATAGATGTGTTTAGAAGTGAATGGACATCATACCTGATGGAATATTGTACCCAAATAGAATGAAGGTGAATTACTACTACTTATGTTTTCTTTATATGATCAATGAAATCTTCCTTTTTTACACTTATTGAGCATTTATTATCACCCTTTCTTATGTTTCATATCATTAGGTCATGAAGAATGGTTTTAGAAATGATTTGTCTTTCTAGTAAAGAATAACTTAATGAGTGGATCTTATAAACTAGTTCTTTATGTTTCCATGTTTCCGAAATCACTATACCTAAATTATTATGGAATAGATCAATTATATTCTGTATTTTGGTCATTTATGTTTCTGTTTCTACTAATATAGCATTTTGGACGAAAATTGGTTGTGAATCAGTCACAAATTTAATAACAAAACTAAGGATTCTTTGTGCACTTTACTATTATTGGTTAAAAACCACATAGCATAGAATATGATATGAATTTTCAATCAGGCATCCCCATGATGATCTCAACCCACACCAAATCTATGATATCATCATTCAGCATTCGCTTTTCCTTCTCTTCTTACACCCATTTACTAGGTAAATGGGTGTACGAAGAGAAGGAAAACAGAATGCTGAATGATGATATCATAGAGAAAGTGTGGGATGAGGGCATCATAGGGAGGCCCGATCAGAAGTTCAGATCAAATTCTATTCTAAGTGGTAGTTAACCAACAGTAGTAACATGCACAAAGAATCATTAGTTATGTTATTAGCATATATTTGGACCAAAGAAACCTTCTGGAAAGATGTAAAGGTAATGTTATGATATAATATATCTATTTTAATGAATAATTATATAATGAAACATTGATTTGATTTTCATTATTCCATGCATGGTTCTGTTATTTTAGAATATTTCTATCCATGTGACAGTACTTTGTAGGAGGAGTAATGATGTTGTGTTTTCTCAATCACAGATGTAATCTTGATGTTTGCACAATAAAATCATTGTCCATAGAATTAATGCATTGTTTCATATTTAGGTTTAATTTATATCTTTTATGTATGGAATAATAATATACTCATATTTGATATCAATGTATGAAATTTTTAGGTCATTATTGTTGGTTTCAGAGTAACTAAGATATTCAAAATTGAGAAAATTCATTCAATTGTTTTGATAATTTTGGGAGATGATCCATAAGACATTTGAAATTTGTAAGAATCAACCCCACCTCAATACAACCCACGATGGGACCTATATGACTCAAAGTTTCTCTTTTTATATAAAATTCACATTATTTTTAGTAAAAATAACATCTGACATACTGAAAACTGATCAAACTCATTTTGATTGTTTTGATACTTTAGGGAAATGATCCATAATTCATTTGTGTCCTATAGGAATCGACCACTCCCCAATTCAACACACAATGCAATTGGTATGACTCAATGTGTCTCTTTTTATTTAAAATTGACAATAATTTTAGAAAAAAACATGTGACATACTAATGGTCAACACCATCACCTAATTACATAGTCTATGGGGGACTCTACCCACAACGAGTGGAAACACATCCTCGACTAAGTCATGTCTATGTGAACATGAATCCATAGTGAATCAAACAATTAATGATCAGTGGAAATCACCAAAAAAATAATAATCCATGTCCTTAGAGACCTCTTTCCCCTATGACCGTGTCCCAAAAATCATGATGGTCAACACCATCTCAAGTCTCGAGAGCCATGCCCATGTCCTAAAGACTTCATCACCTCAAATCCCGATGACCAAGTCACCTAAACCTGGTGATCATCATCACTCCATGTATCTGGGCCACGTCTCACCTGACGAACCACATAACCACAATCCAGATGATCAGCACCCACCTCAATCCTATGGCCAAGACCATTACATTCCCATGGAATCAAGTAACCAATATAACAATTTGATTTAATTCAAATTTACACTCAGCCTAAACTTTCCATGTTAGTCTAAACCTCTTACTTGACATAACCAATCGTAGTAGAGAAAGAGCATTCCCATAAGCATATCATATAATCATTATAAAAATTTAATAATATTGTATTTAATTAATTAGGTTCTTTCTCGAAAAACCCATATAGTTTTTATGAATGCACCCACAAAACACTCACAAAATCGGGAGAAATCTACTAACCAACTACGTTTTACTAGTATGTTCTCACTCATTTGATATCATCCACAAAATTGATCCAAATTATAAGATAATGGATTTTTGGATGAATGCCTTGAAAATAAGAGAAAAGGGCTCACAAGGATTTACCACTCCATATGGAGAGATAAATAGAAAATAGATGCTAGAAAATTGAAGGTTTTATTAAGATGAATTTGTATCCACTAACAGATCAAAGATCAAAATCTGGATAATGTAGTTCCCTCAAAGCCTTGGGAGAAGGAAGATGGAGGAGATCGCTCTGTTGTGCATTGTAAATGGGAGGAAAGGGAGGAGAAAGAAAGAAATAGTGAATTAGGGAAAAAATTAATTTCCCACTTTTTATTCGGCCACTTGGTTTGGCCGCTCAATTTGGATAACCATGTGACATCCGTACGGTGCCCACTATCTAAGAACCACATTACGCACAGTTAGGAGCATGATTTTCCAAAATATGAGAAAACTATGTGAATCACCTCTATTAAGAACTAAAGAGGTTTCACACAACAATTCACCCCCACTTACATAGTTATCCAAGACCTCCACATGTAGCTAAATACCAACTACCCACTCCTGGTACTACTCTCTATCTGACCTCAGATTCCTGAGTCTGCCCTATTACCTATATCCCACATATCTAATAAGGATTTCTACAAAACCTATCCAAATGTATCATCTGGTCACACACATGATAATACTTCAGAACCTAATCACATTGCGTCTGAACATGCCATGGATTCCAAAACTAAAAGAACAGTACTCGAAACCCACTCCTCAAAAGTCTGTCTACCCTCGGTGTCTCTAGACGAAGTGCTCAAAGAATATGGCCTCAAAATCCTTCTGAGGCAGTCCCTTGTGTCTGCTCGCCTATACCTATACATCCCACAAGTTTTATGTCTTTCCTCTGAGCATATATTTCACCAACCTCACCCTCTGACGCAGGGTGTTTCAAGAAGGTCAAAGATAGTTTTTACCAACCCTATCAAGTTCTCAGTTGTTTGCGGTCCACCTTCAATCTAAAACAGTGATGGGTGATGGAACTGGAACTCTTGAGTCAAGTACTCCATAGATGGATTATCTCCTAGGGATCCCCTATCGATGTCCTATATGAAACGAACTAAGCTCATCCTAAGAAACTCATCAATACATGGCCCAATGATTTCCATCTGCAGTCTTATCACCTGTACCAAATCTTGTACCTAGAGATCATGATCATCCCGACCCTGTGATACCTCATCCCAACTCTCAGGGGATTCATCCCATGAACACTTAAGTAGCACCGTATTACCACCCTCCTGACAGTCCACTGAATCCGGTCCAGTTGGCATCCCATTGAATAACAATCATGATGGTAAAACAGCCATATAATTCTATATATAAAAATATATACAATAGAAAAATGTTGTAATAGGTAACACATCTCACCACCCTTACACTCCCTTACCACACTATGTCACACAACATCTGGTCTCAAGGCCACTTACCAACCCATATCAAGGTTAGGTATCAAGTATAATATAGTCTTATGACCCCCTACCTACCCACATTAGAGTCATACATCACATATAATCTAGCCTCATGGACCATTTCCTACCCATGATAAGGCCATGCATCAAATCTTATGTATCAATATGGGATAGGTGAGTAAAATTCCCCAGAAGAGGGTATACAGAAAAAAAGACAATTTAGTTTCTTGGTTGACACTTTAATCCACTAACCCCAATCATCAAATACGTATACCCTTATTAGGGTTATGACCATATATCAGATACATATAAAGTCACATACAAATCTCATTCGAACCACATGTTTGGGTTGGCTGAGTAGAATTCCACCAAAAGAGGCCATGTAAGAAAACACTATTTATATTCTTTGCGGACACTTTAAACAGTCTAACCCCTCTTATATCAATCTTGTATCCAATGAAAATCATAAGAAAACATACATCATTTGAGCCAAAGTTCATATCATGATGTGTAACCAAACCTCCCTTTCCATACTAGGCTAAGAATAAAAATCCACATAATAGCTAAATATCACCCCCAAGTGAGCCACCAGAGGTGAACATCAATTAAACTATAAAAGAGAAAAGGAAAATATCAATTTAATACTTTTTTAAACTTAGGTTATCCCCTATTAATAGGGATTAAAGAACCCAATCATAAAATATATACCCAGTCATAACATACTCAAAAGAACAAGTAACAAACTCAAAACGGATAAAACTGATTCGAATTGTTTTAATATTTTAAAAAAATGATATATAACTCATTTGTGATGTGTAGGAATCAACCACACCTCAATACGACACACAGTGTGATTGGTATAAAACCAAATGTGTCCTTTTTATTAAAAATTGACATTTTATTAATGTATTATCTCATATTAATGATAAATTAATTTCACTATTGTATTAATAACATAATATTTGTTTTATAATATAGTTGTAATTAATTCATTGAGTTTAGATGCTTTTTTCGGAAAATAATACCATGGATGATAATTTTTTAGAGGGGATCACAGATGAAAAAAATATGAAACATTAATGTTTTTGACTGTGTGTTGGATAATTATAATTTTAACCATATTAAATTTTTTTAGAAATTTATATATTAGGGTGTTTTTTTGTATTTATGATGTCAAGTAAATTTATATAGAATTTTTTATGAAACTAGTTTGTGCATTGTTTCATTATTGTGTGCATTGTTTGTCTGCAGGTGCTGTTTTGTGAAGTTGTTTGTGTGCAGGTGTTGTTTTGTGTTGTTTTGTGCAGGTGCTATTTGTGTGTATGTGTGAAGGTGTATATGCTAGGTGTACTGTTAAATAAATATCACATCATATGTAAGTCGGACTTTATTAGTGCTATTTTGAGCGCTGATAAAGGTGGCCCTTTATCAGCACTGATAAATTGGTCTTTTATCAGTGCTCAAAATAGCACAGATAAATATCCCCCTTTATCAGCTCTTTTTTAGCACTGTTAAAGCCCTCCCCCCACATTATCTTCACTTCTATTAATAGTAGTTATCTAGAACTATTAAAAGTAGTTTCTAGCACTGATAAAAGCATTATTTGTATTAGTGTAAAGGATTATATCAAGAAAAAATGGATGTAAAGATGGAATCTCTCTATGGATGTTTAAATTAAGATATATTTATGAAGAAACAGATTCGTTTTGAAGACCAAAATTACCAAGACATGGGTGAAAATTGAAAATGAGCCTTTAGGATTAAAACATCTACCAGGATAATAGAACTGTAAGTTAAACACATTTATGGTGAAGAAGGATTTCATATAAAAAAACTAAAACCACTATTTATAATTTGTGGCACACAATGATGGACGTTTCACCATTATTTTCTTGTATATGGAGGACATGCTTCTCATAGGTCCAACTTTAGTCAGCTTCGAGAGTTAAAATGTGAATTAATTTAAATATTTTAAACTAAATATCATAGAGAATCTAATAAAATTTTAGGCATGTAAAAATAAAGTGATAGGAAGACCAATGTTTTGGTTTTATCATAGATAGATTAATTTTGAAAGATTATTGAAAGGTTTTGGATGTCCATATGTAAGGTATTATCTTCCCTTTTGGGAGGATACATCAAGATATCTAAAAATAAAGAACCTAAAATGGTATATTAGGAGATTTGTATTGTAAATGATATATTTTAATCAGTGGTATAGAGTTATATGTATTCTACGAAGTTTAATCACCTGTACATTACTTATGTAGTCGGTGTCATAAGCTAAAACCTAGAAAATATGGGGAAGGAGCATTGAGAAACCATGAAATGGATCATCTAGTATCTCAAAGGAATATAAAATATTTACATATGTTTTAGAACCAATGATCCATTGAAATCATTTGTAGATGCATACTTTTGGTGGTAATATATTAACAAAATATTATTACTCGATATGTGTTCATGTTTTGTGGAACCATGATTAGTTGGATGTCAAGGTTACAACTGGTGATAACACTATCAACAATAGAAGTAAGAATAAATGACAGTAAAAGAAGCGTATAGGGAATATAAATGGATAAAATGATTATTGAAGGATATAAAAAGAAATAAAAGTAATTCATTTCTATATTATGATAGTCATACTGTAATAGATTTATCCATGAATCTGGTGTTCTGTGTAAGAACAATGTATATAGAACCAAAGTATAATTTTATATAGATATTACTAGAATATGGTGTATATGTGTTGTGAAATATCAAAATAGGTTAAAAGTTGGTGGATTTTTTTTACCAAAGTGTTATTCTAAGTAACTCTAAGGAAAAATTATTCCTCAGTGGAACTTGGGTGATTATAAGGAAATAGGGGAGCATTGTATATAGTGAACGTGTGAGTAGTTTTTTTTTTCAAAGTGTTAATATTTTTGTGGATTTTCTTGAAGAAATATTAAATTGGGATATTTTTTAAAAATTGTGAATCCTATTGAAATCCTAATTCAGTCAACTGATAGAAGTGATTTCATAATTTTATTTTTTAAGATAAATTATATAGAAAAGGAACATTATTGTGGAAGGTTTTATAGATAAAGATGTTTCAAATGTTCTGGTTGGAATGATTCATCTTCTAATGGATATTCATGGTGGTGAAAAGTTCACTATAAGAAGGTTGAGTTTATATTTGAAAAACATTCACAATGGATTTGTGATAATGGTGTGAAAAATTAGAATATTGTTCGTATATTGATGATTGATGGAAATACCAATCAATGATATAGGAAATTTATAATCACTCTAGGTAATGGATAGACCCCTATTGGATTTAGAGGTTGTTGCAACTAGTTGATCAGTTAGGGTCCACTATTAAGGTTGGTGGGGACACATGCACACATGTAATGGAACCAATATAATTATTGATTTATTTTGTTTCCAAGATATAATAATTTTAAACAATATACTTTTTATAAATTAATTTTTACATTTTTTTCCCTATGGTTGTTAGACTCAAAGTTCAATCAATGTAAATTCTTGAGTTATTTTGTTATATTCATTTTTCACGTTCTATAATGCATTTTTGAGAACTATGAGTGAGTGAGATCATGTATTTGAATCAATTCAGTGGATTTTGGGTGAGGTGTTCCCCCTATGGTTATAGTATACTGAAGATTGGGAGACTTCCTTATAGAATGCTTTTTCATTGATGTGGTTTTGGTGATCCTTATTCCGACGATTAAAATTTATATGTGAATTATCAATATTTATTACCTATAAAAGTCATCATGTAAAAATCAATCAATAAAATCGATGAAAGGGGTAAAGGGGTGGGGAAAAAAGGAAAGAGGGTAGACCCTTTACTAGTTTTTTCACTGGGGGTAGAAGACCCTTGAGTTTAGACTTAATAAACGGGTGTAGAAAATTCCCTTTTACCCTCACTAAAACCCCCCATAGAACCCACTAAGTACCTACTCATACCCCATTGGGTCCTTGGTGGGGTATTATCCACCGAGTTTAACTCTTATTCCTACAACCACAGTGCCTCAACCATTAGGTACATATTGGATTACTACAGTATACCCAGTGGAAACTGTAGTAATGTTGCAGTTCCCCCACAAACTTATTGTTCACCTAATCAATCAATCTACCTATCTTGCCTTCATAAATAATCAAAATAAATAAAATATTGTCTATAGAGGTCTAAAAACCTATATTCCCTATAAGAATCCAAATTCACAAAACACACCTAATCTAGAACTAGAAATTTAACTTATTATAAATCAATAAACAATAGATTTACAGGTCATTACATGTTGAGTTTGATGGTGTCATAATTTTCACTCTAATAGTTGTATTTTTTTGTTTCTATAATAATAATGTGTTAGAATATTTATTTTTATTATATATGTTTCATGAAAAATTACTTTTTGTGTCAGATTTGTGAATTTCTCAACATACTGAACTAGAATGTCTGATAGTTTCATGATAATGGCTCAATATTGGGTGATGATGTTCGATTGAGTATATTTTGTTCATGAAATATACATACACAAAATGCACATCTATTTTTTTATCATGACACATATAAAAGGGAAAGGGTATGTAATCATTGGTTTGTTAAGATGATAGTGAATTAATGGAGGAGTTAGATATTGGTTGTGAGTTTGGAATCCTATTTAGATTGAAGATGTATTTTAAATTTAGAGAAATTACATTATAGGTTATTTTGGGATCACATTTATAACCATGAAATGATTGATTTTGTTTCATCTTTTATGAATCTCTCATTGTATATAATAGTTTACTTATATTTATAATATTTATTTTTGATGTATCAAATAATTATTATAGTATATTATTTTATTAATTTAGTTATTGTATGATTATGGTTATATTTTATAATTTAATTTTATTTTAGGATGTAAATAGAGGAAGAGTCACTCTATAATGATTATCATTAGACCTTGGTACTAGTTTTTAACCGATCCAAGAATGCACATGAGGTTATGTGGTGTTCTAGATTGGGATTTCGGTTTCTCATGGAGTTTTCAGTTAAATATATGTGTATGGTACTAATTGGATCATTTTTAGTTTAGTCTGATGGAAATGATTAATTGATATTCTGTATATTTAAAAAAAATTAAATTAATACATTTTAACCAAATTTGTGTTATCACATGAGAAATTTTTTAAACATTTATAATGGGTTAGATTTAATTTTATATGTAACATGTTAAGATTAATTTTTTGAAGAATATTATTTTTTTTAATACATGAAAACAATTTTTTAACGAATTATGGGAAATGACATATTTAAAAATTAAAAATTAAAATATTTTAAAGTAAATGGGGTTAGGAGCAAAATACATGGGTAATTTATTTATTTATTAGATTCAAATTTTAAATTCCATGTGTATAAATTTGATGATTTGAAAGTTAAAATAATTAATTAGAAATTTGAAAAATTTTATAGTTAATTTAACTAATATTAAATTTTTATTTAAATGAGTGATAATATTGATTCAATAAAGTTTTGTTTTCTTTTGAGAAAGTTTATTGGAAATTTTCAAAATTTTATTTTAAAAAGAAATTATCCTTTGAAATTATATTTAAAATATTAATGAAAAATAATTATTTCATGTATTTTGATGTGGTATATTGAATATTTTTACATGGTAATAAAATGATGTTTCCAACTATTTTTGAGATAAATGGTAAAATTAATTTTAGGAATTGAAGTTTGAAAATATGAATTTTAAATGGGATTTTAATGAAATGTGTATTTTTGTTTGAAAAAATAGTGATGTTCATTTCTTATTTTTTAAGAGAGTTATATATATATATATTGGTTTTATAATTTTTTAACAACTAAATTAAAGTGATTTAGACGTTCATAAATGGATATTGAATATTTCAAAAAGTCTATGGTATTCTTAAGTTGAATAGAGTAAATGAAATTATAAATTTTTATTTTGAATTTGAAAATTATATTTTGATAACTATATAGTGTAAAAATGTTTTCATGTTGGGTTATATGAATTTTATTATTAATTTTTAAAAATATTCAATTTAAAATTTTCAATGGGGTGGAGATAAAGGCTAGGATAACATATATAAATACCTAATTTTAATTTCGTGTTTTACCTATTGAATGATATTTAATTAAAACAAACTTAAAATATATTGATACATGTGTAACATCTCATATATTCCATTTATTATTTTTATATATTTTATGGGTTACTTTCAAGATGAGGGGCTAAGACTGTGTGCGATTCTCAGACCCGTTGTGCCCAAAATAAATGTTTAAAAAATATTATACTTTTTAATATCACATATTCTCAATTTTAATAAAAAATTCAAGTAACATTTAAATGGGCTCTTGGATATGAAATCTGAGGGTACTGTTGAGCTCAGAATGTAGGCTATACTCTAGGTGCAACATAACTTTAGTCAGTATGGGACGTCTATAGAAAAATTCAATAAGGAAATAACTATAAATAAAATAATTTAATAAAGAAATTATTTTGATGCAACGTCTTTATTTATATTATTTATTGGTTATAAATTTAGGGTTTACATCATAACCCTATAACTTCCCTAGAGGTGTGGAGAAATAACCTCTATATAAACCATTGGTGGACAATGATGGATCGATTGAACAACACAACTCAGATTTGAAGAATCTTTCCAATGATGGCAACGAAACTTTGTTATTCATCATTGATCAAACCAAATAGAGGTAGGGCATTTTGTTTTGAGTTTTCCCCATTCTTGTATTCTATGAAGAACACAGACAAATAAACAAACGGATTGGCCAATGGATCAGCCTTTATTGCTGTATGGGATATTATATGTGGGATTATCAAGAGATTGATCTTTATTCCTCTTCATTTATCATTCTATTGAAAAAATAGTGAGGCTGACATGGACAAAGGCCGAGGTTCATTCCATGGGGTGATTTTTGTGCTTTTATCCCTCCGTTCTTCATGTTCTTCACTATTGGATCCCTATGGTCATAGATCGACCTTTTGCGAGTGGCTCAAAACACGATAGGACACCTAGATTGAAGAAAAATTAAAAACAGAGGCCAGATCAGTGTAGAACGGGACCTAAGGAACCCATATCTGCGACCATTCGAATTTCCAGCATCAAAGGAGGATTTTAGGCTCATAGAAGAGGAGATTCCAGTGGCCAGTGTAGGAAACAACACAAGGCGACATGGTGCAACCAGGGGAGATGGATGGTGCTGCAGGTGGTGATGCCATGTGGACACAACAATGGCTGTGTAGTAGCCAGTGGGGCCGGCAGAAGTGGGCCGTGGTAGTGGCCACTTGGTTGTAGGTCACAAAACAACAACAGATGTGGGAGGCCTCATGGGACGTGGCCTGGTGGGCCATGTACGGTGGATTAGGTGGCCTGTGTGTAAGCAGGATGAGTTTAGTGGGTCTGACCAAGTGGTCTTGGGCTAGGTTGGTCGGGTCAGACCCGGTTTAGACCTAAGCCAGACTTGGGGTGACCATGGTGGAAACACACCATGGTCAACTATGGTAGTCGACTGTGATCCATGGAAGCTCTAGCTTCCATGGGTATAAAGTCATGCAACCATGGATGTGGACTCTTGAAAATCACGGTCGAAGGATACGGTCAGTGGACTGATCGTGCAGTTGGTCCACAGGCCAAATGAACCCCTTTAAAACCTAAAATGGACATAATTTCTAAACAGAGTATCTAATAAACAAGTTTTTCATGACATTGAAACCGGGACATTAAGAAGATCCTTTTGATACAAGTGGTGAGGTTTTAGTTTGGACCAGTATATGTTGACATTGTTATCTTGGTCCTTTCCTTAAGGGTTTAGTAAGACATTACATCCACATCACTAGATTATAATCCACTCTAGTGGATGAGTGTCAGATAGAGTATGGTATCCCTCATTGGGACTATACTATGATCCTCTATCACCCCTAGTAGATTTTTTTGTAATCTACATAACCAACGAGAGCAGGGCATTGGTTCTCCAATAAGAAGGCCACATCAGTAGGGTCAGGAGTATTACCCAGTGTGTCTGGGATGGATCCTCTATGTTGAGGGTTGATCCATATTGGGTACATTTTATTCCCTAGTATGTCTGGGTAGGATCCCCTATATATATATATATCATAGTCTTCCTTGACCAATGCGTTCTCTAGGAGTGGTGTCCTAATGAGATTGATATATTTGTGAGTGTCTATGATGATATCATAGCTTGGGGAGTGATTTCTCCCAGAACGAGAATGCTTCGAGTAGAATCATGTGGCTAGAAATTGGTTGTGGATTACCTCTACACTTTGTGTCTTGGATTGGGTATATCTGGATGTTCTTTTTATATGTGTTGTAGACAGATACATGTGTAGAGCTGACTGTACTTTCTTTTTTGGTATTTCCTTGTGGTATTCATTTTTGATTTTGGGGTTTCCTACTATGTATTATTATACTCACCCCCATATGGTATTTTCCGACACATGTCATGTCTTGTGTAGATGATCAAACTTTCAACAGAGTCCTAGGAAGACTAGGACTAGGTGGTGCTTTGTGAGACCAGACAGAATGAGGTGTGTTCTCGCGGATTTTCAGACCGTAGTCTCAGTACCACTTTTATTATAGATTAGACTTGTGGTTATAGACACTGTTTTGTGTGCTTGTATTTGGCCCTGTTTACTTTCCATTAATTTCACTATTGTACACTAGTTGTACATATAGTGGTTTTCATACATTGTTTTCTTAGTGTTTTTACATTTCAAAATTTATGGCTTAGAGATGTGTGTATGTGTATAGGTATGTTAGGATAATGCCTCCCATTTTTGGGGTATTCCTAATCAGTTCTAGTCACCATATTGTAGACTATTAGAGGTGGGAATGAGGTAGTCACGACATTGTACCCTCTAGGACGAGTCATGATAGAGTGGTATCATAGGGTGTTCAGTTTTACTTTAGGACCGGGAGTTTGTGAGATTGGTTTGGGGTAACAGTGTTAAGTGTTTCAAGTTTGGATTTTAGGATAGAGAATATAGTGTTGGGGCAGCATCCAACATATTCATACACCATGACTCTGAGAACCTACTTTTTAACATGGTACATAAAAACACTAGTTACAGGAAAAAACAATGGTACATGTATCATATTGGAATGGCTGTGTTTTTCATGTCCTTCTTGAGTCATCTCTCTAGATATACTATATTGATTGTGGTACATCTTGTTTTATTTTAGGATTCCTCCACATAGACAACCATCTAGGATTCTACCATGTGATAACTTGGATGATATGCCTCGTGATGAGGCATTTCTACAGGGGAATGTACCATAGATTACACCTCTGGGTGGTTTACCAACTATACCACCACTCATCGAGCAGCAGCTACTACCAGCACTATTAGATGGGGATGAACATAGGATGAGTGGGTTTCATTAGTTTTAGATACAGTGACCTCTTAGGTTTTGGGGTGATCCAGACCCTGCGATGGCTGAGAATTTTCTAGAGGAAGACACCCATATTTTTTTTCCTTAAGTGGAAATCTACAAATCAGATGAAAGTCCTTTCTATGACCCTTCTTCAAGGATGTACATTGTGATGGTGGAGCATAGTGACTTAGACACATGATGAGAAATCTCTCTCCTAGACAGACTTTGAGCACCTCCTCATAGAGGAGTTCTATCCAACCACATTACAATCAGTGCACATACATGATATTTTTCATCTCTAGCAGGGTAGTATGGGTGTGGAGTATTCAGAGAAGTTTACCGATATTTCCCTATACTCCTTGGATATGGTACATGAAAATTTATTCAGGTCTTAGACCATCAAACAGGTCTTAGATAGGGACATTAGGGAATTGAAAGTACTTCTTAGCAATCCTACCTATGTTGTGGTACTTGAGTGTTCCCTCCAAGTGGAGAGATTTCTAGCAGAGTAGACATTGATAGTGGGAGCTAGAAATGGGAACTGGGTAGTTGAGACCTTGGTAACAGGAAGCTGATGGATGTCATAGGGATCCAAGTTGGCAAGGAACTTCAGGAGGTGATTACGGGACTCAGGTTCAGTGGTGTAGGGGTCCTAGTGTGGCGCAAATCATCCTGGGGGAGAATGGTGTTACTCATGCGGTGGTAAGGGACATATGGTATGATATTTACTAACCCATCATATAGTTGATTAGAAGACGGTTTAGGGACCACTGAGGAAGAAGAAAATATAGGATCCGGGTGGTCCATAGGGCGGTATACATGGAAGAGGATAAGGTATGGTAGAAGGTGGTGGTCAAAGATTTGATCTATTACCACCACCACCCCTAGGTGGTCCACGATAGGCTTATGGAGATGAATAATAGGGAAAAGGTCAATTACAGGAAATGGAGGATTATGATGTCGAGTCTCTACAGAAGATTCAAGGTATGATATGTGTCTTTTCCACCTTACATGTAGTTTTGATAGACACAGGATCTATTAATTTATTTATTTCCCTGAATATTGTTCAAGACTCGGAGATTTTGGTTGAACCATTAACTCGAACCTTACACTTAGAGACTTCTATAGGAGGATATTTGATGATCACACACTGGTGTAGATGGTGTGACCTGACTTTGGAGGTGAGATTTTCAATGGGGATCTCTTGGTAGTGGTGTCAAGGCCTTATGGAATTATTCTTGGTATAAACATATTATCCACAATTCATTCTCAGATTGAAAATTTTAGTCATAGAGTGTCGTGTGTATATAGTGATGGAATGAGGTATTCTATTGTTAGTGAAAAGGAAACACATGAAGCATAGGAAAGACTCACACATAGGAGGGTTCATCCAATGTAACACCCGAGACTTTTATGTTATATAAATCATCAAAGGGATCTTTTTCTACACAACACTTGCTTGGCTTGCTTTACACGCAATCGCGACCTTCCTCGATAGCTTGCGTCGTACGCAATACCGAGTTTCACTAAACAACAATATGCTATTAAAACTAGCCGTTATGAATAGTAATAACCACTTTTTGAAATTTTATAAATTTTATTTTTCAAAATGGACTTCATTTTTGGACTCAGAATATCGAAATTAGCCTAGGGTGAAATTTTGGTATTTTTCTGAAAACTTCCAATTTTTGATGAATAGTGAAACCACTAAGTGGTAGGTTAAAAACTGAATTTTGCATAAAACATAATTTTACCGCTTCTGTGAATGGAATTTCGAAAATCCGACAGACACGGTTGATATCAGTATGTAAAATGTGGTTCAATGAGATAAAAATAATTGTTTGGTGAATAGTAACTTTTTACTTTTTTTTACCGCGGTTAATAGTAAATAGGGTAACTAAGGGTAAATATGATATTAATATTACCCTAACACATGTCCTAATTCTATTGGACAAGTGTAATTCGACCAAAAACAAACTTAGGAATAAAATATGACCATTTAGGCCCACTTGGATTAGATTAGGACATTTATTATTAATTTATTTAAAGAAGGGTTAAAATAGTTAAAATTAAAGGTTAATAAGTAAATCATTTTTAATATGGGGTTATACATAAGATAAATTCGATTTTAAATATTCATTAGAAAGCTAAAAAGATTTCCTACATGATGATATTTTATTTGTAATTTTTAGACATCAAATAATTTAATTTATTTATGACACAACGATGATGCAGTAATTATCTTATTAATGAAATATTGACAAAATTGATAATATAAATACCAAAATAAATGTAATTTAAGACTTTTTATGAATTACACTAATTTTCTAGGTTACTATGATATATTAGTGTTGATTTAATCAACTTGGTTAGAACATATAATTCTGTTATGACTTTCACAAAAATCATATATCAAATAGTGTCAAAATTGACACAAAATAGTTTTTAAATCAAATATTATATTATTAATTGTTATTTTATTCCTAAAAATCTAAGGTTCGGCCAAATGACTTAGATAAGGATATATATATTAATAAGAAACAATTTGGGGTTCGTTTGGCATGTTATAGTAAGTGTATTAACCATATAGTGAAAGAAAACAAAAAGACACGGTAAAAGTTAAATTAATTAACTTAGAGTTAAATCTAATTGATAAGGTTAAAATAATACCCTAAACTTGTCTAAATCCTATTGGTTGATATGATTTCGACCCATCCCCACTTTAGCTTCGAAATAAGACCCTTTGGAACCATTATAAACTGATATTGACTTTAATATAAAATAATATTTTGAGATATTCCTAAGGTGCCCCTCTCCTCCCTTATAAAAGGGCACCTCCTCCCCCTCCTCCTCACACCAATTTGAGCACTCAAGCTCGGCCAACCCCTGCCATTTTCTCCTATCCACTTCCCTAGAATAATCCTAGAGGTCCTGGTCTTCTCCAAAGACCAATCTTAGTTCCTTAAGTGGAGGATTCAAAGAGGCGTTCCAAAGAAGAGGTAATATCCATTACCGATCTTTTCAATTTCTTTCTTCTTCAACTTCTTCTTCTTTAGTTGTTTCATGATAAAGTAATAGCATAAGTATTAATTACATACTGATATGTTATTATAAATATGAAACAACCCTAATTCACCTTCTATCCATCCTACGGAAAAATGAAATCACTGCGCGTGCGTACGTACGGAATACCGTCTCCACGCCGTGGTGTAATCTATTTTCCACCATCACCTTACAAGGATGGGTATAATGGTGTAATGAGTAACTATATATGATTATTATAAAGTAATATTGATACTTAAATAATATATATATACTCCAATACAGTTCCACGATCATAGGAACGATATCATCACTCGTGCGTACGTACGGAATACCGTCTCCACGATGTGATGCGACTCGTTCTACATGATCTTCATTTCATAATGATTATATAAATGAATTGAATGAATGAATATGGTATATACTACACTAATACCATTCTGTAAATGAATTATCTATAACCTAAAGATAAGAATAAGAATTTATTCGACAAAACACGCATAAGAACAAAAAGTTATAAAGACCCGAGTAACAAGTAACAATGAAATATTACTAACAAGAAGCTAATAATATGACCATATATGATATCATATCAATATGTATGATTCTGGAATAAGTCAATAACATTATTTAAACCATTATATAGGAGCTTCGGACACGAACAAAGCAAATCGGACCTAAGGTAAGGGAAATATCACAATCTCATTTTTATCCGAGATTGTTTATTCGTAAGTATTTACTGGAGTGTATTTTATCATCCACATCCATGTTCCCTCAATATGTAATATTGTTTCCATCCACTTGCAATAGTTTAAATCCAATTTTACCCTTATGTGAGTTTTTAGTAAAGAATATGAAAGGAATCTTTTGTCGTTTTTCCGTACGAGGTACTTTTTGACTTTTCCGACAAAAGTACGAAGAATGTTTTTTTTAACTTATACGGCATGAATGGATTTTTAAAACATTACTTCAAAGAAGCTTCCTTTACAAGTTTTCAAGTTTATTTTTAATCAACTTCTTTTATTTTAAAGTTGTATGACATGTTATGAAAGGAAAAATGTTTTTGAAGAAGAAAGGATATTTTCCTCAAGAATTCAATTCAAGTATGTTATCAAAATTGTTTTCCATCTAAGATAATAAAGGGTTCTGTTTCTATCAATGATTTGACTATGTTGTGATGGAATTATGTTTATGAATTCCTTTATCTTATATGAATTGATTTATGATGTCATGATGTTTCAAGAATCCCATTTTTGTTATATGTGTTATGCGATGATGTATGTTTTATGATTATGTGGCACACATAAGAAAGGATTCATTATAAGATGGGTGGGACCTATATCTCCCTCCAATGCATTGGGTAATGATTTTATATCTCCTGAGATAGACATGGCTGGAACGGAAGGTTATTTCGGTTCAGTGATACAGGACTGAAACGAGGAGTGAACTCGGTTCAGAAAGGGACTTTGTCCACTAAGATAGTCTTGGCAATGAGTCATGACTAACAAGAAATGATTTTCCATGATTATGTGTGCATGACACAAAGTTTCAAGTTTTATGTTATGATTATGGGGATCTCATTTTCACTTCTATGATTTATTCCATGTTAAGATATTATGATCTCTTTTGCAGGTTTTGATTTTCATAAAGATATGATATGATTTTTATTTCCTTTATTTGCCCTTGCTGAGCATTTGAGCTCACCCTTTTATGTTTTCTTTTCCCCAGGTCAGGAAGATGGATATTAAGTAGAATATGCTAAAAGGGACCCTAGATATGATGAAATAAATGGGAGACACTGTAGAAGAATTATGAACCAGTTGTTTATGTTTCCCAGTTTCTAAAGACACTATACCTATACGGTCCTTTGTGGTTTTGTCATATGTTGTAATAAGTGTGCTTCAATTTCGAAGTATTAACAATGTATGTAAAGTATGGGTCGTTATAGTTGGTATCAGAGGAAAGGTATAGTCAACCTTTGGAAACTAGGATGTGAAAGCCTTAGTAAAAACCCTAAGGATAAGTCTAAGCATAGAACACAATCTTAGTGTTTTAGAAATGGCCTTGAATAACCTAGGATAAGACCTTAAGCATGAAAATTTTATTCTTGAATTATGTGGTTTCCTATTATAATTAGTGTTGCTCACACTATTCTTCTTGGTTTTAGTCAATGGCTGGAACCCGAAGGAACCGTGTTAATGCGGAATGCGATGGGCAATGCAATGATTGTCCCCCTGAGCAACCAAACGATATGGGAGCTGGAATGTAAAATCTTGTAGCCATGCTCACACAACTTTCTCAAGCTATGAATCATGCAGGATTTCCATACGAGAAAAGGAGGGAGCAACATTCTGTTGAATCCTTCATGAGGCAGCGTCCACCTTCTTTCAGCGGGTCTACTGATCCATTAGTTACTGAACAATGGATTAGTACTACTGAAAAGATATTTTCAGTTCTTCAATGTTCTGAACATGATAAAGTCATCCTAGCAGTGTATCGTTTGGAAGGAGATGCTGATCAATGGTGGAATCTTGTTAAGAATACGAGGCAAAGGGATGAAATTGTGTCTATGGAATGGGACGAGTTCAAGAACTTATTTTTCAATAAGTACTTCCCTCGTATTCTCCGAACAAAGATGGAGAAAGAGTTTCTTGAACTGAAGCAAAGGGATGATGAATCTGTTGGTACCTATGAAGCAAATTTTACAAGACTTGCAAGGTACGCTTCTGGTATTATTATCCAACCTGAGAGTAAGATCGATCGATTCTTTAGTGGCTTAAAACCAAGTCTTCGAAGGGCGTTAGCCATAAGGGACTTCAATAGCTACGAGGAAATCGTTCGATGTGCTCTCAAAGTCGAGATGGAGATTGGAGTAACCCATCAGTCACATGGGTTTGATAAGAAGAGGAAGATGGAATTCAAAGAAAAATCTAAAGAGCACACGGAAAAGAAGATGAGCTTTTCCTTATGCTCAAAGTGTGGAAAGAAACATGGAGGGAGTTGTCTTAAAGGGACAAGTAAATGTTTTAAATGTGGAAAAGAAGGTCATCGGGCATTTGAATGCCGTGATAATGGGAAGAAGATGCCTAATGACGCAAACAAAGTAAGGGATACACAGAATGAACCTACTACACTTCAATGTTTCAACTGCAAGGAGATGGGGCATTATGCCAATCAATGCCCAAATCCAAGGGTTGATGATGATGGTCGACGTCAACAAACTCTTAAGGCTAAAGACAAAGGAAAGTCACATGCAATTTCTATCAGCGATGTGGAGTACGATAACGATGTGGTGAAAGGTACACTTACCATCCACTCTAAAGTAGCAAATGTTTTATTTGATTCTGGATCCACCCACTCTTTTATTTCTGAAGACTTTTCTAAGGGTATCACCGTATTACCTCAACAATTATATGTTGAGTTAGCTGTGACAACACCTAATGGCACATCAATCGCATCAAAAGTTTATAATTCTTCTTCGATCGAAGTTTGTGGGAAAGTGCTTCCTGCAAATCTTGTGATCCTTCCTTTAGTGGAATTTGATGTGATTCTTGGCATGGATTGGCTTTCTCTACATGGAGCTCATATCGATTTCCAAAGAAGGGAAGTCACATTTCATATTCCAGATCAATCTACGATCGTATATCAATGCAAGGATGAACATAACCTTCCAGTGGAAATTTCTTCCATCTTATGGGTATTGATTCCACTAAATGAAGGTTATTTATCTCAAATGGTTGGTGAGAAACTCACGATTAAGAATATGCCCATTGTACGGGAGTTTGATGATGTCTTTCCGGAGGAATTACCGGGTCTTCCACCAAATCGTGAAGTTGAGTTTTCAATAGAACTCGTACCGGGTGCTTTGCCTATTTCAAAGACACCTTATAGAATGGCCCCAATTGAGTTGCAGGAATTGAAGAAGCAACTCCAAGAGAATCTTGATAAGGGATTCATACGCCCTAGTGCGTCACCTTGGGGAGCACCTGTTCTATTTGTTAAGAAGAAAGATGGATCAATGAGACTCTGCATTGATTATCGAGAACTTAACAAGATCACTATCAAGAACAAATATCCTCTCCCACGCATTGATGACTTATTTGACCAACTACGCGGAGCTCAATACTTTTCCAAGATTGATCTTCGTTCAGGGTATCATCAATTAAGGGTCAAAAGGGAGGATGTACCAAAGACGGCTTTCCGTACAAGGTATGGACACTATGAATTTATAGTGATGCCATTTGGTCTTACTAATGCCCCTGCTATCTTCATAGATCTAATGAATAGAGTCTTTAGAGACTATCTTGATCAATTTGTGGTAGTCTTTATAGACAATATTCTTGTCTATTCAAAGAGCAAGGAAGAGCATGAAGATCACTTGAGAATTATATTGAAGACCCTAAGAAAGGAGAAGCTTTATGCCAAATTTACCAAGTGTGAATTTTGGCTTCAAAAAGTTGCATTTTTGGGTCATATAATCTCAAAAGAGGGGATATCTGTGGATCCAGCAAAAACAGAGGTTATCGAAAGATGGTCAAGACCAACAACAGTAACTGAGATCCGAAGTTTTCTTGGTTTGGTTGGATATTATCGACGTTTTGTGAAAGATTTTTCACGATTATCTAATCCAATCACCAAGTTGACTCGGAAGGGAGTTAAGTTTGTCTGGACAGAGGAATGTGAAGAGAATTTCAAGGAGTTGAAAAGAAGGTTATCCAGTGCACCTGTGCTCACACTACCTTGTAGTGGAGAAAGGTTTGTGATCTACAGTGATGCATCCAAGAAGGGATTGGGGTGTGTTCTTATGCAAAATGATATGGTGATAGCTTATGCCTCACGACAGTTGAAAATCCATGAGCAAAATTACCCAACACATGATTTGGAGTTGGCTGCGGTAATCTTTGCATTAAAGATTTGGAGGCATTACCTTTATGGTGAAAGGTGTGATATTTATACTGATCATAAAAGTTTAAAGTATATTTTCACACAAAAGGAGTTGAATATGCGTCAAAGAAGATGGTTGGAGCTGATTAAGGATTATGACTGCTCAATCCATTACCACCCTGGGAAAGCAAACAAGGTGGCAGATGCATTAAGTCGACAAGACCATGCTAGTTTATCCATGATGAGGATCACAAAAGATCCAATATTTATGGATTTACAAAGGATGGATCTTGGAATTATAATGGAAGGGGAAAATCTTATCTTTCTCAAATGAATGTTCAACCATCTATACATGTGAAGATTAAAGAGGCACAGAAAGAAGATGTCGGGTTACAAAAGAAGGTGAGAAATGTTCCTGAATTCAACCTTGATTGTGATGGGATAATAAAGTTCAGGAATCGGGTTTGCGTTCCTCCCATCCCCGAATTAAAGAAGGAGCTGCTGGATGAGGCTCATAGTTCTTCATTTTCTATTCATCCTGGAAGCACGAAGATGTATAGGGACCTGAAAGAGTACTTCTGGTGGGATGGCATGAAAAGAGATGTTGCTGAATATGTCTCTCGATGCTTGGTTTGTCAACAAGTTAAAGCTGAGAGACAGAAGTCTAAGGGGATGTTACAACCATTACCCATACCCGAATGGAAATTGGAAAACATCACTATGGACTTTGTCACAGGACTTCCTAAAACATCCAAAGTCAATAATGCTATCTGGGTCATAGTTGATCGTCTTACAAAGTCTGCACACTTCATTGCTATTAGAGATGATTTCTCTCTAGATCAGCTTGCCAGGATATATGTAAAGGAAGTGGTAAGATTTCATGGAGTACCACTTTATATTATATCTGATCGAGATCCGAGATTTACCTCGAAGTCCTGGCGAAGTCTTCAGCATACTCTGGATACAGAGTTGAGTTTCAGCACTGCTTATCATCCCCAGACAGACGGTCAGTCTGAGAGAACAATTCAAACCCTAGAAGATATGTTGAGAGCTTGCTCTATGGATTTCAAAGGAGGTTGGGATCAACACCTACCTTTGGTGGAATTTTCTTATAATAATAGCTTTCACTCCAGTATTCAGATGGCTCCTTATGAAGCTCTCTATGGAAAGAAATGCAAGACTCCAACTTGCTGGGATGAAGTTGGGGAAAGAAAGCTATTAGGACCTGATCTCGTTGATGAAATGGAAGAAAAGGTCAGATCTATTCAACAACACATAAGAGCAGCTCAGAGTCGACAGAAAAGTTATGCCAACAACCGAAGAAAAGACCTAGAGTTTGAAGTGGGCGATAAAGTGTTCTTACGAATATCTCCCTGGAATAGGGTTATGAGATTTGGAAAGAAGGGGAAGTTGAGCCCTAGATATATCGGTCCTTTTGAAATACTGGATCGTGTTGGGAAGGTAGCTTACCGATTGGCGCTTCCACCGAATCTCTCTCAAGTTCACGATGTGTTCCATGTATCTCTCCTGAGAAAGTACATACCAGATCCTTCACATGTACTCAGCTCAGAAGTTGTACCGCTGGAGCAAGATCTTTCTTATGAAGAACAGCCGATAGAGATTCTGGATCGTAGCGAAAAAGTCCTACGAAACAAGACCACTCGCTTGGTGAAAGTTTTATGGAGAAACCACCAACTTGAAGAAGCTACATGGGATCTTGAGGATATGATGAGGGAGAAGTATCCTCATCTGTTTGTTGCAAAGTGACGAATTTCGAGGGCGAAATTCTTTTTAAGGGGGGTAGAATGTAACACCCGAGACTTTTATGTTATATAAATCATCAAAGGGATCTTTTTCTACACAACACTTGCTTGGCTTGCTTTACACGCAATCGCGACCTTCCTCGATAGCTTGCGTCGTACGCAATACCGAGTTTCACTAAACAACAATATGCTATTAAAACTAGCCGTTATGAATAGTAATAACCACTTTTTGAAATTTTATAAATTTTATTTTTCAAAATGGACTTCATTTTTGGACTCAGAATATCGAAATTAGCCTAGGGTGAAATTTTGGTATTTTTCTGAAAACTTTCAATTTTTGATGAATAGTGAAACCACTAAGTGGTAGGTTAAAAACTGAATTTTGCATAAAACTTAATTTTACCGCTTCTGTGAATGGAATTTCGAAAATCCGACAGACACGGTTGATATCAGTATGTAAAATGTGGTTCAATGAGATAAAAATAATTTTTTGGTGAATAGTAACTTTTTACTTTTTTTTACCGCGGTTAATAGTAAATAGGGTAACTAAGGGTAAATATGATATTAATATTAACCTAACACATGTCCTAATTCTATTGGACAAGTGTAATTCGACCAAAAACAAACTTAGGAATAAAATATGACCATTTAGGCCCACTTGGATTAGATTAGGACATTTATTATTAATTTATTTAAAGAAGGGTTAAAATAGTTAAAATTAAAGTTTAATAAGTAAATCATTTTTAATATGGGGTTATACATAAGATAAATTCGATTGTAAATATTCATTAGAAAGATAAAAAGATTTCCTACATGATGATATTTTATTTTTAATTTTTAGACATCAAATAATTTAATTTATTTATGACACAAAGATGATGCAGTAATTATCTTATTAATGAAATATTGACAAAATTGATAATATAAATACCAAAATAAATGTAATTTAAGACTTTTTATGAATTCCACTAATTTTATAGGTTACTATGATATATTAGTGTTGATTTAATCAACTTGGTTCGAACATATAATTCTGTTATGACTTTCACAAAAATCATATATCAAATAGTGTCAAAATTGACACAAAATAGTTTTTAAATCAAATATTATATTATTAATTGTTATTTTATTCCTCAAAATCTAAGGATCGGCCAAATGACTTAGATAAGGATATATATATTAATAAGAAACAATTTGGGGTTCGTTTGGCATGTTATAGTAAGTGTATTAACCATATAGTGAAAGAAAACAAAAAGACATGGTAAAAGTTAAATTAATTAACTTAGAGTTAAATCTAATTGATAAGGTTAAAATAATACCCTAAACTTGTCTAAATCCTATTGGTTGATAGGATTTCGACCCATCCCCACTTTATCTTCTAAATAAGACCCTTTGGAACCATTATAAACCGATTTTGACTTTAATATAAAATAATATTTTGAGATATTCCTAAGGTGCCCCTCTCCTCCCTTATAAAAGGGCACCTCCTCCCCCTCCTCCTCACACCAATTTGAGCACTCAAGCTCGGCCAACCCCTGCCATTTTCTCCTATCCACTTCCCTAGAATAATCCTAGAGGTCCTGGTCTTCTCCAAAGACCAATCTTAGTTCCTTAAGTGGAGGATTCAAAGAGGCGTTCCAAAGAAGAGGTAATATCCATTACCGATCTTTTCAATTTCTTTCTTCTTCAACTTATTCTTCTTTAGTTGTTTCATGATAAAGTAATAACATCAGTATTACTTACATACTGATATGTTATTATAAATATGAAACAACCCTAATTCACCTTCTATCCATCCTACGGAAAAATGAAATCACCGCGCGTGCGTACGTATGGAATACCGTCTCCACGCCGTGGTGTAATCTATTTTCCACCATCACCTTACAAGGATGGGTATAATGGTGTAATGAGTAACTATATATGATTATTATAAAGTAATATTGATACTGAAATAATATATATATACTCCAATACAGTTCCACGATCATAGGAACGATATCATCACTCGTGCGTACGTACGGAATACCGTCTCCACGATGTGATGCGACTCGTTCTACATGATCTTCATTTCATAATGATTATATAAATGAATTGAATGAATGAATATGGTATATAATACACTAATACCATTCTGTAAATGAATTATCTATAACCTAAAGATAAGAATAAGAATTTATTCGACAAAACACGCATAAGAACAAAAAGTTATAAAGACCCGAGTAACAAGTAACAATGAAATATTACTAACAAGAAGCTAATAATATGACCATATATGATATCATATCAATATGTATGATTCTGGAATAAGTCAATAAAATTATTTAAACCATTATACAGGAGCTTCGGACACGAACAAAGCAAATCAGACCTAAGGTAAGGGAAATATCACAATCTCATTTTTATCCGAGATTGTTTATTCGTAAGTATTTACTGGGGTGTATTTTATCATCCACATCCATGTTACCTCAATATGTAATATTGTTTCCATCCACTTGCAATAGTTTAAATCCAATTTTACCCTTAGGTGAGTTTTTAGTAAAGAATATGAAAGGAATCTTTTGTCGTTTTTCCGTACGAGGTACTTTTTGACTTTTCCGACAAAAGTACGAAGAATGTTTTTTTTAACTTATACGGCATGAATGGATTTTTAAAACATTACTTCAAAGAAGATTCCTTTACAAGTTTTCAAGTTTATTTTTAATCAACTTCTTTTATTTTAATGTTGTATGACATGTTATGAAAGGAAAAATGTTTTTGAAGAAGAAAGGATATTTTCCTCAAGAATTCAATTCAAGTATGTTATCAAAATTATTTTCCATCTAAGATAATAAAGGGTTCTGTTTCTATCAATGATTTGACTATGTTGTGATGGAATTATGTTTATGAATTCCTTTATCTTATATGAATTGATTTATGATGTCATGATGTTTCAAGAATCCCATTTTTGTTATATGTGTTATGCGATTATGTATGTTTTATGATTATGTGGCACACATAAGAAAGGATTCATTATAAGATGGGTGGGACCTATATCTCCCTCCAATGCATTGGGTAATGATTTTATATCTCATGAGATAGACATGGCTGGAACGGAAGGTTATTTCAGTTCAGTGATACAGGACTGAAACGAGGAGTGAACTCGGTTCAGAAAGGGACTTTGTCCACTAAGATAGTCTTGGCAATGAGTCATGACTAACAAGAAATGATTTTCCATGATTATGTGTGCATGACACAAAGTTTCAAGTTTTATGTTATGATTATGGGGATCTCATTTTCACTTCTATGATTTATTCCATGTTAAGATATTATGATCTCTTTTGCAGGTTTTGATTTTCATAAAGATATGATATGATTTTTATTTCCTTTATTTGCCCTTGCTGAGCATTTGAGCTCACCCTTTTATGTTTTCTTTTCCCCAGGTCAGGAAGATGGATATTAAGTAGAATATGCTAAAAGGGACCCTAGATATGATGAAATAAATGGGAGACACTGTAGAAGATTTATGAACCAGTTGTTTATGTTTCCCAGTTTCTAAAGACACTATACCTATACGGTCCTTTGTGGTTTTGTCATATGTTGTAATAAGTGTGCTTCAATTTCGAAGTATTAACAATGTATGTAAAGTATGGGTCGTTATATCCAATCACTCATCATATGGCTATCCTGACCCTCAGTGCAGTGGATGATATGAGTCCATAGTTTCTTAAAGTGGTGGAAGAGTATCAGAACATCATTCCTAAAGATGTTCCAGGTTTACCTCCCTATAAAGGGATATAATTATTCATTAATCTATACCCTCGGATGTCATTGATATTTACACCTTCATATCAGATGGATCCCACAGATATTTGTGAGATGAGGGTAAAATTGGAGGACTTGCATAGGAAGGAATTATTGTGACCCAATGTTTCACCCTGGGTAGCCCCAGTTTTGTTTTTGAAGAAGGAAGACAGGAGCTTGAGGTTATGTGTACATTACCATCACTTGAACCATTTGACCATGAAGAATATGAATCCACTTCTAAGGATCTATGCCCTCTTCAATCACTTATAAAGGGAAAGGTGGTTCTTGAAGATTAACCTTGGATCTTGTTTTCACTATCTATAGGTACATGATGAGGATATATTGAGGGCCACCTTCAGATGTCGTTGTGGCCAATTTTCATACATGTTGATGTCATTTGGTTTGAAAAACTCCCTTGTAGTGTTCATGGGACTCATGAATAGAATCTTCCAGCCTTACATAGACAAGTTCACTGTGGTCTTCATTGATGATAGCCTAGTGTACTCAGTGTACGAGGAGGAGCACACGCGACACTTGAGGATGGTCCTAGACACACTTTGAGAGCACAAAATAATGAGAATCTTTCAAAGTGTCAGTTATGTATTTGAGAGGTCCATTTTCTGGGACATTTCATTTCATAGGATGGAGTTGTAGTGGATCCATTGAAGATTGAGGTGGTTCTTTCTTGGGATCCACCCTAGATTGTTACCAAGGTGGAGAGTTTCCTTGGTTTGGAAGGGTACTATCGGAGGTCTGAACCCAACTTATTTAGTGCGGAAGCATCCTTGATTGCTTTGACACAATTGGGGATGCCATTTTTTGGAAGGAAAAGTGCTAGGAGATTTTTCAGCAGTTCAGGTAGATATTGAAAATAACTCCCATCTTGTGATTTTTAGATGAGGGTGCCGAGTATGTAGTGTTCTATGATGCATCAAGAACTAGGATTGGTTGTGTCCAAATACCGAGGAAAGAGTTGATTTTTTATGGTTCATGTTGGTTTATCCCACATGATCAATACTATGAAACCCATGATCTTGAGACAGCAACAGTAGACATTGTATAGAAGATGTGGAGACACTACCAGATGAGTGAGCAGTATATCGTCTACTCTGATCACCAGAGTATAATTTATATCTTATTTTAGAAGGATCTAAACTTAAGATAGAAAAGACTGATTGATTTAATCAAAGACTATGATTTTGAGATTTTATATACTCTTGGTTAGGGATGTGGTGGCATATGCTCTCAGTAGGAGATCCAGTTCACAGTTTTTGAATGAGCTGTCAGAGTAGTTAGCCTTGTTGAATTTATCCTTTGTGGGTGGAGATGGAGAATATTACCTCCAGTCGATGGTTTTCACCCCTCCACTCTAACAATGATTTAGGGAGGCACAACATGGGGATATTTTCTGTAAGAACTTACAAGCTCAGATTTCCATAGGGCATGCTCCTGATGGATATTCTAATGGCGGAGAGCACATCATTCTTTTCAACAGAAATATAGTCATACAAATGGAATTGTGGGAGGAGATTGTAAAGGAGAATCATATATCCCCTTTGGCAGTATATAGAGGTCCGTAAAATATGTATCGGGACCTCCAATGTCACTTTTGGGGGACATGAATGAATAAGGGAGTTGCAGAGTTTGTCTCTCAATGCCATATTTGTCAAAAAGTGAAGGCTGAGCACTGGGTTTTAAGAGGTTTGGATTAACCCCTTGATATTACAGGATGGAAGTGGGATGGGATATTGATGTTCTTCGTGAAAGGTGTACTACCTATGTCTAGGAGAAATGATGTCATCTGGGTGATCATCGACTGACTCATCACGCCGAACCACTTCCCAGGTATCTAAGAGAAGATTTCATTAGATTTCAATGGAATCCACTACATATGGGACATAGTTCAACTTCATAGAGTCTCATCGATGATAGTTTTAGATTGTGATGCTCACTTTACATATTGTTTTTTGAAGGGATTGTTGGAGGCATTTGGGACCCAGTTATGCTTGAGCACAATTTTCCTCCCATAGAAAGACGACCAGACTTAGTGGACTATTCATCTTGTGAAGGACATGCTACAAACATTCATGTTAGACTTTGGAGATAGTTGGGGGGATCACCTAACACTAGTGTAGCTTTTATACAACACCATCTACCATTCCACTATTGGTATGGCACCATTCGAGGCCTTTTATGGGAGACCCTAAAGGTCACCCCTTTACTAGAATGAACCAGGAGAGTCATCACCCATAAGCCTAGAGTTGGTTTAAACTAATAAAAATGAGGTTCAGATCATCCAAGATTAGATGAAGACTACACAGAGTCATCATACGTGTTATGCTGACAAGTGACAAAGGCCTTTGGATTTCGAGGAAGGAGGTCATGTGTTCTTTTAGGTTTCACCTCGATGAGGATTATAAATACTTGGGTGGGTGGGAATGAAGTATTTATAGTAAATTTCCCATTTACATATTCTATGTAGAGTTGTAAAGGTGTATTAACACTTGGATGTATCTTCGTAGTTAGAGTGGGTGAACGAAATCTTCCACATGTCATAGCTGAGTAGGTACGTGCATGACCCATCGCACATCATCGAATGGGGCGAGTTGAAAATCTAGGATTGAGTGAATTTTTTTATACAACAAATGTAGATAAAATATAGGTAGGATAGGATCCTTTATCAGCAATAGATTACTTTAGTGAGTGTCTAGTGGTAACACAATAATTTCCAGGAGAGCACATGGGAGCGGGAGGCTCAGATTCGTGCTCAGTACCCTCATCTATTTTAGTATCCCTTTATTTGGATTTTAGGGTTAGGAATCCCAAATGTGGGGAGAATTTAACATCTTATATTTTCCATTTATTATTTTTAGGTATAATATGTATTTATTTCAAGACTAGGAACTAAGACGACTTACAATTCCAAGGCCTGATGTGCCCAGAATAAATGTTTGAAAAATATTAAAAAATTTAATTGCACATGCACATGGTTTAATAGATAAAGTGGAATAACTCTTAAATAGGTTGGCAGATCAAAAACCTAAGTGCATAATTGATCTTAAAATGGTGGCATTACCCTAGGCATGACTTAACATTAGTCGGTGTGGGTCATCTTTAGAAAATCTTATGTAGGACGTAACCGTAAATAAAATATTTTAATAAAGAAATTATTTTGATGCAGTGAATTTATTTTTATTAAGAATATTTTATAAATTCATGGTTATAATCATAACACTATAATATCTATGGAGGTGGGGAGAAAGAAACTCTAGAGAAACCATTGGCGGACAATGACATATCGATTAAACGACACACCTCAGATTCGAAAAACCCTACCAACGACAACAATGAATATTTATTCTTCATTAGAGATCAAATAGAATAGTGGTAGGAAATTTTTTTTGAGTTGTTTTCCCCATTGTTTAATTTTTTATTCAATGAATAAAATTGAAAAAATAAATTGTCTTGCAGATCGATCATTGTTACGGGAAGGGATATTATCTTAAGGATTATCTAAAGATTGATCATTATTCATATTCATTTATCGTTCTAATGAAAACAGATTGAGGTTGTCATGGAAAAAGGACAAGGTTCATTCCTTACTGTTGATTCTGTTCTTTTCTCCCTCCGTTCATCTCGTTCTTCACCATTGGATAATCATGGTCATGGCTCGACTTTTCTGAGTGGCTCCAAATGCAGTCAGACCCCCGTATTGGAGGAAAATCGACAACAGAGGTCAGATCAGTGTAGATTAGGACCTAGGAACCCAGATCAAAAATTGTTTAAAATTTTGAGAATCATATGAGGATTGGGACTCACATAATAGGAGGTGGTGGTGACCGGCATAGGTGGTAGCGGTCAGTAGTGCATCATGAAAGGCAGAGGCGACTGATGCTATGTGCGGTGGAGCCTCATGGATGCAGGGGAGACTGCATGGGAGCTGATGGGGTCAGAGGAAGAGGGTTGTGGTGGTTCTCGTGTGGGACTAGGATGGCAACTACATGGTCGGAGGCCACATAATCGTAATGAATGTGGAACCGTGGGGGATGCAAGAGGCTATGTGGGATGCAGTTTGGCGGGTCGCGTACTGCTGCCCAAGAATCTCGCACACAAGAAGGCTAGGAACAAGAATGCTGGGCTAGACCAAGTGAGTGTAGGATATGTGGGTGGGGTCAGTCCTAGACCAGACCCATGGTTACCAGGGTGCAGCCATACCACAGTTGATGGTGATGGTAAACCATGAGTCATGGCAGCTCCAGCTGCTGCAGGCGCATTGGCCGCACAACCACAGCCGCAGGCGGTGGATCCTCATGGTCGACCTACATGGCTGGTTGGATATGGTAGATAGACTGATCAATATAGTGGGTCCATGGAGGCATGTGTTTGAGTTAGTTGACCACCATAGTTTTTTGACTGATCATGTGGTTGGTCCACATGCCCAGTGACCCCTTTAAAACATTAAACTGCCATAACTTTTAAACGGAGTGTCCAATCGATGATCCATATATGGAGTTGAGACCCTAAAATTGAGATGATAATTTTGAGACAAGTGGTGAGCTTTTATTTTGGTCCATTATAGTATGATAGTTCTCCCTTGGTCCTTTCCTCAAGGGATCATTACGACATTACATCCACATCACTGGATTGTATTCTCCTCTAGAGGTCGAGTCCCAAATAGAGAATGGTATCCCTCCATGGGACAGTAGTGAGATCCTCTATCACACCTAGTAGAGTTTTTTTGAATTTACATAACAAATGAGGGAAGGGTGTTGGTCATCCATCTAGCAGAACACATCGGTAGGGTTAGTGGTATTCCCCCGTGGGTTTGGGAAAGATCATTTACATTTCGGGTTGATCCAGATTAGATATGTGTCATTCCCTAGTGCGTCTAGGTATGAACCCCTCTCTATGGTCCATAGTGTTCCTTGAATAATTAATTCTCTTTATATGGGGACCAAATGATAAAGACATCTTGGTGAGTGTCTCAGATGATTTCACGACTTGAAGAGTGAGTTATCCTAGAACAAGAAAGCTTCGAGTAGAATATTGTGGCTAGTAATTGGTTATGGATTACCTCTAGAATTTTTCTTGGATTGATTATATCCAGATTTTCTTATTATATTTTTTTAATACATATATATTTGTAGAGATGACTGTAGTTTCCATTGTGGTATTTATTTTTGGCATTCCATTGTGGTTTTAGGGTGTCTTAATGAGCGTTGTTTTACTGACCCCTGTATGGGATTTGACTGTACGTGTCATGTCTTATGCAGATGATAGAAATTTTGATGGATTCTTAGGAAGACTAGGAATATGCATTGCTTTTTGAGACAAAATAGAATGATATTTGTTACTATTGTTTTTTACAACATTCCTAGTACCTCTTTTCTTATATGCTAGACTTATGGTTACAGACTCTTTGATGGACTTCTATTTAGCCCTGTTTACTTTCCAACACTTTCACTATTTTACTCTGGTTGTGGGTTTATTGGTTTTCATTCATTTTTTATTTAGTGTTTATACATTTCATAATTTTTGGATTGGAGATGTGTGTTTTTGTACAGGTACTTTAGGATAATGCATCCCATTTGTGGGATATACTTACTCTGTGGTAGTCACCAACCCTTGGCCTATTAGAGGCAGGCTTGGGGTTTTCACAACATAGACCCCTCTAGGATGGGTTGTGAAATGTGTGTGTTGATTATAAATGGGAAATTTTTTTGTGTATTTACATATATATTTTTGTGATGTCTCTCTTTTTGAGTCTGGGGTGATTTAATGGTTTAGATGGAATAATGGAGTGTAATGAAAAATTTAAATTTAAATTTTTATTTTTATTTGATCCATGAGGAAAATTTTATGGTATATAGTGAATAAATTATATAAACAATATTTCTAATTTATTATATATTTATTTTATCACGGTGTTATAAGATTAGTAGTGTTGTGCTGAAGCATGTTGAATAAAAATTATAATATGATATTTTATACAAATAATTTATAAATTAATAATATGACATAATAAATATGATATTTCAAAAATTTACATTACAGAGGTTTAAAAAATAATTTGAGATATTTGAAAAAAGAAATGATATGAAATAACTTAAAAAAATCATTTTCATTATTGAATATGTATTTAATTAAACATGATTTAGGTAATTAATTTTTTAAATTTAATCTAAGCTTAAATTACATATATATATTTTAATAATTATACAATTTATTAAATTCACTTATGTGATTTTTCTACAAAAAATTATATGAAATGTTTTGGAATGTGATTTCACCCCTATATATTTTGATGATATGATATGATTTGAAAGTATTTTAATATACAAAGAATTTTTGTTTATACACCGATTTGTCATTAACAAAGAGAAGTTTGTAAAATTATTATATATTTTTTCATATATTTTATCCTAATGTGAATTTAAAATGTAATGAATTAAAATTTCTTGTTTTACTTTGATGTGATTTTATCATGTGATAACAAGAATCTATTTGAGTTTGATATGCTTAAGTGACCTTATATAGAGACATAAATTTTTTGGTCCCTCTAAATTGTTTTTAAGGTGTTAGAAGTGTTTAGAGTAATTTATAATGTGATTAGTGGAAGAGAAGATAGATTTTTGCTGAAAATAAATCTTCAAATAAAATCTTTTTTTAATAATCTTATGATATTATAGGGTTTTTTTCCTAGTATAGTTGGAAAAGAATAGTTTACTTTGACTATAAATATATGCTCATTGAATTTTCATTTGCATCATTGTGGTGTGATGAGTTATATTATAATGTGAAACTTTGGTTGTGATGAATTGGTGTTACTCCTAGATGTTGTGCATTATACTACAATGTTTATCATTTCACATTGATTTTATTTTGAGGTTATCCATATTGAGGAATTGAAGAAATTTTAGCACTGTGAATTTTAGAAATATGGGAATTATGAAATAAAAAATACCATGAAAGCATGATTTTCATTCATTTTATGAAAATTAAATTCTTCTTGACCCATGATATAAGGGATTATTATATCATGTTTTATATAGTTCTGAATGGATGAATACCAATTTATAGAAACAGATAGTCTTACAGTATAATTAAATTAGTCTCCATTTTTATTATAAATTCAATTGGTTTCTCAAATTCCATCAATTTTATTCAATATTTTTCAAACCATAAGAATATTTGGAGATATTTTTTAGTGTTATTTGACACTTCTGGTGGTTTCTTAATCCATTTTGTTTGTGTGATTTAGATCTTATGATCCAAGGATTTTTTTCCTCTATCTTCATATATTTTTTCATTTATTACTCCTTTTTATGTATTTAAAAAAGGGCTTTTAGTGTTATTATAGTGTATTTCGGTCAAGGGTTTTAAGAGGAGATAATATTTATAGGTTTGGTGAGAGATTATGGGGAGTTTGGTGGAACTTTATCATTGGTTCCATCTCATTTTGGTGTAGTGATCATTCAAGTTTTAGTTCATGGTAGATGATTTTGATTCTCTCTCTTTTTTTATTTTTTTATCTGGATTAAAAATTATTTAGTCGTATTTGGGTAAAGAAAAAATATTTACCTTATAAAAATAGTAATTTTATTATAATTTAAATTGAGAAGAGATTCAAATATGTTTTAATGGATTTATTTTGATACTACCATTTTATTATTAATTGAATTTTTATAATCATGATACAATTATTTTCTTGTAATAATTGATATTATTAGTTATATTTAAAAGAGTAAAATGATTTAAATATGGAAATTATATAAAGGATATGAAATCTAGAATAGCTAATGATGATAGTTATTAAATCTATTTTTCAGAAGTATAAATTGAAAATATAATAAAAATAAATTAGAAAATAATTTTTTTTATTTTTTTTATATGGTTGTTGAATTATTATAGTGGTCTTTTTGTGGATTGATGTAATTTCCTACTATAATATAGATTAAGAGATGATATTGTGCAGTGTTTATGGTTCTTATCTTGGTTTATTGATAAATAACTTGTAGGTTTGATATGGTGGGCTACTAGAGTGTTTGTTGATGAAGTAGTTAGATGAGGATTACATAGTTGGTGTGAAATAGTTTCTCAACAATTTTGAATTATGCTAAAATTAATCAATGAGTTAAATAAAAGTGAAATGGGAATGGGTTTATACAATTTAATAAAGGGATAGATGTGTTAAATTTGGTGAGGTGAATCTAAAACAAGGTAATTGAATATAAATCATGAAATATGAAATAAATTTAGTCTCTATAATTAATATGAATAATATAATTAAAGTGGTTAATAAAAGTAACATGAGTAATTTTCAATGAAATATATGATGAGAAGAAATTTTTTAGTTTCACTGTTTTTAATGTGTGGTAGTATAGGTAGTTTTTTGTTGTATATATAGGTTACAATGAATAATTTTGAGTAGTAATGATGGTGTGGTGATGGGTTGTGGTTTTAGAGGTGTTGTGATAGGAAGTGGGTATGAGGACGAGTCATGGTTGTTCAGTGTTTGAGCTTTAGTTGAGAGTTATCATAGAGACCGAAGTTAGGAACTAGTGAGGACTTCATTTTATTGGTTAGCAGATAGTATTATTTTAACATGTTGTTTGACATAGGCATGAGGGAACAAATAAGATACAAAAACGGCCCAATGTGATATGACATAAGGACTTAAAGGATACTGAACATCATAAAGTGAGACTATAATGTTTTAATCATATAGAATTAGGTGAAGTACATGCATCATTATTTATTGTACTTATGAATAAAATTATTGTTCTTATATATAAAAAGGTAAGTTATTTAATTTCTTTATCACAATGTTTATTTTTTATTGAATTGATTTTTTCATGATCATACCAATGTGTTTATATAATATTGTGCTCAAAATATATAAAGGAAAGTGGAACTGATTTTTAATTTAAAATTCAATTGGCAATAGTTTTCAATTAAAAAAAAGATTAATAATACATTATATCACTATTGTATGTTTTCCCTTGATGTTATCTTAAGGATTGGTGACATGTCGGTAACTTAGGAGATTGAATTATTCTAGACATATATTTTAAGACACAATGAGTTTTTCATGAAATGTACTGAACAAATTTATTAATATAAAGATTCTATTCACATTTTATATGATGTATAATGATTATATAAGCTGATTAAAAAATTAATCCTATGAACAATGAGTTTTTGTTATAATTCTTAAATTAAATGTATGAAAAATGAATAAAATATCGATGGTCCTTATGTTATTTGTTTGTTATTAATTAAACTTGTTTAATATGATGATTAACTTAGTCGGGAAGAATAAAATTTGTGAAAACATATCTATGATTATAATATACTAATAAGTGAGTAGTTGGGAAATCATGCTAAAATATATGGAATTTTAATTAAAATTAGCATGCATGAGAAGTTATTTTCAATTTTTTTTGATTTATTGATCATTCTTAGATAGAAATATAATTCTTAGTAAACAATTTTTGTTCGAAACATGATGAATTTAAATATAAGAGTGAAACAAGTTTTAAATAAATTTATTCCATTAAGAGTTAAAATAAGATTAATATGATTCAAGTTAAATGATTCGATCATTAATAAAATATATTAATAATATATATATTTATATTATGTGATCTCTTAAAATTTTTTTTCAATACTTAATTTTGTAATGAATTTATAGCCAATTTGGAAATTTACCTTAGATAAAAAATGAATAATTTCTTCTAGGGTGTTCCCAATACATGATCTTGAAAACTCTTACCTTAATATGTAATTTTTTTTAAATTGTTTTGAAATATTTTTGGATTATGGAAATTTTATTTGTTCAATGATGTTATTTGTTTCCGATAATATCCAAATAGAGAATGTTTCGAGAAAGTTTTTTTTGTTTTAGAGAGAGTTTCATTGATTTTTAAATGTGGGTTTTATAATATGGTTTTTAAGGGTTTTATGTGTAAGGTTTAATAAAGGGTTTTTTGTAAGAATTTTTTTTGATAAATGAAATAATGATTTTCATTTAAATAAATTTTGGGTAAAAATATAATTTATTTAGAATCTTTTGGTTATCCTTAATTTTAATGTTTGAAGTGTTTTGGTTTGCTTAATTAATTATTAAGATAAATTTTGAAGTAATGATACAAATGTGTGAGAAATTTATGATGATTTCTTGAATTTTTTATGACTTGAATTTTTTTCTTAGGAAGATTATCATTTAAATATTTATTTATTGAATTTTTTTCCTTTTATGTGGTAGATATTATTGGTGGGAATAAGAATTGGTTTTATATATTTTTTTTCATGTTATGGATGGTTCTTTTATTGTTATAATGGAATGGATGATTCCATTGTGTTATAAGAGGGAAGAATGATGTTGATTTGGTAGATAATTAAGAGGGTTTTTCTTTAGAATTTACACAGTTTGAAAAATAATTAGTATATTTATGGGATATATTTTCTTTCAAGAGTATATGTTCTCATGTTGTTAATGTGTGATTTTATTTTGTGTCTTATCCCTATTGATTTTGATGTTAGGGATTAAGGAATTAAAATGAATAAATTTTGGGATGATTGGAATGGGAAATTTATGTTGGGTTCATGGAATAAATTTCTATTTTTTAGTGGTAAGGAGTATCAAAGTACTTTAGTGATGTTTTAGGTTGATCACACCATGATTCAGTGTTCCATTTCACCTTTATACCAATGTATTAAACTTTTTTGTATTGAAAATTAAAAATATAATAAAAAATTTCACTTCATGTTTGATTCAATAATTTAATTTTTATTAATGTTAAAATTGGTAATTTCATTTGTTTTGATTATTTCATTTTATGTGGAGGTGATTTAGATGTCCTAAGATGAGGATGAAGAAAAATGGACCAAACTACATAGGAATCCAAGAACACATGTTGAATCAACCACACAATTTAGCTAATACATACATCCAATTGGGAGTAAATTTTTTTAAATGTTCCAAAATTCAGTGGTATGAAACTATTATGAATAAATCCAAGCCTAATTCATCTAACAAGGGGCCCAACCGAACTGACCTATTGAGGAAAAAGGATATGAATGAAGTTAAAAGTTTCGTTCTATATTTAGAAAATATATCCCATTTTATACATTATCTAGCCTCCAAATTTTACATGGAGATAAAGGCAAGGTTGAAAAACAATATTTTTCATTTCTACAAGTCATGATAAGGAATTTTCTTAGACCAAAACAATGGGAAAAGTGGTATCACAAAATCAATTCTCCCAAAACTACCTCCAATTTTGGCTATAAAAAAGTAACCTTGGAAACATTATTTGGGATTTCAACCAAGAAGAAAAGATATACCATTTTGGAGAACAAAATGAGTTTTCTACTCATTCATATATGTTTTGGAGGATATAGTAAGTGCTACTTTAACATCTATGTCTTCCTCTCTTCTTATGGAGTTCTAAACTCCTTGTGATTACCCAGGAAGGAACGTGATGTAATTCAAAAGCTTTAAGTTTGTAATATTTGAATGAAATTGTTAATTATACGTTTCTATGTTTCTTTTATTCATCATATATTCTTATTTAATTTAGTTATGTACAGGTATTTCATTCTCACACTCATATGATCATTTCTGGGGGTACCCATTCATGTGATGTTTCACACACCGTTCATAACTTCTCCTTCCCCCTTTCAATTATGATGTGTTTATGGTTCATATTAGTAAATAAAACTCTCATAAATAATATAATTTAAATTTAAATTTATATCATGGTATCACACTGATATAATATACAAACCTATACAACATGTTGAGTTCTTCAGGTGTTGCCTTAGTGAGTTTTGGTTATGAAGTCAGACACAAATCACCCAATCATTGGTGGTAGTCAGTGAATCATTTTGTCTTTTCGAATGAACCCTAGGATGTATCCTAGTATAAAATCATTAAAAATATAGTTATAGATGAAACAAACTAGGTATTGAAATATATAGACCCTATCTATGAATGTAATGATGGATGAGCATCATGAGATTTCCCCAGGTTTATTAAGCTTAATTAACATGTTAATTTATGATTTATTTTTTTGTTTTTCTTTTTTATATTGGATTCTTAAATCATAAAACCCCATGTTTTACAAAATACCATTCCACTTTTCCTTTCATAATAAAAACATTATTTTTTAACTAATCATCTAACCCTCCATTGAGATATGACCTAGTGTTCTTGTTGCATTGCAATAATTCTAGAAAAACTAAAAATTTAATTTAACAAGATCAAAAATGCGATCAAATTTTGGTGCCATTTTTGAGGAGCCAAGATATGTTTTTTAATCTTAATTAATTATTTTATTTTTTATTTATTACCCCTTTTAATATTTCCCCCCTTTCCTTTTGATTGTTTTTTTGTTTTTTGTTTTTTATTTGTTTCTTATCTCCCACTCCCTCTGTTATTTTTCTTCTTTTTCTTCTCTCTCTCTCTCGTTCTCTAATTCTATAACACATCACTCTATTTTATTTTCTCTATTAATTATTCTTATATTTTTTCATGTTTCATTAAACAAATAGTACAAATAAACAAATAAACATCACAACTTAATTACATGACCCAATCCGAAAAAGAAAAAGTATTTGAAATAGACCTCGAAATTCAAATGTCACCTCACTCATAAATTAGGTCATCTAAAGTGGGACATACTCTTAACATTGAGGAACCCATTGTAGAAACTCAAGTATATCTAAAATAATATAAAAGGGAACCATATCAAATTATTAAAAACATGGTTGTAAATAATCAAACCTTGAAAGAACTGGCCACCCCAAATGTGGATTTACAACCCGCGTACATCAAATATCCTGAGGAAGTGGCCAACATTGAGCAAGGATCGGGCCACATCAACCATATTCCTAAATTACATGGTATTATTGGTGAAGAACCCCAAAAATATCTCATGGATTTTCATATAGTTTTTTCCACCATGATACACCAAAATGAGACTAAGGGCCTCACTAAGTTTAAGGCATACATTTCCGCCTTGATAGTGTAGCCAAAGACTAACTATACTATCTGTATATCGCAATTAGGGGTTGGAATTTCCTGAAATGAATCTTTCTTGAGAAGTTATTACCTAACTCTTGAACTACATCAATAAATAAAATAATTTTGGAACTAGTAAATCACAATGAGAGACCACTCGTGAATATCACGAAATTTTGAAATACTTTGTTCAAGATTCCCCCACCAAAAAATTAGTGAAACATTTATAATTACTTACTTTTATGAAGTAATTTTCCATATGAATCATGTAATGGTCGATTTTGTAGCTTTTGGTTCCCTAGTTGATAAAACTCCTTCCACTTTTCATGACTTAATTGCCAACATGGCTCAAAATAAACAACAATGTGATACACGAGAAATTTCATCCACTCAAGGAGTTCATGAGGTGATTCATTCATCCTTATAAAAAAAGTTAGATAATAAAATTGATGATATTAACACCCTTATAAGATAATTATCTCAAACTTAAGGTAACTCACACTATCCTCCCATTCCATTGCATTGTGTTATTTGTTTTGGTAATACTCATTTTTCTAACCAGTCCCCCCCCCCCAACTTCAAGATTCATCTGAGTCTTGCATCGAATTATTTCCTTAGAAACCATTTCAATAATTTCCACCCTTTAAGTAAGAACCATTCATGAAAAATCTGAACTCCAAGTGGAAAGCACAACCATGTTACAAAGGAGGAAAATAAAGATACCCTAAACAGAATTGGTATCAATAAGGAAAAGGTATAAAACCTTATTATCCTTCACCATCTCAAATCAATCCTCCTCCTCCAAAATCATAACCAAGCCTAAATGAACTAGTGAATAAAATGGAATCCCAAAACCTCTAATTCCAACAGACCAAAAAATCATCTATTCAGGACCTATGAACTCAATTGGTACAATTAGAAAACACCATCACTGAGATAAAGATGCAATGTTTTGGAAAACTACCATCCCATCGTATTTTTAATCCAGAAGAAAAAGGTAATGTTTTAGAAATCACATTTCATAGTGGTAAATAAGTTTATTATTCCACTAATACTATAAAATAGGTATGCACCCCTATTGTAAACTCTCTTTTTCAACACAAAAAAGATTATAATGAATAAAAAACAAAAAGGATAAACAAGTAATTATTGAGGATTCACCTAAACAATCTGTTCCTCTTCCTTTCCCCCAAAGACTCTCTAAACCTAATATTTTTTTGATAATGATATTGATAAAGAAATAAAATATAGATTTAAAAAGTTGAAATTTAACATTCCTTTGTTGGATTTAGATAAAAAAATACCTAGCTATTAAAAATTTATTATAGTGATTTCCACCTACAGATAGTGAGGAAATGGGAATGAGATATTCAACCATGGAATGAATGTCTCGACTTTTATCCAACCAGCAATGCCAACCAAATTCAAGGATCTGGGAACTTTCTCATTACCTTACACCAAAGGGCAGACTGTATTTTCTAATACAGTGCTAGATTTGGGTTCTTCAATATATGTAATGCCTTAATATGTGTACCCTTCTATATAGGATGGATAATATCAACAAACAGGCATCATCGTGAAACTTTCAAACCAAAGCACAACACATCCATCCAGAGTGATTGAGTATGTCCTTACTAGAGTAAAGAATCTCATATTCCATTTAGACATATACATTATTGAGATAAAAGATACCCAAACACAAGGACATGATCCTCTCATACTTGGGAGTCCATTCCTTAAAACAACAAATATGATCATCAATGTTCACAATGATATGTTGTCCATGGAATTCAAAGGTGAAAGGGTGAATTTCAGTATCCTTGATGCTATGAAACTCCACATTGAAGAGAACTCCACTATTATAGTCAATTATATATATTTTCTCTCTAATGACATGAACACACAAAAATTCTCTACTCAACCCATACTCTGATTCATTTTCCTATTCTTTACCCTTGAATGACTTGAGTTTTGATTCATGTTTTGAGTGTTGTGTGGGTTCATAAAAGTGAAAATTTTGTGCTTTAATTGATGAGTGTGCTCATTCTAAGTTACCCATGACCATCGATGGTTTTGAAAATCTCATTTCCATTGATTATCTTTTCTTATATAATAAATATGATCATATTTAAAGTTTCATTGACCTCACTCCCCCTAAATCCAATTCCTTAATCCAAAAATCACTAGTGTTTCAATTAAAACCACTTCCTTATAATTTAAAAATGCTTATATTTAGGGTATTGATCAATTACCTATCACTATTTCCAATAACCTCTCCATAGAAGGAATAAAAACAACTAGATATTTTAGGAGAGTGTAAAAAATGAAATAGGATGGACAATGGATGATAATCTTAGGATTTGACTATATATTAGTATGCATCAAATAATTTTAGATGAAGAGGCTAAACACATAATGAAATCTAAATTCCAGTTGAATCCCTCACTCCATTAAGTTGTAAAAATATAATTTAGTAAAATGATTATTGTTGGGATCATCTATCACTTATATGATAGTAAATGGGTTAGACCAGTGAAAATTATGCTGAAAAAACTAGAATAACAGTTGTGTCAAATAAAATGTATGAGTTGGTTTCAACACAGGTGTAAAACAGTTGGTGAGTCTGTATTGAATATTTTTGACCGTTTTGAGTCATGAAAAAGGAAAACATCCCTCTACCTTTCATTAACTAAATGTTATAGATATTAGCTGTTAAGTCCAATTATTATGTACTTGATGGATATTCGAGTTATTTGAAAATCCATGTAGCCCTTAAGGATCAAGAAAAGACACCATTTACCTATCCATTCAGAGCATTTTCATACAGAAGGATATCTTTTATTCTCTATAATTCTCCTGGTACTTTTCAATGATGTATGCTGAGTATTTTTTAGATGTACCTTGAGAATTGTATGAATGTTTTTATGGATTATTTAATGGTTTATAGATCTACCATTGATGATTGTTTGTAATACCTAGTTTTTTTCTTCCGCCATTTCGTTGAAAATGATCTCATATTAAATTATAATAAATTAAATTTAATTGTTGATTGGCGGATAGTTCTTGGGAATGTTATTTAAAATTATGGAATAAAAGTGGATAAATAAAAAATTGAATTTATTTCACCCCTTCAATATTAAAAATGTGTCTATGAGGTGTAATCTTTCTTGGGTCATGCTTGTTTTGACCACTGGTTCATTAAAGACTTTAGGAAGATCTCAATTCCCTTTTCCCGATCATTACAAAAAGATTATGAGTTTTTATTTGATAAAAATATAGGGGATTCCTTAAATTACATAAAAAAGAGTCTCACATCACCTTCCATAATCCAACCACCAAGGTGGGATATCCCCTTCAAACTTATGATTTATTCCTCTAACTATTTAGTCGGGGTAGTTTTATCATAAAGGGTTGAGAAGTATCTTTATATCATTGTGTATGCCTAACATACCATTGACCCTACCTTTAAAAACTACACAACCACTGAAAAATAAATTCTTTGAATAGTTTTTTCCATGAAAAAGATGTGTTCATATATTATTGGGTCAAAAATTATTTTGTTTTCTGATCATATTTCCCTTTGATTTCTACTAAAGAAATCTAATGTTAATACCTACCTCATTCGGTGGATTCTCCTCCTATAAGAGTTTGACATTAAGATTTGAGAAAATAGAGGAGTGAAAATTGTGGTTTTTCACCATGTTATTAGGATTTACCCACCATTGGACCACTTTATCGACTAATCCTTCCCCATTGGAGAATTCTTCCCTCATGGGAACCTTTGTGATATGAAGTTCCCAGTTAGGATCTAAGTATCATTGAGAAGGGGAGGGGTGAATTAGTGATATCTTTTTATTTTTAAGTTTCCATATTATTGAAACAACCTTCTCCTCCTATTAAAGAGTTTCATCCCTACTCAATACACACAACCACATGAACACAAGATTTACAGGGTTCACTACTCAACAAGAGTAGCTACATCCTTCATATGGTACAAAATCAATCCAGTACCACACAATCCACTAGAAAAAAAATCCTTTTATGTGGAATACAATGAGTAGGATATACCCTTACACTTGTGTATCACTTTGAAAACAATATAATAGTGTGTGTGCTCCCTATTATCACAAATAGGGCAATTTAATGATTCTGTGCTTCTTGATGAACTTTCATTAATCAAATATTTGAAAACAATTATTCACATTCATACCCAGAAGCTGGTAAGAACCTCCGGGTGCAAATAGATTGCGTGCCACTACCTTCTTGTGCACCTCCCTTCTTGCACGCCACCTTCTTGTGCACCTTATTGCTTGCGTGCCACCTTCTTGTGTGCCTCACATGCTTGCGCACCACCTGATTGCGCACCTAATCACCACTTGCACACCACCATTGAGAACAGCTCACAACTTGCACGCCACCTTTGGCTTATACAAAGCCCACTTCTTGAAATCCCCTCCCTACTTTCACGCCATTGGAAACGTTCACAAAAAAATTCCATAACAAAACTTCTGTGACACCCTACTTGCACGCCTTATAAATTACCCACATCTTGCTCGCCACTTCAGCTTGCACACCTCCCTCTGCTACTTGCACGATCAGAACACCTTCTACTACTTGTGCAATCAGAGATCTAATTTTCTCTTAAGTGTTAAGCATTGAAAAATGAGGATGCTAGTCGTCTATTTATAGGAATTTTGGTGACTTTCACGCCACATACACTTGCGCGACACTCCATCACTTGCACACCGCTCCATCACTTGCGCGCCCTTCCATCACTAGTGAAACACTTTTTTTACTTTTTCATATTTTGATATGATGATTTTGGAATATGACTTGCATGCACCATACACTTGCACGCCACTTATACTTGCACTCCACACTTGCGTGCCACTTATACTTGCATGCCACTTTTTAACTTGCATGCCAATATTTAACTTGCACGCCATTTTATTTCCTTTGTCAAATTTTGATGTGATGATCTTGAAATATGACTTGCACACCACATATACTTGCATGCAAATACTTGCACACCAATACTTGCGTGCCACTCTTGACTTCTGTACCACTTTTTTTCCTTTGAAAAAAAACACTTCTTTACTCTCCCTATCCTTCATAAGGCTTACATCACAAGTTCTAAAAACTTATCATATTTGTGAAATACAAATCAGCAATGCATCGTCTGGTTTTCAAGTCCTTTACAAATTGAATTGATTTTGATTCTTTGACAACAAAAAACAACACTCTGTAACAAAAAACTCTTCTTACTTCCTTATCTGTCCAACTTGGTCCCAACAAACTCCATCTTTGGATTTTGTTGTCATCCAAGATTCATAAATCACTGAACTTCGTAACCTTAAGAAATGGATTACTTATCAACAATTATAAGCCTACATGAGCTAACTCATTATAGGATATACTAATTATTAACAGCCAAACCATGCTGCCCAAAAGCAGTCACTATGAAATCGAATGATCGTATCTCCTCAGCCTTCTTCAAAACATATTTCAATATTTTACTTCAGCATTCATCACGTCTTCAACTTTCCTAGAAAACAAAATTGTTTCCTACAACCACACCAACAAACATTTAGAATATTTCACACATATACATGATGGATTCACAGTTTACCCACAACTCCCCATTTACGAATGCTTCTATAAGGATAGATTTATTAAAAAATTCTCCCCCTTGACAACACTATCCAAAGGCAAGATGAGAGTGGGGACAGAAACATGTACCTTAGCCCTGATTATAAGGAGGTTGTACACCCATGTTAAACCTTAATTTTTAAAATTTTTCTTACGGTAATGGTTTTGTGAATATATCAGCCACTTGTTCAGATATAGGAATGTTCTCCAGCCTCAATTAATTCTTCTCCACCTGTTCTTTGATGAAGTGGTACTTTATATCAATGTTTTTTGAACAATAATGTTGTACTATATTTCTTGTAAGATTTATTGCACTCTGATTATCACAACCCAAGAGAAATGGTAGCTTTAATAAAACAAGTAGATCTTCTAGCTGAATCTTCATCCACATTGGTTGAGTTTCATCTTGAGTAGCAGCAACATACTCAGCTTTAGCTGTGCTATGAGTTACTGAATTCTATTTCTTGGTATTTCAACTAACACAACTTTTCCCCATAAAGAAAACTCCACCAGATGTGGATCTTCGATCATCAACATTTCCTACCTAATCAGAATCAAAATACCCAAATAGATCAATATTTCCTGAGCCATCATACATGATTCAAAAAAATTTTGTGCCTTTGATATATCTGAGAATTATTTTTCCAGCAATCCGATATGATAATTTTGGAGCACTCTAAAATCTTGCACATAAAGCGACATCATAGACAATGTTGGGTCTTGAGGCAGTCAGATACAACAGACTTCTAATCAGCTTTTGATCCCCTTTTTGATCAACTTCCTTTCCTTCTCTATCTTTAGACAACTTGGTTCCCACTGAAATTGGTGTGGAAACTTGTTTTGAATTTTTCATGCCAAACTTAATCATAAGTTCTTTAGCATACTTTTCTTGAGACAGAAAAACGTGATTCTTCTTCTGTGAAATTTGTATCCCAAGAAAGTATTTCATTTCTCCCATCATGGAAATCTCAAATAACTTCTTCATCTCCTCAGAAATTTTTTCACACGAACTTTCATCATTTCCAGAAAATATAATATCATCGACATAAAAAATAATGATCAGTGAAAACTCCTGACATTCTTTAATGTAGAGATTGCTGTCAAATCTCCCTTTCATAAAGTTCATCTTCTTTAAGAAAGTATCTAATTTAAAATACCATGCTCTTGGAGCCTATTATAGAACATACAACACCTTATTCAACCTACACACATAACTTTCATCATTTCCAATAATAAATCCACAAGTTTTATCAATGTAAACTTCCTCGTCATGGTCAACATTCAAAAATGCGGATTTTACATCCATTTAAAAGATTTTGTAACCTTGTTGTGCAGTAATATAAAGAAAGATTCTGATTATTTCTAATCTTGCCACTAGAGCAAAGGTTTCATCAAAATCAATGCCTTCAATTTTTGAATACCCTTTATAAACCAATCTTGCTTTGTTTCTTATTACTTTACCCTCTTCATTCAACTTGTTCTGGAAAACCCACTTTGTACCAATGATGTTCTTGTTGTTCAGCTTGGGTACAAGTTCCCAAGTATCATTTTTCTCTATCTGATAGAGCTCTTCATTCATTGCATGAACTCATTCTGGATGCTCAAATGCTTCATTTACATTATTCGGTTCAACAATCGAATAAATAGATGTATGTGATATAACATTCATTTTTCTTCTGGTTTGAAACCTCTTATTTTTACCTCCAATAATGTTCTGAGCCACCACTTGCTTCCTCAAACTAGGATGAGTCATTTTAACTCCATCTTCATCACTTGATATTTCTGAGTCACATTTTTCTTCTTGAGTAATATTAACACAGTCTGCAGCATTATCAAGATTTTTAACAAAATCTTCTCTATCCTGCTCAACTTCTACATCAACATATGATTTATTTTCTTTCTCAACATTTTCAACAACTTTTACATCTAAAGAATCAATAATTATTCTTGTTTCTTGGTTGAGACATCTATATCCTCTTCCTTATAGAGCATAGCCAAGAAAAATTCCATCATCTCCTCTTTGCTCAAACATTCCAAGTTTTCCACCTTTATTATTTATGATACATGGACTCCCAAAAACTCTTAAGTGTTTCAGAAATGGATTTTTTCCATAGAGCATTTCATAAGGAGTCATATATGAGATTGGTCTAAAGAAATATTAGTTCTAAATATACACATCAGTGATCATGGCTTTCCTCCAATAATAATGAGAAAGACTACGCTCAAGAAACATAGTTCTCCCCATTTCCACCAAACTTCGATTCTTTCTTTCAGCAACCCCATTTTTTTGAGGTGTGTATAGTGAACTAAACTCATGACGAATTCCATGATTCTCAAGATAACATTTAAACTCTTAATTATTATACTCACAACCATTATCAATTCTTAACTTATTCACTGAATACTCAAATTCCTTTTCTACTTTCCTCCTGAAACTCTTAAACATTTTCAGAGCATCTGACTTATGTCTCATGTACATAACACAAGTAATGTGAGTAAAGTCATCAATGGAATTAATGAAGTACATATCTCCATTTGTTGATTTCTTGCTCATTGGTCCATATATATTAGAATGTATAAGTTCCAACGTTTGTTTTGAACAAATTTCAACTCTCTTATGAAAAGAGTTTGTAATCTTCCCTTTTTCACAAATAGTGCAACACAAATCTCTTCTTCTTGATAAATCAGGCATATGTCGGACACTGTCTTGCATTGATAACTTTCACATATTTTTCTAACAAATATGTCCCATCCTTTTATGCTATAACATATTTTCATCCACTACACCCACGTAACAAGAGTTCTGCACTTCACCAACTTGGAACAAATTCCCTTTAGTATGTTGGCCCCTTGTAACTATATTTCCATAATTTTCACTTTTCACAAAAATTCCATCTATTCTAAAGATAACTTTATTGCCCTCATCATAGAGTTGTGACACACTAAGCAGGTTATGTTTCATCCCATCAACTTATAGTGTTTTCCTGGATTTCATCTTTTATTTTCCAATAATGGCAGATCCAACACCTTTGATCCTTAGAGATTCATCATTTCCAAATGTCACTATTCCTTCTTTGAAGTCTTTCTCATTCTTCAGCATCTTTAAGTCTCCTGTCATATGAGAGGAAAATCCACTATCAAAAATCCAAAGACGTTCTCTTTTTGTATCTTTCAATGAAGTTTCGACAAAAAGAGATTTTTGTTCTTCTTTTTCATTCACTTCTGGTTATGCTTCATCCAATTTCCGGGCCAAGTCAATGTGTTCTGGCCCGAAAACCATGCACTCTTTCTTTCTGGACTTATCAGACCTGTCCCTTTTAGCTTTTAAAAACCCTATCTTTTGATAATTATTAAGAATCTTTTGTTGCTCTGGTAACACACTAAGGCAGCCCTTGACATGATTTCCAGGTCGATCACATCTTTTACAAATAGCTTCTAGTGGTTGGAACCTATTCTCAAATTTCATACTCATCTTCTAAAATATATTCTGAAATTTATTTGAGGACCTTCTATTTTTAATGGGTTGAATCCCCCTCAATCTTTGTCTTTAAAAACTTGTGGAATAGTTGTAATGTTGTTGGTTAAACCAACACATATTTTCTATGTGTCTGAATCTACCACAATACCAGAAGTAACCATAGAAAGAATATTTGCCTCTGAAACTTCTATGCTGACTGGTGCTGTGAACACACTTTAATGACCTTCTTAATAGAATTCTGCTGATCATGAACCTTTATTTTTACATTTGTAACCCTCTTCTTTGGCTCATATTTATCAGTACCAGAGGTATTAGAAGACTTCTTTGACTCATGATTTTATGCACTTTTTATTTTTCAGCATTGATGACTTGGGCCACATACATGATCTTTCCAACCTTGTTATTATCAGAACTAGTTCCATCATTCCTTTCAACCTTTGAAGATAACTTTTGTAGATCCTCATTAGGTTCATTCTTACTGGAGCATTCACCAACTTCTAAGAGAGATTGTTTGAAACTGACATTCATTTATTTAGCTTGATAAAGTTTCTGTTGGAAAAGTTACAGCTCTTCTTCTTTTGACTTCAACATTACTTCAAGATGATCATTGCGATTATTTGCATTCGCAAGATAATTCTTTAGATCATCAATCTCCTTTTACATATTGATTTTCTCATCATGAGAATTTTCTTTATTGTTTAATGTGGAATTTTCTTTTATCAACTTCTTGTTTTCATTCTCAAGCCTTCTGATATTTCTCAAACATTCCTTCAGCTCTTCTTTTAGATACTGTTCAAGTTGAGTTTCTTTTTCTTCTATACTACTACTCTCATAATCATCATTTTTCACTGTTGAAAAAAGGTACTCTCTCTAGATTTCTCAGAAATATATTTTTCAGATCCAGTCTCACTATCATCATTTTCTTCACTTTTTGAAAACAAGCTTCTTTTTTAGTTGATGAAATTTTTATCTTTACCTCTTCCATAATATTTATCTTTTCCACCCTATTTCTTCCATGAACATCTTGGAATTTTGTCCTCTTCATCACTATCTTCATCTTTCCCTTTTTGGGGACAATTCACCGCAAAGTGTCCAACAGCTCCACATTCAAAACATTTCAAAGGGAGTTTCCCTTTGTATTTCCTTGTTACTATTTTCACATTTTTAGAAAACAAGGAAAGTATTTCATCAAAATTTTGACATACCTCTTTTTCAGAGTCTAATTCACCAGCTTTATCTTCGATAAGAATTTTATTTGACTTCTCTTTCCTTACAGACATGAAAGACATTTCTATATCAGCTTTTGATTTTCTCTTCATAGTCTTCTCCCTTCTCATTTAATAAGTTATGAGAGTGCTATACAAATCATCCATAGATAATGTTTCAGGATCTCTGTTTTCCAGTGAAGAAACTTTAGCATCAAATTTTTCATGAATAATTCTTAATATCTTTTCAACCACTATAGAATATTCCAATGTTTCACCAGGACATTTGATTGTACTGAGAATATCATTTATCCTGGTAATGAAATCCCCAACAGATTCATATTCTCCCATTTTCAAGTCTTCATACTTCAGTCTCCAGATTTGTAGTTTATCCTTATTCACTTTTTTATTTCCTCCATAGATTCTCTTCAGTTTGTCCCAGATTCCTTTTGCTGTAGCAACACCTTTCACTCTTAAAAATTCACTCTCAGAAAGAGATGAGAGTAACACATTTTTATCTCCTCCATCATTCTAAAGATTCTTCTTCTCAATAAGAGTAAGAGGAACCTTGTCATCAATAGAAGGAAATACATCTGTTGTAGTTTCAAGAACTTCATATCCAAGAGACATAAGATAATGCATCATTCTGTCCTTCCAGATGTGATAATTCTTTCCATAAAAAATCAGAATCCCCTTAATGTTCACGCAATTGAGATTCTCCTTCACAACTTCTCTTCAACCACTTCAACAAAGAATAAATGAAGGGAACCTCCCTCTGATACCAATTGAAGTTCCCAGTCAGGATATAAGTATCAATGAGAAGGGGATGGGGTGAATCCGGGATATTTTTTTCTTTTCAAGTTTCCTTGTTTTTTAAACAACCTTCACCTCCTGTTAAATAGTTTCTTCCCTGCTGCACACACACAACCACAAAAACACAAGATTTACAAGGTTCACTACTCAATAAGAGCAGCTACATCCTTGGTATGGTACGGAAACAATCTAGTACCACACAATCCACTAGAAAAGAATCCTTTGATGTGGAATACAATGAGTAGGATATACCCTTACACTCATGTAGCACTTTGAAAACAATACAATAGTGTCTGTGCTCCCTCTTAGAACAAATAGGGTAATGTAATGATTCTATGCTTCTTGATGAACATTCAAAAATAAAATCATTCAAAAAAATTCTTCACTTTCCTACCCAGAAGAGGGTAAAAACCTCCTAGTGCAGACAGCTTGCACACCACTCCCTACTTGCGCGCCTCCCTGCTTGCGCGCCACCTTCTTGCATGCCTACTCACTACTTGCGTGCCATAATTGAGCACTACTCACAACTTGTGAGCCACCTTTGGCTTATACACATCCATCTTCATGATAGTGCCTCCCTACTTGCGTGCCTCTAGAAACTTGTGCGACAAAACTTGCGTGAAAAAAATTGCACGAAACCCTACTTGCACGCCTTATAAATAATCCTAGCTTGCACACCACTTCATCTTGTGTGCCACCCTCGGATACTTGCGCAATCAGAGCACCTTCTACTACTTGCACGATTAGAGCACCTTCTACTACTTGCACGATCAGAGCTCTAATTTTCAATTAAGTGTTGAGAATTGAAAAATGAGGAGGCTAGTCGTATATTTATAGGCATTTTTGTGACTTTTCATGCCACATAAACTTGCACGCCGTTCCTACTTACGCCCCGCTCCATCACTTGCACGCCGCTCCATCACTTGCGCGCCCTTCCATCACTAGTGCGAAAATTTCTTTCCTTGGTCATATTTTGATATGATGAAGTTGGAATATGAATTTTGCACACCATACACTTTCGCGCCACTTATACTTGCACACCACAGTTACGCTCCACTTATACTTGCGTTCCACTTTTTGACTTCCGCGCCAATCTTTAACTTGCACACCATTTTATTTCCTCTATCAAATTTTGATGTGATGATCTTGAAATATTAATTTCATACCACATATACTTTTGAACCAATACTTTCACACCAATACTTGCCTGCCACTTTCTTTCCATTTCCAAAAAATACTTCTTTACTCTCCCTATGCCAACAAGCCCGTACCTGAGTGGTAAGGGCTATTGCTTGGCATCCAATAGACCCGAGTTCAAATCTGCGTGTAGGAAAATATCTAGCTACTGTAGAAGGATTGTAGAAGTCACTGTAGTAGCAATGTAGTAGTTACTGTTCGGTACTGTAGCAACTAGAACTATTCATCCGATTTGGGCCTTCGGGCCACCGGTTTGGGCCTACGGGTCTCCAGGGCCTTCGAGTCATCAAAGGCCTTCGGGCCACAAGGCCTTCAGGTCACGTAGACCATGGAGTAGCCCAGTTCACACAGAACATTCCCCATAAGAGGATCAGAGAAACAGAAGTAGCAGCCAACAAATGCAGAGCTAACCGGATTGAAAGAATGAGAGGGTATGGAAGCCGCCATCGGGACCAGGCACCATGCAACTTTGTATGGGGAAATGCTAGCCGATCAGCAATGCATGGTGGGAGCTAGTGATCAATGACACAGAAATCTAGGGAGGGGCAGTTCAAGTGGGCTGGGCCTACGGGTCATGTATTGGGCATGGTATGCCTCTAGGACTTCAGGTCATGTATTGCGGGTTTGTCAGGCCTTGTGCCTTGGGCCTATGGGTCATGTACGAGTTCCCATTCAACCCTTAAAAGGGGATTATCCATAATGAAATAAAAAAGAAGGCCTTCAGTACATTCAGTCTAATCTCCCTATCCTTCATAAGTCTTGCATCATAGGTTGTTCAAACTTATGATATTTTTGAAATACAAATCAGCAAAGCATCGTCTGGTTTTCAAGTCCTTTACAAAGTGAACTGATTTCGATTATTTAACAATAAAAAACAACCCTCTATAATAGAAAAAACTTTTTAACTTCCTTATCTATCCAACTTGGTTCCAACATGATGTTGTGGACCTTACCCCCTAGTATGAAAACATTGTAAATTTTCTACCATAATCTCAATTCCCCACTAATTTCAGTACTTTACAGTCCCAGAGACTTAAGCTTGATTCATGGTGGTAAATTTGTGATAACCCATATTTTTGGAGAATTTTTCATGACCAAGTCATTCATCGGTGTGTCTATGACCATGAATTCACATCTTTTTGAATATTCTACTAATCTCTAGATTATGGGGGCACTTTTTCTCTCAATGTATAGATCTAAAGGACCTTGACTCGGGAATTTGTTTGAAACAAATTATATATGGATTCCCATCAGTTTTATAATTCATGCGCATGATTTCAATTAATAGATATTATCTTCAAGAGGAAATAAATTCCCCAAAAAAATGTTATTATGTGAAATCTATGATGAATGAGGAATTGAATTCATGAGGAATTTTTCCAAATTCATATGGATTTGTGTACATCTTACTATCTGTTGAATATATATCTAAATGGGTAGAAGAAAAGGATATGAGGACCGATGACTCTCGAGTTGTTTTTGATATTGTGAGGTCCCAGATTTTTAGTAGGTCTTGTTTTCCAAGATTCATCATTAGTGATTAGGGTTCACATTTTTACAATCATAGCATGAAAAAAATTCTCCATAAGTATGGGGTTGTTAATAAAGTGTCCACTGCATATCACCCACAAACTAATGGACAAGAAGAAATCTCAAATCGAGATGTTATGTGAATCTTGGAAAAAATGGTACAACCCAATAATAAATATTGTATTTTTCACTTGGATGATGCACTTTGGGTGTGCCAAAGAGATTTTAAAACCCCAATAAAAATGTCAACATAAAATATTGTGGTAAGAAAGGATTGTCACCTCCTAGTGGAGGTAGAGAACCATGTATATTAGGATGTTAAAAAATATAATATTAATCTTTCAACTGCAGGTGATCATAAAAAGTTGAATATTCAAGAGTTAAAATATATTCAACATGATACATATGAGAACTCATGAATTTATAAAGAGAATAAAAAATAAATCCATGTTGAGATGATCATCAATGGAAGTTTTATATTGGTGAGAAGGTCATTATGTACAATTCTAGGAGAAAGCTCTACCTAGGTAAGCTTCATTCCCGGTGAATTGGTCCTTACACTGTTACTAATGATTACACATTTGGTGAAATATAGGTTTTTCATGAGTAGAGTGTCTGAAGTAGTACCATCAATGGGAAGATACTTAAACACTTTTTAAAGGATTTTCAAAAGCATCTGATTGAGGAAGTATACCTTTAAGAAGTAACATACCACTGAGACACACCAGGTTTTATCCTTGCTTTCCATATACTATTTTTTTAAAATGAGGACATTTCACACTCTAGGTGTGTGTGTGTGTGTGTTTGTGGGGGGGGGGGGTACATTCCAGGGTTCATTAGTATTTTCATCATCTTTCTTCTTTCTTCTATTTTTTACTTTCTGAACTGTATTTTTTTACTTTTCCCCACCGTGTTGTCTTTATTAGGATTTTCATTGTCATTATTCATTATTATATTTTTACTTTTCTTAATAGTATTTTTACATCCCCATATTTGACCTTAAAAATAATATCCAAAATCATATTTCATGCTTAAGTAAATTTTTTGTAAAATTCCTTTATTTTGGGAAAAATATTTTTTAAATGAAAGTTGATATGGAATTTTTTTCTAGAATTTATTTTTTCAACTAATTATTAGGTGTTTAATATATTTTTAAAACCCATGCCTTATTATCACTAAATAATATTTTAATCACTTACCTGAGAGACATTCTAATCCATTTATTTCATATTATTCATTTTAATCACTTTCATTAGAGTCTTAGGTCATGTAGAGAAACTATAACTTGCCTTTATTCTATGTGATTCCATAAGATTCAAGTATACTACATTCATGATAGAAGTCATCATTCATTAAAAATCCATTTTTAAAATTAACCTCTATTTTTTCCACCTTGACATTTTACCCTTCTTAAGCCTCAGAGACTGTGAAATGCATATTCAGTAGCTAGATTACAATAAAATGTATCCCTAAATACCATGTATGATGTACATTCATATTTATTCATCAAGTCTGTGGGATATATTGTTTCTTAGGTAATTATATGGAAATATTCCTTGTAATAGGGTGAGTTAAAGGGTGCATACATTTGTTTTGGGCAGTGGGACCACAATCTATATTCTATCATTGTGGTATACATGTTTCCAAATTTATATCAAACAATTTGTATATAAAAAATAATAAATTATTTATGTACATAAAAAATAGAAAAAAATAAAAAAATAAATGGGGAAAAGAGGATGTTTACTCATTATTATTCACTGCTTGGTTGTGACCCACACAAAAGAAAAAAAGGGTGAGTGAGTTGAAAGTGATACACTATGTGATAGGTTGAGTGAGTATATTCATTCTGAAAACTTGATGAATTTTTTCATGCTTTTTTAGTTAATATATTAATCACTCATCTTCTGCCTCATATTTTGTAGACATAAAATCCTACCAACCTTTGAACATCCAAACAACCTGTTAGAAGTCCTCCTGAGTAGCATACTAGTTTATACTAGTAGAGACATTATAATATTGGAATGAAAATGGTAAGATCACATGAAATCTTGTAAATTAGAATAAATATCCTTTTCTATGTTCTTGGAGTGAAAAACAGAAATTTCTAAGTGAGTTAGGTTGCGACATGTTGTATTGGTGAACAAATAAAATTGAACAAATTTGAATGTGAGAGAATAATATTAACAGAAATGTTTATTTCATAAATGAGAAATGATGGATCTCATTTCAAAATAATATTTTAATTTTTATCACCTTATATTTATTAATGGGACTTGATTGGGATATGTGACCTTTCCTAGGAGTGAAAATGTTTAGGTGTGAGGGTGTGATCACACCATGATTCACTATTTTATTTCACTCCGATACCACTAGATTAAACTGGTGTTGTATTGAAAATTAAAAATATAAAAAATATTTTACTTCATGTTTTATTCAATAATTTAATTTCTATCACTATTAAAAAAGGTAATTTCAATTTTTTTGGTGATTTCATTGTAGGTGTATGTGATTTAGAAGGCCCAGGAAGATGTTGAAGAAATATTGGCCAAACTATTTACTGAACCGCACACTGTATCGAATTTTTGCATCTAATTAGGCTGAAATTTTGTGGGTTTGTCCAAAATTCAGTGGGTACCACGCCTCTAAAAAATCATAATTAATCCATTAATAGGCCGAACCGAACCAATATTTCTAGGAAAATTAATCTGCATGAAGTAAAAAAGTTTGGTTCTATCTTTTAGAAATATATCCCACTTTATACATTATCTGGATGAAAAATTTGAAATGGAGATATTGTGGAGGTCTTACAACAATATATTTAATTTTTAAATATCATTATAAGATAGTTTACTATCCCAAAACTATGCGCCAAGTGGTATCATGAAATATGTGTACCCAAAAACAACTCCCATTATGGATATAAAAAGGAACCTTGGGCACCTCATTTCGGAGTTCGGCCAGGAAGAAAATATCTTCCATTTTTTGAGACACAAATGATTCCTCTCCTCATCTCTAGAAGTTATGGAGGATATGAGAATCACTAATTCAACATTTATGACTTCCTCCCTTCCCATGGAGTTCTAAACCCCTAGTGATCTCCCGAGGAAGAACATGATGTAATTCTCAATCTTTATGTTTGTAATATTTTAATGACATTTTGAATTCTAGTATTTTATATATTTTTATTCATCTTATATTATTTTTTAATTTATTTATTTATTGGTATTTAATTCTCAAACTCATATGATCATGTATCGTGGTACCCATTGATGTGATATTTCACACATAATTCACAACGTCTTCTTCCCCCTTTCAATTTCACTATTTGTGTGGTTCATATTAGTCAATTTAACTCCCATAAAAATTATCATGTACTTTTTTATTTATTTAATGGAATCACACTGAAATAATATTCAAAATCAAAAAACATGTTTAGTTTTTCCTGTGTTTCCTTTGTGTGTTTTGGTTATGAAGTCGAACACAAATCACCCTATCATCGGTGGTAGTGGATGAATCATTTTGTGTTTCCAAACAATCTCTAGGAGGTATCCTAGTATAAAATAAATTAAATTATGGTTCTATATGTTAAAAAATAGGTATTAAAGGATCTCAACCATGTCTATTGAAGTGATGAAGGATGATCATCATGATATTTCCCTTGGTTGATCATACTTAATTAATCAAGTTAATTTTTTCTTTGTTTTATCGATTTTCTTTTTATATTGGCTTCTTATATCATTAAACCCCATGTTTTACAAAATACAATTCTCCTTTTCATTTCATAATCACAACATTCTTTTTTAATTAACATTACATGGCTCCCTCGAGAGACGACCTAGGGATCCTACTATACTGTAGAAATTCTACTAAAACTAAACTTCTCATTTAATTATCTCAAAAACACAATCATAGGTCTTGAGTTGGATGGTTAGATAAAATAGGTTGATGTTTCCTTTGAGTTGTTTAAACCCCAATATCTCTATAATGATTCACTAGAAATTTGGTTTTTTATAGGTGTGGCCTAGATAAAGTAGAGGATAAATCGTGGTGACTCAGATAAGTTTCTTAGTAATAGTTTATTATGATGGTTATTAAGGAGTTTATTTCATATATGAAAAGGGATAAGTTTATAACAGAGATTTAATGAATTCAACAAGGTGGATCCAATATGTATGATCTTGGATCTCACCTTTGGATATTAATTGCCTAATTCTCAATAATATTAGCTAATGAAGATGAATGAGTGTGATGTTTTGATTTATCTTTATGGACAAAGATTACAAGGTTGGTGGTGGGTTTAAGATTGATGTATGGAAAATGGTAATGGATTTTTTGAGATAATCATGGAAAATGTTTTTTTATGTTAGAAGGATTTGGTAAAATATAATATTTAGTTGTCAAGAGAGTTAAAGTGCATGCTAAGAGTTATGGGAACTTTGGTAGGTGAATGTTGAGAGTGAGGTAGTATTATAGAGTTTTATTAGGAATTAAAGATTTTTGATTGAGTATCCCATGTTTTACTATGCTAATAGAGTTAATCTACTTCCATTGTAACATGGTGGGGTATAAGAAGTTAAAGTTCTTCGTGATTCACGGTATTCCTTGTCTACAAGTGGGTATTTATTTTTCTTAATAGCGTGGTGGTATCCTATTAAATTATTAGTTATGGAAAATTTGGTATAGTCTTGAGTATTGGAGTATGTTACAAATATATAACCTTATTCTTTTCATAACAATATTTTAATATATATTTATGATTTTAAATTTAATTGTTTGTGCATTGTTTTATTTTACACTATTTTTTATAAAGTGGATTAAAAATAAATTTTAATTTTTAAATATATATTAACAATATTTACAAGGTTAATATGTAAGTAAATATGATTTATATGTTTTTTAATCTAAAAAATGGTTTTTTAAATTCATCAAATGATTTTGAAATATAGAGACCATATTTGATAATGGGGGAATTTTTTTTAAACATGAATTTTTATAATATTTAATCCTATCTATATACTATGAAAGAAGACAAGGTTATTATTATGAGTTTGATCCATGGGCTATAGTGATTGAAATTTTCTTTTCTCTTTTTTGATGCACCGATCCTTCTCAATTTTGAGATTCATGTTTGACAGTTATCTTATATAATAGTTAGATTTTTGGGAATCACGTATTAGATAAGGCAATGTGTGATGATTTGGTTATTTCAGTAAGGGTGTTTAGTGAATATTATGTGGGAAAAATATTGAGTGTTTTCCTCCAATCCTAATTTTATGATGTAATTTTTAGGTTTTCCTATCTCATTGATCATATTTCATAGGTATATTCCTTAGTGTTTGTGTTTTAAAAAATCCATTGGTCCAATTTGTTTTCATTCTTGTAATGAACCACATCATTAATTGTTAGAAAATTTCTGAGGAATTTTAATTTTTAACTTCAAATCAAGGGGGTTTTGAGAAATAGGATTTAGGATAGGGGTAAAAGTATTTGGACATCTATAGGATCTGTTGTTATGTGTGGTTAAGTGTTTTGTTGGTTCTCAAGGGAATGAGATAGAGGTTAGAGGTGTGGTGTTATAATGAAAGTATAGAAGAATAGTAATAAGTACGTAGTATAGGTCCACTAGGAACATGGTGGGATTGTAAATAGCTTGGTACCCCCTGGGTTTCCACAAAGTACCCATTTGACCCCAATTGGGTACCTAGTTAGAGCCTGGGTTGTTTTTTTAATTTTTTGTTTTAAAATTTATATTTTATTAAAAGTTTATCCCCCAATTTAGTTTTCACTCGAACTAGAACCTCAATACCTCTCTCTTATATCATTCTACCTCTACATATCTCCTTATAATGGATCAATCTCCTATTGAAATGATGATCCTTATAAATTAAAAGGTCTCCCTCGATGAGACTAAGGAATGGTATTTGTAATCTTCCTCTCTTTTTTAATATTTCACTACTATTTAAGTGTAAAAGTTGTTATGGGTTCTATTTGTTTGATTTGTCAATTTCAAGAAATCATGGATGAATTGATTTGCAACATTAGATGAGTCGGTTCATATAAGGTTGTTATAGGTTGTTCCTTTAACATTTATCCATATTTCATGTGTTTTTGTATGACATGCATGTGATTTCCTAGGGTTCTGGGTTATGTATTTCTATAAAGTACTTGGGTGAGTCTTAAACAGTTTAGTACCCTTGGGTAGTGCCTCCTTGTAATGAATTAAGTGTTATGAGTAAATTTGGTAGCTTTATAGATACCCAAAATCTATGTCACTAAGGGATCATCCACTATTCATATTTGATGAACTTTGTAGTGGTTTTGAATCATGTATTTGGTGAAAAAATAGCATAGATTGAGGCCACTTTAAAGGTTTGTGGTCTCTTGTGTGACAAGGGCCTTTGGTAGAGTTTTCAAAAAGTAATTTTATTTAGGGAATTCATAGAATGTGTATTAGGTGTCCCTTATAGACCTATAAACCCGTTATTAGGGTTGATTTATTGTGATGTGTTTTCGTTGGCTTAGAGTATCTATTTTAATAAATGTTTAGCTGTATAATGTATTAATCGATAATGTTGTTCCCATATATAGTGTGGAAGTTATGTTCATGATGGGAAATGATTAGAGAATGACCCTTAGGTCGGTTGATTCTTAATATATGCCAATAAATACTTATTCTTATATAATAAGGATTTATTAGCTTGTCAAGGGTATCCTTTTGGATGTTACTCATCCAGGTAGATAAAGTGTCATGTTTCCTTTGATCCCTTAGGGGAATAATACATAAAAGGTGTAGAAAATGGTCCTAAAATGATAGATACATAGTGGGTATGTTGATTGTTATGTAGTGGGATGAGTAGGAAGCATTTTTGTGAGTTCCTACTAACTATTTGGGTGCTATAATGATTAAGAGATGTTTTGTGGATTAGTATGGTTGAGTATAATAGTGATTCCATATGTATATGTAATGTGGATGAAGGTCCTGGTAAATCCTTATGTAATGTTGTGTAACTATGGGTTAGAATGTAATTGTATATTTGAGTGTGATATGTTAGGTAATATGTTGTGAATCATGTTTTGTGATATCCTCTAGCATTTCTCTAGGTGTGGAGTAGTGGATAATGGGAAGATATGGCCATATTAATCTTATGTGCTCATTATTGTATGTGTGTGCCATGATTATGGTCCTATGATTTATTCAGAGACATAATATGAGGCCTCACCCTAAGTGAGAGGGTGTTGGAATGGAAAACCCTATGTTAGAGGGAATCAGTTCATTTACCGTTGTTAGTCCTCATTCTAAGTGAGAGGTACAAACAAGGACCAACTAGGGTGAGAGGGAACTGGTCCCAATACTGACATAAGGCCCCTTCATAAGTGAGAGGGAACCAATATGGAATACCCTATGTGATAGTTCATTGAGTCTAGTTATGTTTTGTGATTCCTCACCTTGAGTGAGAGGGTTTAGGTATAAAATCACCATGAGTGAGAGGGCGTTGATGTATTACATGGATATAAAACCTCCGCCTAAGTGTGGGGGTATTAGTACAATATGTGGTATGTGATGAGGTATAGGATGTAACCTTGAGTTAGAGGGTGGTGGTATGATACATGTTATGGGATGTGGATTGAGATCTCACACTGATTGAGAGGGTGGTGGTATGTGATGTGTTGGGACATTAGACTAGGATGTGGTACAAGAACCTACCCTTAGTTAGAGGGTATTGGTTGTTACTATTTTATTTTTTATCATCATGATAAATGAGTCTTGGATCTTGGTTGTTATGAAAGAAAACTTATTCCTCATGTAATGGTCAAGGAAGGCGAGGTTAGACATCATGGTGTCTTGGTTATCACATGATGACCCGACTAGAAATATTCTGTCTCTTCAATTTTTTTTCTATGAATACACACACACTATATATTATGGTATATCTAGGGAACATCATTGGTAGTTCTATACTAAGATTTATTTATCACACTATGAATAAAAACCATGATTTACATGAATACCTTCATGTTTCACTTTTAGGTGATAAGTTATATATGAGATTGGGTCAGGGTAGTTGGATTGAGATTTTGGAGGCTGGTTTAGGGAGGGACTTTGGTTTTATATTTGATCATCCACATGTTTATTTTTTAGTTTTTATTTAATCGGTCTAATTAGAAATCATTTTTAAATGTTTTTATGATGAGTATGCGTATCATTAGATTATATAATTTTGATATTGGTTTTTTTTATGGTTGTCTATTTGTTGAAAATCATTTCACTTACTCTAATGTTTCATTGATTCCATTTTTTATATATTATTTCATGTAATGATACAATGATTATATTATCCACACTATAATTCATTTAATCCCACCACTAGTTGGAAGAATATCATACAGGTAGGTATGCTTGAGGTCATATGATGCTCTAAGCATGGTTTGAAGGATTATTTTCTTAGTAGTGGTGTTAAAAAGTTGTATTAAATAATTTTTTTCATTGTATTACTATTTTTGGACTCATTGGTATGTGATAAGAATGTGTTATAGATTGAATGGGACCTTGGATTAGTTCATCACAAACACATTTTATTTTGGAAACTCTGAGTTTTTAGGGATATGGGATTGTTGTTCATGGATTGTGATATTTAGATTGAGATGTTTTTATAAGTATGATGTTTTGGAATAATATTTTTATTTATCTATTTACTCTTGATTCAAGGTGGAAGAAGTGTGGGTTATTTTGAATAATATTAGGCATGTTGGTTAACTTAAAGATGTGCATGACTAATTTAATTTGCAAAATGGTTTTCATAAAGGTAAAATAATTTTTAGAAACATAGTTTTTAGTAAATAATTATTGATAACTGATTTTAAAAATTGGGTTTTATTAATTAAAATACTAAAAATACCTTAATTATTGTTTACCCAAATAACATATTATTTAATTCTTAATTAATTTAAATCAAGTTGAGGATTTAATATTTTTTATTTGATTTAATGACCATACGATTGAGTAGGTATGGTGGATTATGAATTTCCATTGGGATGACTAATGTAGTGGTTGCATGATGTGGACAGTATCGATGGTGTGGGCCGTGTATGTAGCATTTTTTGATTAGATGTTCTTAGTTATTGAGAACCCCTTAGGAATTTTGTTTTTTCATGTGACATTTCATTGGGATGATAATGGGATTCTCTCTAGAGTGAGTAGAGATAGAGTCTTTGGGAAGATGGTAGTGATTGTTCTCATCAAATAGTTGGATGTGATGTGTTTGAGGAAAAATATGTGGTTCCCAATTTCTTTAAAGGTGAGTGTGTGGGTTTTCAAGATAGATGGTTAATTTCATATTCTATGTCCAGATAGATGTGACTTTTTCTATAAGTCATGAATCATGTATTGGTTGAAAAAATTGGGTGGTATGTTGGGTAGGGACCCTTGAGAGTGTCATGTTTTTTGTTGTTTTTCCATGGGGTTATATATATGACTCTTGGCATGAGAGCTTAATTAGAATAAATTTGAAGTTGATGGTTGTGCTTATTCGTAATTGGTTCTCAGATTATTTGAAGGTGGGATGATTGATCTTCACATGCCTTGATGGGTATATGAGTTTATTGTTTCTACATTCCAAATGGGAAAGTGAGTGGGTTTATTATGGTTATAGATTTATTGTGGGAATGTGACCTAGTATTTTAGAAGCATGGGTATATTATCTAGTTTTTAGTGAACTCTTACTTGTTAAATAATTTCCTTGGTTTTACTGTGAATAAAAGCACAATTGGTCATTCATGAAGGATAAACAAACCTTCCATGAAGGGGTATGTGAAAGGTATGACTTGTAGATTTAGATTGGAAACCAAATTTGATCCATAAATGGGTCTAATCTAGCTCTTATCACATGGTGTGGTAGAGAACATAGGATAAAAGATGGTCTTGGAGAATAAGATGACATGAAATTCCTAAAGAGGCATGTTTTTAAATTCCTTGATGTATTTGGGGGGAATATTTTTTTTTTGATGGGTCATCAAGGTATGACCACTAGATGAGAATCTTGGAATCAAAAATAAATGTTCAGTAGGGAGCCTTTTGAGGAATTTTAAGACTGTTCACCGAGTGTCTTTAATGGATAGTTACCTTGTAAAACCTTATAAGAAGGTGAATTATAAATATTTAGAGATCTTGATAGTGATATTATAATGGAAATAATATTTGTTAAATTTGGTAGGTTTAAAAAAATCCAACCAACTTCTTGAATTATTGTAAGATACCCATTCTATATGGGTTCGGGGTTCTAAAGCTGAGAGGATTGGTTTTTTAGTAATAATGTAGACCAATTTAACATGAGTATGGGAATTCTATGTGGTAAAGTTCCATAGATCACAATGGAAGGGAGGGTATCAACCAAAGATTGATGAGACTATGGTAGATATTTTTGGGATCTTCATGGTAAAATGTTTTAAGTCACTAATAATTCTTGGGAAGTGTTAGATAATGGATAGGGAGACCACCAGGTTGAGTTTATAATTACTTACATAGACATAGATTTACATATGCATGGGGGTTAGGGAGCAATGATGGTTGGTAGTGAATACTGGGGGTCGACCTGATTAGTGTGGGCTGTTAATATAGATTAAACTCCTATAACCCCAAAGTGAATCTCAAGGGTTTATGTTATCGATTCTTGATGATCAAGGACTGTGTGGAGAAATACATATCGATTTTTAGTGATATGTTGGAAATTTTAAGTGGTATGATTCTATGTATAATCATATGATGAGAATTATCCCATCAGTCATGTGGTTAGTGACACTTATATCAGGATAATGGTGTTTATAATTGGGTATTGTGATGGTTTCATGAAAAATTAGATATATGATTGTTTGGCCCATTCAAGATGAAATTGAGTGAGTCATATCTTGTATTGGGGAGAAACTATATTTGATGATTTCTCTATCGTGGTTGGTGCTATCAGTGTGTTCAACAACTGATGAGTGTTGGATTCTACTGTTCTAGTAGTGTGTATCCTAGGTGTGGATTGTGTTATTACTTAGATAAATGTCTAATGTGGACTCACATAATAGAGCACTGAATATATAATCAAACATGATTTTCTGTTGGTATCAATTGTTCAAAATTGGTTGTTTTGAGATAGTGTTCATTGGAACCAAGGATTATATTTTTCAATTGATATTGTAGTGAATGGTACAAGTTGAGATCATATATTTTATAAATTCAATCAGTTTGAGTCATCATGTTCTGAAGTGAATTCGATTTCACAGTAGGCCAATTTGGTTTTGAGGGAATTTGGTGTCTGAGAGATCTAAATAATGCCTTTTCATTTTTTTGGGTGAGTTGAGATGGTGTTTTTCATATGTGTTGTTTTAAAAAAATGTGCATTGAGGGTCATACCGAGAGTTTATTGAGAAAAAAATTGTTTTGTATAGATTAGGTTGATGGATGGTTTTATGGAATCCAAACTGGAATTAGTAATTAGTAGTCATGTTAGGTTATAATAGATATTTTATCATGGATTTTTCTTGGATGATTATTTGGGATGAGGAGCCTCTTGAGGGTGAGTTTTTAATGACCTTCTTTGTAATGGGTAAGAGAATATAGGGGGAATTTTAATTTTGAGCTCCATAGCCTGAGGTGTTTTGAGAACCGGAATATGGTTCAAAAACCGATGGATTAAACATATATAGAAGCTATTTTTACATATTTTTGGGTCATCATGTGATTTTTTAGGTCATTGAGAAAATGTTCGAGGGGTGATGATATGACTCAATTATAGTAAAATTCCACCAAGAACCTAGTATAGGTCCACCCAGTACCTAGTGTGGTTTTAGTAGCCTATTACCCCAGATGTTTCACTAGGTGCCTGGTGGAACCCAACTGGGTACCTAGTGGTGGCATAGCTTATTTTTTAAAAAAAATTAAAAAAAATTAAATTTTTTAAATTGGTACCCCCTCCCCCTATGGTTTTTGCTCAGAACAGAACCCCCATCTACCTATACTATCTTATTTCACCCTCTCCCACTTATCATCCAATGGATACCAAATTCTTTTATGTTTCCATAAAGATGGTTCATTTGAATCAAGGGGGTCTACCTCAGTGAGTAAAATGTAAGACTATGGTCTCACTCTCTCTATGTCTTTGTTTTTTCATTTTACCACTATTTTAACTTAAATATCATATAATGACATTTTTTTTAAATTTATGATGAATGATGAAAACACAAGACATGATATATGATGAGTGGGATCCTATAAGCTTGAGGTAAGTGGTTCCTTTCATATTTAACCACACATCACATGTTTTTATTTCACAAGAATATGCGATTGTCTAGTTCAATGTTCAATATTTCTATAAAGTGTATGAATTAGTCCCAATGAGTGTGGTAGTCTAGGAAAGTGACTCGATTTCATGGATTATGTGTTCCATGCATGGTTTGGTTATTTTGGAGTGGTCTAGTCATAGTGAGACTAAAGGGTTCATCAACTAGTCTGGTCTAAATGACCCCAAAGTGATTGAGAATCATGAAATTATTTATAAATAGCCTAGGTTGAGGCCATGGGAGAGGGTTTGTGGACTCTCATGTAATAGTGTCCTTGGGTATAGTTTTTAGTATGTGAAATTATTTAGGTAATGCATGAAAGGTAGGTTGGGTGCTCTTTATAGAACCCAAAACCCATTTTTACAAGTTGATTTATGTTTATGTGTTTTAATCAGGTAAAATTATATATTTTAAGATATGTTTGGTTATATAAGGGATTGGACCATAAGGTGGTTTTTAGGTATGGTATAGTGGATATGTAGTGTATGAGCACTGGTTGGGGCATGACCCTTTGGTTGGTTGATGTTTGAGATATGTCATGAATTTCTTATGCTTATGGAATGGTGAATACTTATCTTTTCTTAGGAATCCATTAGGTTGTGAAACCTTTTCGGAGTTAAAGTGTGATGTTTCCTTAGATACCATAAAGGGAATAAAACATGGATGGTGTGGAAAATAACCATGAAGGCCTAGGTACTCTGTGAGGTGATGATGTAGATTTAGATTGAAGGGTAGGAATATATGCTGTGATTTCATAGTTACCTTCAGTGTAACAACCAAAACATTTATAAATTAAATCCCATTTTTGAATGAATAAATTCCTTATTATGTAATTTAGTTATTGAAGGTACGTCACAATATTGGTTATTTTGGACAGATATATTCTATTGGATTTAAAATATTTTTAAGAATATTAACAATTGATAATTTAGTCATTGAATAATAACTGTTAAGAATAGTATATATTAAGAGTTATGATAAAGTCAAATTGTCATAGACAAAAGAAGGGATGAACTCACCCAATTGGATTGTTCCATAAGGATCCCATTTATTGAAGATTTTATGGGAGATGGAATCATTGGGATTTTCCATTGACAAATACCATGATGAGATTCAGTAACTTAATATTGAGTAAAACCATTTATGGTATAAATTCATGCTTATCAAGATTGCGACCCAAACCATGTTCTATGAACCATGCCATGAAAGAACCACCATCACATACATTACATTTAGGGCACATGATAAGGGGTTATGTATATAGACCCTAATAGTATGAGTTTTTATATTTTATTTTTAATAAAATAATGCTAATATTTATCCATTTTTCAATATTACATTATATATATATGATTAAATAATGAGTTTTATAAAAATTATATTTTGATAAGAAGAGACACATATTTTATTTTTGGTAAATATATTGTTTCAATTAAGTTACTATTTTTGATAAATTTATGATTTTTTTAAACATGTTATTCTCATTAGATAATAATTGTTTAAATATAAATTTTAAAATAATTTAATGAAGTCCAATGTAATTTTTATATGGGTTGGGAAGTGGTTAATATCATAAAAAATAGTATTTTCCAGTAAATAATGTTTTTTATTTAAAATTTAGAATTATCATCTTTAGAAAATTATTTTGATAAAATAAATATTATATTCATCACTTATAAATTATCTAATGGTGAATTTTTTATAATTTTATAAGGCAGTCAAATTTTTTGTGTAAAAAAATAAATATGGTAAAAATATAAAATCTATATTATGACATAATAATGTCCTAAAAGTGCTGTAATAAATTCAATAAACGGAATATATGAAGAAATATATATTTATCCTTTAAAATAATGTAGTTTTTTATTTATTTAATTGATTTTATAAGCCCTTAATGAATCCTTCAAATTTTATATTATATTTTAGGGTTTTAAAATCATTTATATATAAACATGACTCACTCCCACATCACAAATGGTATTATTTTAATATGATCGGTGCTTGGACTTATAAAATATTTAAAACCGATCCCATTTTTAATAAATCATTGGAAAAATACAGGGGAAAGTTTTTTCTATTTATTATTTTTTCATATAGTGTCTAAAACCTTTGTTTATAAATTATTAAAGAATTGCCCTATATTTTTCTATAAATACCCACCCATCCCCCCACTTATATTCACTAAAAAACAATTTAGTATGAATTTAATCTCCTTATCCTTTGATAAATCACTCCCAATATGTTCCCAAGATCTTAAGATTACCCTCCCATGCTTTTAGAAGTTCCCTCTAAATGTAAGGGGATCCTCTCATCATCGTCTTTATTTAAGAAACTTATTTGTATTATGCCATTTTATTTACAATTGTAAATTTTGTAATGTGTTTTTACACATACATTTTATATTCCTTATGATTTAAAAATATTTATATACCATTTTCACTTTAATTATTCCCTTTCATTAATCATTTGTACACCCTCTATAATACTACAATTATCCTATGACATTCCATGCCAAACATTTTTGTAGTGAATACCCACTTGCATTTCCTCTCAAGGGTATTCACCTATATTTACCTATACTTAATTGATTGGGGACTTACATGTATTTAACCCACACTCTTTAAACATGGGATTAAATTTTTTTAAAGACGTTCTTATGTTGTATGATCTATGTGGAACACAAAAAGCATTAACGTGATATGAATGTGACAGGTTGGCCTGGAATTATATGGACCTCCAATGCATTTTTTTTTGTTTTTATCTCATTAGATAACATGTATGGTTCACAATACTTTATTCTAAGAACATTATGTTATAATGTCTTTATATTTATCCTTGATTTATGTTTATGATGTCATGTTTTATGTTTTTTCAACAATCATATTTTTCCTTGTAATTATCATTTTATATAAAGATTATTTGTGAATGTTTACAATTTTCACCCCTTTTATGTAACCTTGATATGCCAATTGACTATCATGTATTAAATTAATCATGTTATTCTTTTATTATTACATTACTGGGATTTATAGCTCACCTCTTTCTTATATACGTCCTCAAGTTATCCCGTGTAGTATTAGAATATCAATAGATTTTTATGGGCATGTTATGGATTTCTTGAAAAATGTTGTTAGATAAAAATTCAAAGTTATTTATCTAATTACCTAATTAAATTATGCATTTTTATCTTCTGGGATTGTATTATGTGTATCTTTATGTAATAAATCTATAAATAAGGCATATAAAAGATATGGGTTTTCATATTCAAGGTTTGGGTAATTCTTAAGAGGGGTGTTATGCATGGGTATTGTTAAGGGTAACTACTATGATATAATGTAGTGTAACAAATATAGTTTTTATGGATTATTCTTTTGAATATTTAAATTTATATATCTAGATTTAACCTCATATTTGGCACAATGTTTGGGTGTCTCAGGATCCCTGAACTAATATATTAAGAGTATTAGTATATTTAAATCATGTGAGCACATAATTTTGGTTTAAATGGTTTTCTTATTTTTAGGTATCTTGGATGAAAAATTAGATACAACTGTTGAATCCAAAATCAAGGCTTTACCATAGGTGTGACCTAAGCTTGGTTGACATTGGAATTTTTTTAGGGAGATGACCAAGGGTGGGTGTGATTAATAAAATAAATAATTTTTTTAGTTATTTTATTTTAAATGAAAAACCTAATATCTCTATAAATTAACTATTAGGGAAAATATCTAGTTTTATCCTCATAACCCTTAGAGGATTTTTTATAGGAGGAGGATCATTTTTTATTGGAGGATTAGGATTGGAGGAGGACGATGATTAGATCAAGGTGAATCGAGAGGTAGGTAGTGAACACATTGGATCTTATTCATCACTGGAGAGAACGATCTTCCCCAATTATTGATCCATAATCAAGGTATGGATCATTATTTATTGTTTCAACCCTTTTGATTTGATAATAATGGATTTATATATATTATTTTTATTGATCTGTGACTACTCACCCTTCGAATGAGCCCATTTTAATAAATTGAATTGTTGATTTGAATTTATAATTTTTTGTGCCATGTTTCACCATTGATCCCCCTATATCATGATCATTGTACATGACCACATTGATCAAAAATGGATTCACATTATTATTAGGATTCCCCCCACCTTTCTCTTTTTCCTTTTCCATTGGCCCATGGGGTTACAGTTTGACACTAACATGGCGAGTTCGAGAATGATAAAACCCTTGTATTCATGGAGGTTTCATGAGAAATGTAAGAATACAAGGTTTGGGGATGGATCAGGATTATATGATAGAAATGGGGAATTATTCATAGATTTTAGATTCAGAGTGGAAGAGGACACACTAAGGATTCTAATGCGGGAAATCAGACTCTTGATTTTTTGCCGTCAGAGGCTGTAAATTGATGACTAGTGGTGGTTCCTATGATTTTAATGGATTTTGGAGGTCAGCCCGGTGTGAATGGAATTAGAAATAAATGATACTGGATCTACATGAATAAACACGGTTTTTGTGAAAAACCTCACTACACAGCATGTATTCTAGGAACACATGTTGTGTAGTCCCCTAACTATGGTATTTTTTCTTTTGGGAAGAGATAAAGATCACATTCCATGTATGACCCCATATATGACTTGCGACCCTATTCTGAAAGCTTGGAATGTAATATAGGAGTACACAGGCATGGGTATGACTAAGAATCCATGCATGACCAGGAGTACATGGGCATGACCCGATACTCAGACATGACCAGGTAAATGGTGAAAAACCGAAGTACACATTCACTGTTAGATGTATATGGGCATAGGGAAATATACATATGCATGGCCAGGATCACATGGGAATGCCTCAGGTAGCTAAGACACACCATCTAGTACTCGTACACTATATGTATTACTACATGGCTATCCAATCTGTGTTCAGGAGAGGAAAACACTCGGTGTGTAGGTGAGGCCACATGCTATGTGATCCCAGTTACACACTGTGTAATTTTATTTGGGACATACAACTTGCATATTACCTTCTTATGGGTTCATATTTTTTCCCATTATTATCCTATTATGAGTAGTTTTCCATGTATAAAGTGATAATATCCTTCATGGGGTCTTTCAAGATATGATGTGAGGTTTTGTGAGTGTGACACTTCTTTAGGTGATTCTTGAATGATAATGGTTTTTATGGGGGATCATCAGAGAGATACTGAGGTTGGAAACCCCCCATCACCCCAGGTATTGTGTCCCCCATATTTCTTTATCTACTGATTGTCACCCCCCATAACACTAGGGTGTGTTTCATCTATATATTGATTAGAACCCCCCTATCGCACTAGGTAATGATTCCTATATCTAATAATTTCAATCCCCCTATTATAAAAATTCATGATCCATCTATAAACTGAGTGGAACCCCCTATATAACTAGGGCACTAGTCCTCTCTTAGATATTTTACCACCTCAGACTATAGAGTAGTGGAATTTTGTGGGTCCTCTACACAAATTTATTGTATAGACATGTGATATAGTAGGCATCAAAAAAATTCCATTGGAACTATAGAAATACTCATTGTCATTTGTTTACCTATGGAGATAAATATCCCTTTTCTCTCTCATATATATTTCTTTATGAGAATATATCTTGGTTTTTATTTTATCCTTTTCAATGGGTTGATATGAATTATGTGTTATCTCTATATTTCCCACTTTGAAGGTTTTGGGGTGTCCTAATGTGTATGTATATACTCACTCCTATATGGTATTTTCCAAAATGTTTCTTTTCTTATGAAGATTATAGATTGATTTATGGGAACATTGGTGGAGCGTAGTGATACTTGGGTTCATTGACTATGTATGGTGGTCAGAATGAGGGATAAGGGGATGGAATCCCTTCAATTTTTTAGGTTGGGAATTCATTTATTATTGGTAGTGTATATTTACCCTTTATACTATCATTCTCTAATGTATTCCCTAGACGTTATTTCATGCTTGATTATACTCTAGATTCTACAACATTTTAATATTCCTTTTCACTTTTTCAGGAAGACAGTTGGGTGTGTGCATAAATGTACATTAGGAAAAGGCCCCCCATTTTAGTTATTCATTCTCATTATTTGTCTTCATACCCTACCATATTTCAGGTGGTATTGTGGTTGTCACACTCAGCCTTTTACCAGCCAGGAAGGCCCTAGTGGGTCGGGTCATGAAAGAGTTGTATCATACCAACCTTTCCTTAGGTCAGTATTGGATTGGGACCCATGGTGAGGATTGGTTGGGAAAACAGGGTAGTAGTGTTGGAGTGTTTCAAGTGTAGATTTTAGTCTAGGGAATCTAGTATTAGTGTATTAGCTGATGTATCCATTTACCATGACTCTAAATAACTTATTTTTGACTCACCATACTAATAGATTGGTAATAGGGAACCATTAGTCCATGCATCATATGGGATTGAGACATTTGACTATCCTTATTAAGGTAGATTCCGATATATATATGTTTATCTACCCGTGATACATCTTGATCACTTTCAAGATACCTTTGAAAAGATATAAAAACAATTTATCGATATAGGATAATGATGAAGATCTGTTGAGTGGTGAGGCCTCGGTTAAGGTGTCATATTATGAGGTGTTTCATCCTAGTGAGCAGGGTGTAACACCCCATCCTATCGATAAACAAATAGTACAAGCAGTCCTGGATGATGAATCATGATGTCTTATCTTAATACATGAGTTCCACTATCAGAGAGCATTGAAGTTCCACAATTATCCAAATCCTTAGGCAGTAGAGGCTAATCTTGAGTTAGTGATTTCAGTCTTCAAGCTTGTTCAATCCCTAAATAATTAGATTTTTGTGCTAGAATCCAGTTACAGTAGGGTGGTGGTCCTGTCGGAGGATGAATACCCATGATGAGATGATTCTCTCATGGTTATATTTCCAACAACTATTTCATGATGAAAATTACCGTTCATACTTGTGCTCTATATAGATTTAGGAGCTTCTTGAGCTATAGAAGGGTGGTATAATGGTTACTGAGTGCATTATGAGGTTTACTGATGCCACTCAATACTTTATTGACATGGTGTGAGATGGATTACACTGGGAATGAATGTTTGAGAATGTTATTCATAGATACATCCATGATATCATAGTCTCTATATGAATACCAACTTATGGTGGAGTACTGGAGTGGGTGTTTGTTACAGAGAGCTTCCAGGTAGAGGGACATTAAGCAGATGGAGTTAGTGTTGGTCATCACGGGGCTGATTCATATACAATAACTAGTAGGCATCGATCATTAGGGTCTTAGTGCAAGAGAAAACCCTATGGTAGGAATTAGGTATGTGGATATGTGGAATATATACCATGCAAAGGATATATTCATCAACGAAAGGCATGGTTAAAGTCTGTTATTGGTGAGGCCAACTACTCATGTTATTTCCTAACCCAACATACTGATTATGGAAGACATCCAATGTATAGACTACCACAGTAGAGGTATCACCATGAACAAGGATCTCCCAAGAATGGTAAGGGTGTTTCGCAGGGTGGTGGTGCTGGTAGAGGATCATGTCGATCTCTAAAGAGAAGATATGCTGATTCAGTGTGACACAATGAGTTACTTACACCACCACCACTAGGTTTCCCACCAACTTAATGAGATAATGGTGCTGGGAGGATCACTTTTCCTCAGTAAATGTTTCTTATAATAATAGTTATCACTGTAATATTGGCATGGAACCTTTTTATTACCTATATGGGAGACCTTGCAGGTCACCCTTATGTTGTACAAAGATTGGAGAGGAATATCTTGTTAGGATAGATATGGTGTAGGAAATTATAGAGAATATTTAGGTGATTTATAATAATATGAGGATATACTATATCATAATGAAATCTTATAAATATCTACATCAGATTACCTTGGAGATCAAGAAGTAAGACCATGTTTTCTTGAGAGTCTCTCCATGACTAGGATTTGAGAGGTTTGTATAGGTAGTAAATTTATCCTTGAGGTTCATTATGTCATTCATGGTACTATAAAGGGTTTTTGAGGTGTCTTGCTGTTAGACATTCCCCCATAGTTGGATAGAGAGAATGAAATATTTTATGAGTCATATTTTAGGGGATACATTCATGATATTATGCATGTTATTGACTAGGGATTTCTAGAAATTGAGGATGGATCCACCTTTATGGATTACCCATTGGTGATCAAGTATTAGAAGAAGAGGATCCCATGTATATAGAACATCCCTTTTCTTCATATGATTTGGCATTATGAGAGTATGTAGGAGTGATCATGGGGGGATGGGAGTCAGATTTAGACTCAATATCCCCAGTTTTTTTATCTTTTACTTTTCAGGGGGAAATACTTGAAGGAGGAGATAATGTAATAACTCTAGTTTTTATGGGTCATTCTTTCGAATATTTCTATGTATATATATATAGATTTATCATCAGATTCAGTGTGGTTTTTGGGTGTCTTAGGATCCCAAAATTAATATATTAAGAATATAAATATATTTTAAGGCATGAATGTTCATCATTTTGGTTTAAATGGTTTTCACATTTTTTGGGACATCATATGAGAAATATGAGACCCTAACTGATTTCACAATTTAGGTTTTACCCTAGGTATAAACTAAGGTTGGTCGGAATCAAACATTCTGAGGGAGATGAACTTTGTTGATTTCATTTAATAAAATAAATAATTTATTTTATTTTAAATGAAAAAATAAATTTACACTTTAAATACCCCATTATAGAAAAATATTGGGGTTATCTTCATAACTATTGGTGGATTTGAGAGGAGGAGGATTGTTCTTCATTGGTAGATTAGGATCAAAGGACGATGAAGATCGGAACACGGTGAATCGAGAGGTAGGTATCAAACACGACAGATATTCTTCTTTGCTAGAAAACAGGATCTTCACAAATGATTGATCCATTCTCGAGATTGGTCTCATTATTTTCAGTTTATTCCCTTTTAATTTTATTAGAATGTATTTTTATATATAATTTTTTCATCTATGATTACCCACCCTTCACATAATCCCATTTTAAAAAAATTAAATTCTTGATTCCAATTTTCAATTTATTTTTCCATTTTTCACCTTTTATTTTTCTTATCTCACAATTATTGGCTGAGAATGAATCATCTAATGATGGATTCATCTTGTTATTGTGCTTTCCCCCCATCGTTTTTTGTGTTCTTCATTGTTGGACCATGGGGGTGATGTTTAACATTGTTTGGATGGGTTGGAGTGTGATTGAACTCCCAAATTCATGGTTGTTGAATGAATGATGTATAGTTCAATGTTTTGGTGATGGATCAAGGTTATATACCTGATTTGGGTGATGAATAAAGGATTCATGATCTGAAGTGGTGGTGGCTGCATGAACATTTTCCATGCCGTAAATCTGACTTTGATTTTTAGGCATCAGAGTCTAGGAATCGATGGTCAGGGTTGGTTCTATATTTTTGGTGGATTCTAAAGGTAAACTATGTGAAATTGGCATAGGAAATTGTTTATATAGAATTACATATGATGAAACTAGGTTAATTTGAAATACTCTACTGCACAATATGTAGTATTAGAAGACACATCATGTAGTCACATGGCTATAGCGGCTATGGTTTCAGGCGGAGATAAATATCACATGCCGTGTAATACCTCTTGAACACCATTCTACCATAAGTTTTTGGGTTGGTGTTTACTCTAGGAGTACATGGGAATTGGTATATCCAGACACATGTTCATGACCAAGAGTACCTGGGCATGACCTCATACTCAGACATGGCTAGGTACACAGGAATGTCCTAAACTACACAGACATGACCTAATGTATATATACATGACCGAATGTACAGAAGAATGACCATGAGTACACAAGTAGACCTCGATATTCCAAGACACATTATCTAGTACCTATACACACCATCTAGTACTAAAGGTCCAACCAAGCCATGTTACGGTGTGGAAACTTCAAGGTATCATAATGAGGTCACACACCATGTGACCCTAGGCACATGCCATGTAATTTTGTAGGGAATTGAACCTTGTGTATATCATTATTTTAGACTCTTATATTATCATGGGAGTATTCTATCATGAGTAGTTTTCAGTGTGTAATTCTATAGTAGTATTTTTGGGGGATTTTGAGATATGATGTGAGGTGTTGTGAGCGTGATAATTCTTTAGGAGACACTTAAATTATAAAGATGATTGGGTGGGATCATCAGAGAAAGGATGGGGTTAGAACCCCCTGTCATACCATTGAATGATTCCCCCATATCCTTATATTAATTGAGTGGAACCCCCTATCACACCAAGGCCTGAGTCCTCTATATACTGAGTAGACCCCCCCCCCACCCTCATCACACAAGGGTGTATGTCCTCTATCAATTGAGTGGAACCCACTGTCTCACTAGGGCATGGGTCCTTTATCTACTAAGAGACACCCTCTATCACACCAGGGTGTAGGTCCTCTATCTACGAAGTGGTACCCCCCATCACACTAGGGCATGGGTCCTCTCTCTACTAAGTGGAACCCCCATGTCACACCTGGGAATGGGTCCTTTATATTTTGATTGGAAACCCCAAATCAAAATCGGTACGATTATTATTTTAGATATTGTTCCCCCTAAGGCTACAGAGTAATGGTGAGGTGTGGGTCCTCTAGATGACTTTCTCGTACAAACACATGAGATGATGGGCATCAGGGATGTTCCTTTGGAACTACATATAAACTCATCATCCTTGGATAAGATATGGAGATGAAAATCCACTTTATATATTGTATGGGTACCTTTATGAGAATATATCCTGGTTTTTATTTTTCCTCTTGATATGGGTTGATTATAATTATATTGTATCACTCTATTGTTCCCTTTTTTATTTTTTGGGCATCCTACCGGGTATATATTTACTCACCCATACATGGGATTTTCCTACATGTGTCATGTCTTATGAAAATGATAGGATGTTTGGTGGAGACATAAGTTGATATTACTGATACTTGGGTGCAGTTAACATGTATGGAGTTTAGACTGGGAGATCATGATACTTTCACTCTTCAGTTTTCCTTTATTATAATTTTTTCCGGAAGGGACTTCATTTCTGGTTGGGTTTGTATTTTTCCCCTTTATACTTTGTCTTTATACCATAGTACTATAATGTATTCCCTAGAGGTTACTGTGTGTATGGATATAATCTTAATGTTTCGATCTTTTATAATTCATCTGCACTTTTTTATAGAGATAGTTGGATGTATACATACAGGTACATTAGGTAAAGTACTTCCATTACTGTTATTCCTTCTTGGATATTGTCACTAGCCCCTAGTTTTTTGGAGGTGGGATTGGGGTTTTAACACTCAACCTTCTTCCATCCAAGTGGGACCTAGTGGGTTAGGTTAGGAAATGTAGCTATAATCTTGTTGAAGGTCTTTATAAATTGTAATTCCATGTTATACTACTCTAGGTATGGACATAATTTCTAATTTTATCATGATATGTTAAGTAATGTATATTTAATTTTTTTTGTGGAATATTCCATAGTGATGAACTAGTTAGGTATTAGAGTCTATTTAGGGGTTAATACTATGTTGTGTTTCCATGAATATTGTTGTATGTGTGTACCTTGATTTTGATCTCGCGGTTGATAATGAGACATTATGTAAGGGGTGATGAGATGGACTGACCTAAGTGAGAGGTAACCAATCCTGGAGATTATACAAGGAATCACCCTATGTTTGAGGTTGTTGGAATGTACCCCCGAGTGATAGTTAATTGGGTCCAAGTACTATTTCTGAGGCTAAAACTAATGGATAGGGGGTGGTATTGGACTATCTTGAGTGAGAGATAATTGTTTCAAGTTTTATTATAAATCATATCCCTTAGTGAGAGGGTGCTATCTTAGATCACCCTAAGTTACTGGGTGTTGCTGCACAATGTGGTTGTAACGAAACACCCTAAGTGAGAGGGTAGTGATAAAATATGTGGTCTGCGATGAGGTATGAGACTTCATGCTATGTGAGATGGTGGTGTTATGTAACATGGTTTGGGACGTGTCTTTAGAGATAATCCTCAGTGAGAGGGTGGTAGTATGAGGTGAAATGGGTCATGAGATCAAGATGTGGTATGAGAACCTATAATGAATGATAAGGTAGTGGTTATGACTTCTTTATTTCCAATCATCCTATGAAATGGGTCCCATGAATTAGTTGTTATGTGATATGATTTATGCATATGGTAATGGCTGGGGCAGGTGAGTTCAATCATCATAGTGTCTTGGTTAGCATATGACTACCTGAATCACATGCTTATGTGTTGTCTATTTATATTCCATGAATACACACATTTCATATTGGGGTATATTTGAGGAACCTCATTGGAGGTTCCTTAGTCAGATTTATTTCTCAAACAATCCATGAAAACCTTGGTATATGTGTCGACCATCATATTTCACTTCCATTTGACATGTTTTATAGGAGATCTGGCTAGGGAATCTAGAAAGATATTTGGGAGGGAATCTCAGGGATGAATCTATGTTTTGTTGTCGTGTCTCTCTTTCTTGAATTTTTACTTTGTATTTGACCGAGCCAATTGGATTTCCTTTTTATATGTATTTATGATGAGCATGTGTATCAATTCATTATAGCATATTGATATTGGTTATTTTTTATTGTTGTCTATTTACTTCAAACCATTTCACTTAGTTTGATGTTAAAATGATTTATTTATTTATATTCTATTATATCCGATGATATTGAGACTATAGTCTCCCCACTATTTGTTATTATCTCCCAGCACTAGTTAATAGCCTTTGGAAAATAAGGAGGTGTACCTAATGTCATGTGGTGTCCTATATCAGTCCAATAGATGGATTTCCTGGATGTTTCATTACAATTATCAGGGATGAGAATCATTTTAAGGGTATTTAATTTAGATTCTTAGGTTTTAATAGTCCCCATATTTCTTGTTTTTATGTTCTAGAAGTTTTTAGTGTGAGTTTGGAGGTAAACATTTTAAGGGAAAACGTTTTTTTATAAAAATTATTCAGAAAAATAAAATACACTTTTTGAAACGTCATTTTTTCACTAGTATGAAAATGTATTAAATGAAAATTCATTATGGGGAATAAAATAAGATAAGTGGATAATTAAAAGGGTCACACACTCCACCAAAACCACTTCATGCAGGTCCCCCTAAAGAAGCATCGGTGCACTGTGTAACTTCACATCCAGTGGAACTGTGTAGGCTCGGACAATCAGGTCACCCAATGGTTCCATGAAATGTACCTATACATTATCTAGTGAGATATACCTCTGGGTTACCCTCTTCTCCCAAGGTCCCATGTATTCCTATAAATAAGAACTTGGGGCTCCACATTTAAGAAACTGGAAAATTGAAAAAAAAATCCCCCATCCACTAATCACACAGACCCTTCTCTTAAGTCTCCAAAAATATCTCATGTAGACCTATAAAACCCAATAGAAGAGGTAATTTATAGGGACAGGGAGATCAAAGTCCATCTAGGGTTAGAAACACAAAGAAAAATGCATGAGGATCTCTTCCCCCTCAGTTTAAAACTACTAGCATGAAGGTTCCTTCCCTAATTAGGGTCCTATGTGAGATCATTATAGGGACACCTAAGGTGACCCATGGTCCCTAGGATAAGGCCTCATCTATTTTTTGTTTCCATGGTGTTCCATTTAACATGGAATATCCATCTCATACAGACCTATTCCCCCTCCCTCTGAGAAGAACTTCTAGCTCATCATAGGACATGTGTGAAGCACATTTTCTCACTAAGACATGACCTTTGCAAGACTCATCTTGATCCCTATTTCAGGCCACCAATGGATACTTCTTTCGATACCTTTTCTAAGAGGGAATAAATTGAAACCTACACCAACACCTCTAGACATGAAAAAATATGGTAAAAGTCTCATCATTTTGTCTCTTATTTGGGTATGAATTCCATAGTTTGGAGGTATCCAACACTTATCCTACCTACTAGGTAGGGTCCTCAGGGTGCATACAGGTATAGATTACTTTGATCATGAGGACCCTGACCCTACAAGTAGTGTTAGGGACTTCCAGGTCTTGGAAATTATGGATACGTCCTTTCCCTTCATTCGTATTCTCTAATACCATGGACCTATTATTCTATATGGGTAGGTTGAGGATCACACTTTCTTTTTCATTTGAGGATAGTGGTGTATCCTATTTTCTTCCCCAAAAACGATGTTTTGGGAATCCCTCATATAGGGAGCCTCTATAATTTCTTATAGGAAATATCATTCTTTGTTAATTCCCCATTATCCATGCTTGAGGGATGTACCCATATGGGTTGTCAGATGTTACTATCCGTGGTACAATGACAGGAGGTAAGGGGCCCACCAAATTCGTTTCTTCTTCTCTAATATCATTGGACTATTCCACCAATAGCAGAAGGATTGTGGGGTTTTCAAAACCTTTTACTTACTCTTGTTTCTCACACTATGCATTAATTATGTGTTCTTAGAGGTTATCTATGATATTGTAATCCACATGGTGAGATTGATGTCTCGGAAGAGAATATTTTTCCAGATCATCCTATCTTTTTTACTTTAGTGGGCCTCCATAGGTGCAGTCCCTCAAATCCATGTGTCTAATATCAGGGCCTCCTATTTGATATAATCCACAATCATATCCAACCAAACCGAAAAATGGAATATAGTTATACAGTGTAATCCCCAAAAACTAATCTTAGGGAATCCCTCTAAGAGTAATCCTCTAGTCTTTTTGTGGCATGTGGAACTCTTTCCCCTCTATGCCTAACTGGGTCATAACAGGATAGATCATCAAATGTAACTATCCTGGTTACCAAAATAAACGAGGATATGGGAACATACAAATCTCTTTCTCTTTCCCTTGGGGCTCCAAAATTCGTCCACCAGTGAACAATGTAGAATGTGTGGTTTCACATATCTACTACTTCCTCTGGTTTATCACACCAAGTGTGACTCACATGGGATTAATGGTTGGTGGTGACAATGATATTTGCATGACCCAAAACCAAATCACCACTCCAAGTGTAATACCCAAAAACCAAACTAGGGAATCCTCCTTAAGAGTAAGACCTAACCAAACCTCCCTAAATCACAAGGGAATCCCCCTTATATGTAATCCCTAACTCAATCCCCTCAAAGGGCCATATTCTCCTATAAGACAAACCATTCCTATGGTATAAACCCAAACACAAAAATAAACCTTGATTCTATATGGACCACATTCCCGGTAGAGTATTATTCCACCGATGAATCCATATCCCTTCTATGTTCCCTGGGCCACCTTGGTATAAGTCCCACATCAAAATTTGATTGGGAATATTTCACCTAGATTCCCTTTCTACATGATGATAAACTATATGGTTTGGTCGTTATCAAATGACCTTAAACGGTATGACATGTCCTGTTAAGTAGAAGTTAACTATATAATTTATGATTCATTTCAAGAGGACACATAGAAAGGCCATTCATGGGTCTGATCCCAACATTAAAACTACTCCCATATCCCTGGATGGTGATACACTCTAGATCACCCCACTATATAGCTCAAAATAAGAATTATAATAAAAAATAAAAAAGAATATATGATTAGTTCATAAGAGGGTACTATTGATGGCGAAACTTGAATACATACAAAAATATACATTGATAAAGAACCTTAGATAGATACAGATGATTCTAAATTCCATACATTCTAATAATTGATTATTAATTCAAGGGTGACCCACGTCATACTAGGGATTTAATAAAGGATTTGTGAACATATCTTCAATCTATAAGAGATTCAGGGAGTAGGAAATAATTCCCCTAAAAAGGTGTGATGAGCCCAACCTCTCATCCTCTCAACCAAACTGAGTTCTTAAGAATCATTGGCACAGTTTCGAAATGAGAGCCTACCTTGGGAAAGTAGGTCCATGAGCTATCATGAATATAGAACCATTGGGTATTTTCAGATCCCCAAATAAAACTCATTGGAAAGTGTTTGAAAACTAGAATCCTAACGTGAATTATTCTGCACAATTAAAACCTCCCACAATGAACTATCAAGCACCACATGTGTTCATTGAAAACAAATACAGTGATTTGGACTTGAATCCTTAACCAAGATGATAGTATCACCCATCTGTCAGGCCCCTTTCGCTCTAAAAGTGAAAGAGGTCCTAAGAAGACAATAATTCACAAATGTGTTCATTTAATGAGATGATTCTTTGATAGAGTTTTCTTATTTTTATTTTTTAACTATATCCAAGCACATTCATCATGAAATACCTTCAGTCCAAATGAAGTCACATCAACTCTCAGAGATGTTTTCAATAGATATTATTCATATCATAACATGTTACAAGCATAGGATGCCAACACCAAACAAATGTCTTCAATGTTGGGTCTTGAATGCACTGGTCAGGTATTACCACAATAACAGTACTATCCCAACCTTAGAGGCTGCCTAACAGGCCCTCTAGTCATACACTCAATAATGTTCAATGGTTCAAAAGTAGATAGAAACGATTGCAATATCCTACTGTTTAGGGAGATTATCCCCAAAATGAAAAAAATCATTAACTCATTTATTTTTGGGAAGTGGGTAAAGAGGAAACATATATCCTCATCTAGAATACATAGGGGTCTTTCAAAAGGTATCCTTCCAAATCACCACTAATGTCATGTGGAAGTGAACCCTCAACTTGATGAAGGTGTAGTCCTCGGCTATCTGGACCAAGTCATTCATAACTAGGAATGTCAGAAGACCCACCAGAGGATCAAATTGGAAAATAGGGAATATGGTCACACCTTTTTCCCCTCCAAATAATCCCTCCAATCACACTTGGAGGAAAACAACAAGAAGGAACCCACACCTACCCACATATATCCAGTTTTCCAACAAACTCAACATGTAGCATCCAAGGAAGATCATCATTCAAATTTAGAAGCACATGTTGAGTAGGAACATATGCCTTCCCACACCAACTAGGATTTCCAGGATCCTCATATAGTAGTTTCCAAATAATTCCTACATTCAAATTTGGTGAAAAACCAATAGTAGGAAAAACACATGCCCACATCAATCAAGACCACCTACAATCTCATGTAGAAATGTCTAAAGAAGCACACTAGTTGAATCTAGAAGTACACCATGAGAAAAATAACACACATGCACACACTTATCATGCCTACCAGTAGTCTCATTTAGAAGCACCCAAAAATACAGTAAAAAAGTCTCGATGATGAACAGGGGTAAGAACCAACTCTCAACCCTCCACATGAATATATTTAGTATTCTCTAGCAGAAAATAGAGGATATGAATAGGCACTCACCCATGATCCAAACTCATAATGGTAATATTTACTTATTCCAATAAATGATTTCACCAATCATATCCTATAAATGGGAAAATTGAAGATGTGAATCCCTTCCCAAATCCTACAGACCTACCAAGATATCATAAAAGTTACAATGGTAGTGCAGAGGGGTGGACACAAAACTACATCCCCACAAATGGGATAACCCAACAACATGTCATTTTGGAGAAGACACACACCTCTTCTACAATCCAGGAGGGTCATGTGCTAGCTCCCCCACAATGTATAGACAACTAGATCAGGAACATACAACTATTCCAACACAAGGTAATAATCCTATTCTAATGGACACTCTAAGGAAAACAAAAACCCCAACCAAATTCCTATAATCTTGTTCGAATTTTTGATAGTAACACAAGATATAGTCAATAAATATTCCATACTTGAAAACAACTTTTCCTAGAAAGTGAACCCAGTCACTTGTAAGAAGTAATCCAAAAATAAGCTTCACCAAGGATGACTAGAGAATAAAGAGTTCATCTATAATCCCACTCTACTCAATGGAGGAGCTTCGAAGCCTACGAGCATTTATATATGGAATCTCCAAATCCTACTCCACCATTACCAAATTATAGGGTTAATAATAGTAATTATGAAGATCCTCCCCAGAAACTTCATCATGAATTATTTATTAATGTTCATAATCTGATCAATATCAAGATCCCATATCCCAATGAGATTCATGGAATCCCTCCACATTCCTAGAAGATCAAAGATCCAGAGGGTTTCCCACTTGATACAATCCACTATGGTAGTCCTCCCTATGATGGAATTTGATGAAAAAGTTCCCTCTACAATAGTGTTTCATTTATTCAAAAGGGTATTACCCTTGGTGATTTAATGAAGACAAATAACACATAATATGAGGAACTTAGGAAAATAAGGTCAGTCGTGTTTGATTTCATATCATTAACAAGTGAAATACTTTCTCCTCTAAAGGATAGACTATGGAAATAGTCATTCTCTAAACCCCTTGGGGGTCATCTTACTTCCAACATGATAGAGGAAGTCGCCACCAGTCTTGTCATTTAGAATCAAGTAGTAGAGAAATATCCAATTTTTTGTACCAGGTTGAGGAACCTATCTCAATAGATAAATAAGACACACTAAACATACATAGACATTTGGACAAAGATGGAATACCAATCATATTATATCCTTTAGTCACTCCTCATTACATAATTCTAGGGGTGTTGTAGGAATATATTTTACATGAAATACTTATCAATATATGTAACACTTTTCATCACTTAAGAGTAAAGGAATTACCCTATGATGTGTATCAAAATCGCATTAAGGTAATAGAAAGGATGCAGTGCCAAAATTGCATGGCACCTCTCCTGGATGCACGATATCCAAATTTGGGGAAACAAAAAGGATTCCATTAGTTTTCATGAATTGACATGTTAATAGAATTTCTTTAGTAGGTCGTAGATGCCCCATAAAATGTTCACATAAGAGGGTGGGGAGGAAATGGAGTGTTTCATTTCAGCGTTCTCCCCAATCAGTAAATCTCATTAAATTTGGCATTACGAAATATCATAGATTCAGGAAAACTTCCACGAACAGACTGTTTTTACAACTAACAATTTGATCATCAAAAATAGGCCTCAACTGACTCTCATTGACAATGGTCTATAAGAGATAAATCCATCAATGGAATTTTGCATCAAGCATCTGAAAATATCAAGAAATCCTCTCGCTCAAGGGAATTCCCTCATCAGATAGCATAAATGTCATAAAATAATATAATGATATTTACAACTAGGTGATTCAAGTGCATACCAAAAGAGCACTCAATCCATGTTCGAACAAAACTCCATAAAATCTGATGGAAAACCATGATAGTAGCATCCACGATAATCTGGAAACAACCCCATCCCGTAAGGATAGGGGTATTTTTTAACACAACCTTAAAGGTAAGAAAACCAGGCCTGAATATTTATTTAAGTTGAATGGGAATATCCCCAGACCATGGGGTTGGTGAATTTTTTGCCTCAAACCTCTTCCTCAGTGGAATTCAGTTTTATCTCAATTAGGGGGAATTATATAGAATGAATCCTTCCAATTTGTCTCATCTCATGATTTGATATCCACATTGGGAACATGCATGACTTAAATGTGTGGAGATTCCCTCTAGATTACCATATTCTAAATAGATCCCCTAGAATCTGAGAAGGAGATGATAAGGCCTCATGGAGGACATAAAAAAAGCCATTCTATAAAAGACACTAACAAAAACCCCGAAATGTATTATGTGTCCGTGAATGTCGTTACCACTACCCCTACAAACCTTACAGAACATGAGACTAATATGGAGGAGCTGGTGGAGGAAGTTTCAATTCATAATACAATCTACACAGAAATAATTGAGTTAAGTTTGTGTACCTTGAACCAGTGTATTTCCTTGAATTTGGGTAATCCATTGAAAATTATCTTAATAACTCCTCAAAGAGCATCTAACAGAGAAAAGGGTAATGGTAGATTTGTCCCTCACCTACCTCTTGAAGAGGTTGAAACGCTTAAACTTGAGAAAAAATTTTCCAGAAAGAAGAAGATATAAAATAATTTAAGAGACTCGATGATTTTTTTACTCCAAGTCTTCTTACTAAATATTTTTTATATGAATATCCACAACTCATACTCCCAAATGGAACACCTCAACAAATAGGATACACCACAACAACCGAAAGGGATCTGGAACATCCTCTTAACATGGGGTACTAAAAACCCATATAATTGGATTCTGTAGTGGTAGATGGGAGTTCCCTCTATTAGGTACAAAACCAGAATATGCCCAAGAGTATCCTTACAAGCCTTCCCTTATAGGTCACCCATGGTAGATACCAACAGGACCTCCATAGCTGGAACTATTAGATTCTTTTACTGTTAGAACTCCCTCTCATCCAAAAATTCTTTAATGTATCATCAACACTATTGAGTAGCTAACTACTCAATTGGAATATATGGAGGAATGGAGTGCATCGGTACATCTAAATAATAAGCCTTACCCCAGATGGGTGGATCTAGATCTTCCCAAATCAAACTTTGGAAGCCCTATATTTATAATTTTCAATGGATCAGGGGACCTAGAGCAGCATCTGACACATTGTTTTCCTGTTTTTATCACATTATGGGGACCCCCAAATAGAGGAAGGTAATCATACATAGGTGCTTCGTGCAATAGTTGTAGGGACCAGCCTTTGTTTGGTACAATATCTTATTTTCTCAGTCAATTAAAGGGTTTTAAGATCTCCATTATAAGTTCATTTTCCAATTTATATCATCATTTCAAAGGAAACAATCCTCAACCTTTCAAACTAAAAATATTGGGAGAATGAGAGGGTCTTGGATTTCATTGCTCGATTGGAGGGATTGATATACTACTTAAACCTACAACCTCCTCAAGAAGACTTATTTCCCATATGTATTGTGATTATTTTTGATGATTTTTGAAAACCACAAGCCCATGTTAAATACATAGGGGTCGGGGGGGGGGGGGGTTGGGACCTTGCTCAGATTTCCCAAAGAGTGGAAGACTCCATTTCATAAACCAAGGATAAGTCCCAAGTAATTCCTTAATGTTAAAAAAGACTATGGGGAAATAATAGGATTCCACCATTACACTTATGTTGGCCCCTACATATGATCCCACTCCAACGCCTATCCTATATCATGCATCTCTACCTCCTAATAATAAAAAACAATGCCTTCCTAATTAGGATGATCAAAGAGAGCATAGGTGAAAGTAGTTTGCGAAGATGAAAAATAAGTCTTATTCTTTCCAAAATGACTACGTCCATGGATCCTTCATCTCATCATTGGAGAAAAACCTGATCATGTTTCCAAGACAAAAAAATCCCAGTAAATATGGAGATTAATATCTTCTAAACTTTTTACCATTACATAGAGCATTAGGGCACACCATACATGCCTTTTTTGTTATCAAAGACATCCTGCAAAATATGGTAGGATTTTGACAAGTGAATTTGGGAAGCCACCTACTCAAGCATCAGGTGTTTCTTACACTAATACAGAGGAGGAGAATAAATTGAATGAATCTAACAGTAAGAGTATCTATATGTTAAGTGAGTGGATGATCAAAGAAAAAAACAATCAATCAGACTCATGTCTTCCTCTCGACATAGTTGCAATAGATGATTATTCCACCATCTAATTTCACAAAAATATAGCTAAATCTAAATACATCTTGGTCCTCTACAATCCAATCTTCTAAAAAAGGACATGGCCCAAAGATCAAGAAGAATACATAAGAAGATGATCCTATTATAAGGAAAATGTTGTCTTTGAATTTAGAGGGCTTCATTCCTATATTACTAGATGCACAAGTACTGACCTTCCAAATGGTATAACAAGATTCCATCTACCATAAAAAAATATTCCTCAGATAAGGAGTTTATCTTCAGTTTCATTAATGTTATACACTGAATGGATCCTTTTTCAGATGATGAGTGTGATTATGAACATGAATTCCCCAAACGTGATTTGGGAATTGGGGGAAGAGGTCATCGGAGTCAATGATAGTAGGGAAGACATAATAGTGCTAGAATTCACCACACTAATAGTATCCCTACTTGAACCATCTACACAGACAAAACTCATGGGGGAGCCCTCCAACGAGCTCGACATGAAACATAAATTCCCCCCACATATTCTATGGTTGGCCTTGACATGATCATCCAATATGATCCACTATAGGGGACTTCGTTTCCTAATAAGGATCGACATGTAGGTAAACCCAGTCAACATAATCCACCAAGAGTAGAAGAACCTTCATCTCCTATTCCAAGGGATGATCCATCCACATAAAGTACTTAAATTCCTAAATCACTTGAAAATGAGTGTCCACATGATGTGAAGTGTAGGCATCTGGACCAGAAGTGAGATATATTGAAAAAAGTATATGTGGTTTCATCGTAATTTTTCAATACTAAATGCCTTGAATCTATCAAAATACCTCTAAGAAGAACTCATAGAGGCTTTTTTGATCCCTCGAGAATTTGATGTTGAATTTTTTGTTTCTTAAGTATATAATGTAGAGACAGATCCTGCAAAATTCCATAGGATTATCTTTTTCATAGAGTAGAATGAAGACTCCCTCATATAGGCGAATTTTAGGCCATTATATATATATGAGAAGATAAATGAAATTGATATCTGATGATCCTTCATAGACAACAGCTTAGGATTCAACCTCATTCTAATCCAAACAATTCATCAACTGGGTTTCGATGAATCTCATTTGTCCCCCTCTACTCTAATGTTATGGGGTTATAATAAGAATGAGAGAAAACCACTTGGAGAGCTCAAACTCAGGACTCAGTTTGGGAATCCTAGGTCTCACTCAGAATTCAGGGTCATTTGGTAAGATATGACCTTCAATGTTCTTCTGGTAAGTCCTTGGTTATATAAAAATGCGTCTATTCCCTCATCATACCACTAATGTCTCAAATATTTCATAAATTGTCAAATTGGGACATATAAATGTGAAAAATGTCCATTTAAATCATGTGAATCAAAATACAATGACAGAGGATTTTACAAGAGGGAAGGGAAGTATCCCATGACTAACTATGTTGCTTGAATCAATTCTCTGAATGGTATGGAGATGATCTTAGTTAATGTTTTCTAGCAGGTCGGTGTAGAGTATGTGTTTTCCAATAATAAAATAGAAGTGGTGGGTCTAAATTCAAGAACATAATCATAAAATGATATTTTATTATTTATAATGGATGAACCCAGAAGTGTTGGAGAAGATATTGAACCTCCGAGTAGTGGTGAAATCCTAGGTGCAAAATACCCTCATTCCATCCCCAGAGCATCAACAGATCCCTACCTCATTAGCTGGTCCAGAAGTGGTTGTCATGCCACTATGAGAAAATGAATATACTCATTATCTGCCAATCATTTCCAATTCAGATCATTAGATTTATTCAGAATTAGTTTCTCCACTTTCCAAATGTTAGAATTTTGAATCCTCCCCTAACTCTAAAAATATCTCTTTGTATCCTACTTCCCAGTAAGAGGAGAAATTGGTAAATCATGAGTAAGTGGAAGAGAAGGAATACCGCAGGGATTCCCCTCCATCATTTTAGAAAGGTTTGACTACCACCAATTACAAACTCAATGAAATAAATCTTGGTATAGTGGTTGATCCACAACCCACTTTGATCAGTGCAGACATGACTTATGAAGAATAAGAGGCATATACCTCCTTCCTAAAGCAACATCAGGGCGTGTTTGTGTGGTATTACATAGAGATTCTAGGCCTTGATACCAATGTTTCTACTCATAACTGGGAATGCTAGGAGACCACCAGGGATTCAAGAAGGAAACTAGAAGTACACACCTGACTCATTCCTTGAAAATTGATGCTGATGTGGATAAAGTTATCAAGGATGATTTGATCCGAGAAGTTTATTATATGAAATGGATGTAAAATATTTTTCCAATGAATAATAAGAATGGGAAAATTAGGGTCTTCATTGAATTTATTGATCTCCACCAACATTGTCTGAAGGATGATTTACTAGTTTTGATTACATAGATATTGATTGATGCAATGTTTGGTTATCAAGTCCTCTTCTCCATGGATAAGTATTCAGGTTAAAACTAAATTCAAATGGCCCTAGAAGATGAAGAATATACTTATTTCATGGATCCATAGAGAGTATTTTGTAATTTATAATTCCATTTGGATTGAATAATGATGTAACCACGTACTAATGTACCATACATCATATCTTCAAACCCTTCCTGAGTAAATTTTTTAAATGATATACAGACGATCTGTTGGTTAAGTCTTGATAGCATTCTAACCACATGGATGATATTGAGAAAACATTAAATAAACCATGACAATGTGTCCTGAAGTTGAATCCTTTAAAATTTGTTTTCATGGTAACCTCGAGAAATTTTATCATCTTTTTAGTACATTATCTCAACATCAAATTTGACCATGAGATGAAAAAATATATCCTTTACATTTCACCTCATTGAAACCTAAAAGAGTTGATAGGGCTTCAAGGACACATGAAATACATCTGGTGCTTTATATCCAACTTCACAAAATAAAAGTATTTTCTATTCACCAAACTAATGAGCAAAGGGGTATCATATTAGTTTACTAATGACTATCAAGAAGTATTTGAAAGTATGAAGAAATATCTCTTGATCCCACTAATGTTAATTCCGCCAGTTTAGGGAAATCTTGTCATTAAATATGTGATATCCCTAGAGAGATCACTAAGTGATTTTCTAGAATTGAAGAACATTGTGGATAATGAAAAAAGACTTTATTATTTCATTATAACCATGATTGATGTTGAGACTCATTATTCAGATATCTAGAAGAGATACTCAGTGCTGATCTTCCTGGTTTAGAAACTGAGATGACACTTGAAGCAGCATAAGGTCCATTTGGTCTCTCATAATAACTCACTAAAATATATCCTCAACCATTCTCTATTTATAGGATGTTTGGAATGGTGGATAGTTGTCATATATCGGTTTAATATATAGTTTGTGCCTTAGAAAGCTATAAAATTCTAGGCTTTGGAATATTTTCCTAAAGAACTCCCATATGCAAAAAAAACATCGTTAAATATGAAATTTCTAGATGAAGAGGCATTTTATATTCAAAATTTCTCTGAAATATATGAGATGTATTTTAATGGTGCAATCACGAGCCTAATTGGGAAGTGAATGGAGGACCCTAAGCTCAATAAATTTGGGTTAGGGATCATGCTCATTTCCCCAACAAAGAAAATTTTACCTTACACATTCATATTGTTATAAGGTTGTATAAATAATGATGTTGAATATCAAGGGACCATTTCGTGACTATAACTAGCACTCCAAATACCCGTAGACTTTCTAAATGTTAATAGAGACTCATAATTGGTAATCAAATTAACCAACGGGGATTACACCATCAGAAAAGGTGAGCTAATCCACCCGCATGACTATGTCTGAGGGTAACTAGAATACTTCCCCTTGGATCCAATATTAACTCATGTCCCGTGATGAAGGAATGAATAGTAATATGAAATGGTGAATGTAGTTACATCATTGGGAGATCCAAATTGAGATGAAAAAATCATTAGCATTCTGCATCATTTAATATTCTCACATTTTTTACATGTTAGGATAGAAGAGATCAACAAAATTAGATCTGTCACCAAAGCATTTAGTCTTACCACTGTGTGGATGATTCTTATCATGGAATAAATCAAAAAATGAATTTCTTCCATTAAAAAGATATAGGAATTATAAAAATTTGTGGTGAGCAACCAAATTCACTTTTTATGATGGCCAAAATCACCAAAAAGTCCTCTATAAATGAGGTGTTGATGGAGTAATTCTTGGATGTATCAATAGAGAAGGGAATTTCACCATAATGAGAGAAGTACATGAAAGAGTATATGGTTCCCATCAGTAAGGGTTCAAGACATATAATCAATTATAGATTATTGGGTATTACTGTGCCATTATGACATAAGATTAGACATAATTTTCAAAGAAGTGGTGTTCCTTCCAAGTGCATACTAACTCCATCCATCAACCCTCAGAGTTTTTACATACACCAAAATAATCCTGTCGATTTTCCATATATGGAATGCATGTTGTGGGTCCATACCCTCCAGAAATAGAAAAGTAATTCAAATATATCTTAACATCTAAAGATTTATTATCTAAATGGGATGAAGTGATACACCTCAAAGAAGTCAGATCCAGAAATCATTATCAGCTTCATAAAAACCAAAATCATCCTTAGATTTGGTTTCCCTCATACAATATTGATGGAAAATGACACCAATTTCTATTCTAATGAGTTGGAAAAATTATATCAGGATTATAACATCAAATCAAACCACTAAATCTTTTATAATTAATCATCTAATGAATATATGGGGGACTTTAACATGACCTTATAAAATCTACTCCAATATTTTGAGGATAAGGATAAAAAGTCTTGGACTGATAAAATCTTTCTTTCATTTTGGTCCTACAAGACCACAACCTATACCTCCTGACAGAGCTCAAATTTTCATATTTCTACATATGTTTTTAAATGGTTTAATTCTTTCACATTAATCAATTTGATCTTATTTGGATCATTTTATGTTTTTTGGTGAGTTTTGAGCTTAAATGTGAAAAGTGGTTAATTCTGGACATTAAGCTGATTTATGTTGCCTTTTTATTTCGAGAATAACTCCTACATTTTTCATCCAATTCTCCTGATTCATTTTTTTAGGATTAAATAATTTTTTTTATATATATAAGTCTTCAGGACCCAAAGCCAATTTGATCTCCCACAAGCCAAAACAAATCGGTTAATATGAACACTTATGCTGGCCAACAGAATGGACCTGACTTCATTAAATGATAAATATCTCAGTATAAGGACATCCAAATGGGGTTATTCAAGCTGGGTCAAAAAAGAAAACTTGACTAGGAAGCTTCACATTAAATTTCATGAAGAAATTATTTGATTAAGGCCGCCCTTCAACCAGTCAAATTATGGTTTTTGGAATAGTGATTGGTGGCCAGGAAAAGTCATGTCTACTAATTCGTCCATAACTCATTCCACATGGCTCAAAATTATTTCAAACATCTTGGTTAGATTGAAAAATCCATTCCTCACCTCCTATAATAAGGTACCTCTACCTGATATGACCATATGGAGGGAGAAACGAAGCTATATTTCTGGTGGACATATTCTGGAGGAGAAAAGTTTTGTTCTTTATTTTCTTTCTTTTGTTCTTCTTAGTTTTATGATGCCTTATTCTTCCCCCTTATTCTAAATCACCCATACCGTGGTGGGGTAAATATTCTGACTGATTGGGGAAGGATAGTTTTTATCTTTTGTAATGGTTGAGTTCTTACATTTGATTGAATAAAAACTCTCTCTCTTTAGTGGTGTTGGTTTCAATTTCTAATAAACGGTTTATTATCTTATGCAATTGTATTTGATTTTATATTTTGTTGTTATTATTGCCTTGGTAAATATTCATAATCCCCCTCAACTAGGTTTTGGTCTATATATGATGGAATAATTTAGGGATTAATGGTGAGGTACTCAGGGATCATCAGTACGTGTGGTAGGGGTATTGAATATTCTTAATTGTTTGGGATAAACAAGACCCGATCGGGAAATGCCTAACACAATTGAGGGTATTCGCTACATCTATTTAACACTTTAGAATGAGAGTATAATGAGATAATATATTGGAAAGGTTTACTCTCACCATCACCATTTACCAAGGGAGTGATAGGAATCAATCGTGAATTATCACTTAAAGCGGCTTAGTAGAAGTGGATTGGATAAAATTGGAACTATGATAACATTATAATTGAAAATCCAACCCCAACATAATCACCCAATTATTATCACTACTTTTAATTACATTATTTTTTTAATTTTTTTTAAATCTTTTACTTTATTTCCTTCTTTAGTTTTGTTTCTTTCTTTTCATAACCAATCAATATCAAATACAACCACCACTTCTTTCATAAATTTAAAGTGACATAAGTCATTGTTGAGCACTCCTCGCTGGAGAGAACATAGTTTAACCACTATAATATATTTTCACTTAAAAAATAATTGTTTTTTAAACACCCCACGATAGGCCCGTGTCAAAAATTTCTTCCTTTTCTAGGGAGGCAGTTCCGCAATCAATTATTAATATTGAACATTTTTCAAAAAAAAAAGTTAAAAAAATATTTTTTCCATGATGTTTTCAAATAATTATTTCATTAATTCATATAAAAACTACCCACATTTGGAAAAAATATATGAGGCTGGTTATGATATAATTCAGATGCAAGAATTGATAAATGACATACAAAAACTAGAGAACAAAGTTGAACTTACATTTTAATATGTTCGTGCATTGATTAAAAAACCAAAACCTATGAATGAACCTGAGGAGGACAAGAAGGAAGAATTACCTACTAAGCTACATGTGGGTGATCAAAAAATATCTATATGGATTATAGAATGAGTGTGAAGTACTAATTGATCCACATATTCCTTAAAAAGTAGATGATCCAGAACAATTGATTCTAGACACCACCAAAATGGTGTAATTTGAAGAAAACATGGAGGAGACTGACTACCAACCTCTATATTATGAAATTCAACTACAAGAGGAAATTCATACTGAAGAAGAAATTGAAGTCAATCCACTTAAGGGAGATAATATTTTTCTTAACAATTTTCATTTTGATTATATATAATCTGAATTGAGTATCACCTCCCCTTTCTTGAAATTTTCAGATTTTGATAACAAATGTATTTCCTTGGTAGATTAGGAAAAAGAAGAAGATACACTTGAAGAATAAAACCTAGAGCTCCCTAAGTATGTTGATCATTTATTGGAAGGTGTTCAAGATGAGATCAATGTAGACTTTCTTTAAAAAAAAGAGACACAAGATGCTTACTTTCAAAGGGAAGAGTTTGATATTGATTCATCATGTTTTAATTTTATTCAAATATAAATACACTCTGATTTTCCCTTTGACTGTTATTTTGATGTAGCATGCCTAGGGAAACCACTGGAGAATGAAGAATAAGTTATGAAAGTGGAAACTAAGAAATAAGAGGACTCATTCTTTATCATAACCCCATCATACAAGATTCATATCATTTTCATGGGGGTTGAATCGGTGTACTATGTCCATGTAATCATCAACAAAAAGGAAGAAGTTCCTGATGTAAGGAAGAATTTTTAGTGGTTTATATTAATGAAATTGAACCCACCTTCAGATTGGGTATAGCCAACTGAAACAGTCCATCTAGAGGCAGTAAAAACCCATGGCCCACTTGGGGGATTAAAACAAGATCTATCCTTCTTGTCTCATTCTCATTCTATTTTCTTTTATTTTTAATAAATTTTTTATTATTTATTATCTACCTTTGTTTATAGGTTTTTATGTGTGCAACAATTAGGAGATTAACTCATCATTGCATTGAAAATAAATTAAGTTGTACCTCTCCATAACAATTACTTTTTCTATGATCAAATTAAAAATATTCTTACATATTCAATTTAATTTAATTCATTGAGCACAGTTGATCATTTAAGTGAGGGGTAGGGAACATTTATAGTTTAGTATTTTCAATTTTTTGTTTTTCAAATTTTTGTGTGTTTTTTAAACTTTTGAGCTTAAATGATTATCATCACGTATTTTGAAACCCATGTCAATGTGTAAAAAAATTTATCCCATGAAACTGAGCTTAAATGAATGCTAAAAATGACTTGGTTTCAAGTTCAAATATTTTGAAATTTCATGAAAAGTACTCTGATTTTTTAATCTCGTTCCACATTTCACTATCTTTATATTTGAAATCAATTTCCCATGAGACTTCTAAACCTAGTTTTCAAAATATTTTCTTTCACATAACTTCTTGAGAGAACCATACCATTCTTTATTTAATGAGAATTTTATTTATTCCAATCAAAACTTGAGGGTTCTTGGTACATGCATTTTAAATGATTGAGTAATTTCTTTGGTATTAAAACCCCATTATCAAAAAAATCCTTTTGATAATGGCCCACCTTGTACATTTAATCCTTATAGCCCATAGAATCCACGAACAACCTATTATGTTAGACACATTACAAGAGCCTTTTCACTATCCAATCTTCTCTTGAAGTAAAATTTCATAATCCAGTCGAACTTAAGTGTGGGGGGAGGTTGACATGTGTTTTGCTACCTCATATAGAGATACTTTAGGTGGAAAATAAAATGTTGAAGAGATGTTCTTGCTATTGAAAAAAATAATTATGTTGAAAGGTGTGCCTTATCTGAATATTTCATGTAAAAGATTTTGTACCTTTATGGAGCTTCTAACTAAAGTAAAGTTGTGCCTTTTTAGGAGCCTTCAAGAAAAATCATGTTTGAGATGATTGAAACTTTTTCTTCTGAAATGATGAATGGTGTAAAATTTCACTGATTTTTCAAGCTGATTGAGCTGATTTACTACTAAGGGGGAATTGACAGAGCTCAAATTTTCATATTTATACATATATTATTAAATTATTTAATCCCCCCATTAATCAATTTGATCTTATTTGTATCATTTTATGTTTTTTGGTGAGTTTTGAGCTTAAATGTGAAAAGTGGTTAATTCTGGACGTTAAACAGATTCATGTTACCTCTGTATTTCGGGCATAACTCCTAAATTTTTCGTCCAATTCAACTGATTCCTTTTGTTAGGATTAAATAATTTGTGGGATACATATAAGTCTTCCAGACCCTAATCCAATTCTAACTCCAACAAGCCAAAACAAGTACGTCATTATGAACACTTATTCTGGCCGGTAGAATGAAAATGACTTCATTCAATGATAACTATCTCCGTCTAACGACCACCAAATGGGGTGATTACATATCGGTCAGAAATAGAACTTTACTAGAAATCATAATATTAAATTTGATGAAGAAATGAGTTGATTAATTCCACCCTTAAATCGGTCAAATTATGGATGGTTGAATAGTTATTGGCGGCCAGGAAAAGTCATGTCTACTAATTCAGACATAACTCATTATACACATCTCAAAATGCTTTCAAACGTTGTGGTCAAATGTAAAACTCCATTACTCACCTCCTAGAAGAAGTGACCTCTGCCTTATTCGACAAGATGGTGGGATAAACGATGTTATCTTTCTGGTGGACAAATTCCGGAGGAGAAAAATTCTGTTCTACATTTTCATTTTTTTGTTCTTCTTCGTTTTATAATGCCTTCTTCTTCCCTCTTCTTATCAATTAACATTACAATGGTGGGGTAAATATTCTGAGTGATTGGGTAAGGTTATGTTTTATCTTTTTTAATGTTTGATTTCTTACATTTTATTGAATAAAAACTCTCTCTCTTCTACAGTGTTGGTTTCAAATTATAATAAATGGTTTATTATCTTATGCGATTGTATTTGATTTTATATTCTATTGTTATTATTGCCTTGTTAAATATTCATAATCTCCATCCAATATGTTCTGGTATATATAATATGGAATAGATTAGGACTTAGTGGTGAAGTAATCTGTGATCGTCAGTACGTGTGGCAGGGGTATTGAATATTCTTAATTGTTTGGGATAAAAAAGACCCGATTGGGAATTGCCTAACTCAATTGAGGGTATTTGCTACATATGTTTAACACATAGGAAGGAGACTAGACCGAGCTAAGATATTGGTAAGGTTTACTCTCACCATCAGCATTTACCAAGGGAGTGATAGGAATCGATCGTGAAATATCACTTAAAGTGACTTAGTAGAAGAGGATTGAATAAAATTGGAACTATGACAACATTATAATTGAAAAAACCACCCCAAACTGATCACCCAATTATTATCACTATTTTTAGTTGCATTATTTTTAAATTCTTTTTAAATATTTTACTTTATTTCTTTATTTAGATTTGTTTCTTTGTTTTCATAACCAAACAATATAAAAAACAACCACAACTTCATTCTTAAATTTAAAGTAACATAAGTGATTATTGAGCGATTCTCTCTAGAGACAACCTAGGTTAACCAATATACAATATTTTAACTTAGAAAATAATTTTTTTCCACACCCCACAATAGGCCCATGTCAAAACTTAGCACCGTTGCCGGGGAGGTAGTGCCACAATCTAATTATTATTATTTAACATTTTTCATAAAAAAAGTTAAAAAAATATTTTTTCCATGATGTTTTAAAATGATTATTTCTTTAATTCATATAAAAACTACCCACATTTGGAATAAGTATATGAGGCTAGTTATGATATAGTTCAGACGCAAGAACATATAAATGACATAACAAAACTAGAGAACAAAGTAGAACTTGCATTTGAATATGTTCGTGCATTGATGGAAAAACAAGAACCTATGAATGAACCCGAGGAGGACAAGAAGGAAGAATTACCTACTAAGATACTTGTAGGAGATCAAAAATATCTAGATGGAATCTGGAATGAGTGTGAAGAACTACTTGATCTATATATTCCTTACAAAGTATAATATATAGGACCATTGATGGAAGACACCACCAAAATGGTGGAATTTGAAGAAAAGATGGAGGAGCCTGACTACCTACCTCTATCTTGTGAAATTCCACTACAAGAGGAACTTCATACTGAAGAATAAATTGAAGTCAATCCACTTATGGGAGATAATATTTTTCTTAACTCTTTTCATTTTTATTATATACAATATGAATTTAGTATCACCTCCACTTGCTTTAAACTTTCAGGTTTGGATAACAAATGTATTTCCATGGTGGATGAGGAAAAATAAGAAGGAACACTTGAAGAAGAACACCTAGAGCTCCCGAAATATGTTGATCATTTATTAGAAGGAGTTAAAGATGAGATCCAAGTGGAATTTCTTTCGGAAAAAGAGACACAAGATGCTTACTTTGAAAGAAAAGAGTTTGATATTTATTCATCATGTTTTAATTTTATTCAAATAGAATTACACTCTGATTTTCCCTTTGACTATTATTTTGATGTATCATGCCTTGAGAAACTGGTATTTAATGAAGAAGAAGTTGTGAAAGTGGAAACTAAGAAGGAGGGGGACTCATTATTTATCCTAACCCCAACATAAAAGATGCATATCATTTTTGTGGGGGATGAATTAGTGTACTATATACATGAAATAATCAATAAAAAGGAAGATTTTAATGATGGAAGGAAGAATTTTTGGTGGTTTATATTAAAGAAACTGAACTCACCGTCAGATTTGGGATAACCAACAGAAATTGCCCATCTGGAGGCAGTCAAAACCCAGGGCCCACTTGGTAGATTAATCTAAGATCTATCCTTCTTTTCTCATTTTCATTATATTTTTTTTCTCTTTTTAATAAATTTTTTATGTTTTATTATCTACCTTTGTTTATAGGTTTTTATGTGTGCAATAATTATGATCTTAACTCATCATTTCATTGATAATAAATTAGGTTGTACCTCTCCATAACACTTATTTTTCTATGATTCAATTAATAATATTCTCAAATATTCAATTTGACTGAATTCATTGAGGACAATGAATCATTTAAGTGTGGGGGGGGGGGAAATTTATAGTTTAGTATTTTCAATTGTGTTTTTTTCATATTTTTGTGTGTTTTTGAAACTTTTGAGATTAAATGATTATCATCGTGTATTTTGAAACCCATGTCAATGTGTGAAACTATTTATCCCATCAAACTGAGCTTAAACTAATGTTGAAAATGACTTTGTTTAAACATCAAATATTTTGAAATTTCATGAAAAGTACTCTGATTTTTTATTACTGTGCCACATTTCAATGTCTTTATATTTGAAATCACGTTCCTGTGAGGCTTCTAAACCTAGTTTTGATAATATTTTCTTTTACCTCACTTCTTGAAGGAACCATACCATGCTTGATTTAACTAAAATTTGATTTATTCCTATCAAAACATTAGTATTGGGGGTAAATGTGTTTTAAATGATTGAGGCATTTCTTTGGTATTAAATCCCCATTTTCAAAATAATCCTTTTTATAATGGCCCACCATGTACATTTAATCTTTGTAGCCCATAGAAGCCGTGAACAACCTATTATGTTAGCCACATTACATGCCAATTTTCCCTATCCAACCAACTATGGAAGTGAAATTGCATAATATATTTGAACTTAAGTTTTGGGAGAGGTTGACTTGTGTTGTGATACCTCATTTGGAGATACTTTGGGTGGAAAATCAAATATCGAAGAGATTTTATTACTATTGAAAAAAATAATTATTTTGAAAGTTGTGACTTATCTAGAGCACTCATGTAAAAGAATATGTGCCTTTATGGAGCTTCTAATGAAGGGAAAGTTGTGACTTTTTAGGATATTTCATGAAAAAACATGTTTTAGATGATTGAAACTTTTGCTGCTGAAATGATAAATGGTGTAAAATTTCACTGATTTTTCTGGCTAATTGAGCTGATTTAATACTAAGGGGGAATTGATTGAGCTCAAATTTTTATACTTCTAGATATTTTTATTAAATTATTTAATCCCTTCCCATTAATCAATTTGATCTTATTTGTACCATTTTATGTTTTTGGTGAGTTTTGAGCTTAAATGTGAAAAGTGGTTAATTCGGGACATTAAACAGATTCATGTTGCCTCTGTATTTCGAGCATAACTCCTACATTTTTCGTCCAATTCACCTGATTCATTTTTTAGGATTAAATAATTTGTTGGATACATATAATACTTCAGTACCTGAATCCAATTCTAACTCCAACAAGACAAAACATATCAATCAATATGAACACTTATTCTAGCCGACATAATGGACATGACATCATTCAATGATAACTATATCAGGATAACGACCACCAAATGGGGTGATTCTAGCTGGGTAAAAAATAAAACTTGACTAGGATGCTTAAAATTAAATTTCATGAATAAATTAGTTGATTAATGCCTCCATTAAACTAGTCAAAGTATGGTTGGTGGAATAGTGATTGGTGTCCAGGAAAAGTCATGTCTACTAATTCGGCCATAACTCATTCCACACGTCTCAAAATGCTTTAAAGCTTAGTATTTAGATGTAAAACATCATTCCTCACCTCCTATAATAATGGAACTCTACATGATTCTACTATATGGTGGGAGAACCTAAGCTATCTTTCTAGTGGATAGATTTTGGAGGAGAACAATTCTGTTCTTTATTTTCTGTCTTTTGTTCTTATTTGTTTTTTAACTCCTTATTCATCCCCATTATTCTCAATTACCCTTAACATGGTGGGTTAAATATTATGATTTATTGGGTAAGGTTAGGTTTTATTATTTTTAATGTTTGAGTTCTTAAATTTGATTGAATATAAACTCTCACTCTTATGCGGTGTTGGTTTTTTATTCTAATCAATGGTTTATTATCTTATGCAATTGTATATGATTTTATATTCGGTTGTTATTATTACCTTGGTAAATATTCATAATCTCAATCCACTAGTTTCTGGTCTATATACGATGGAATATATTACGTCTTAGTGGTGAAGTACTCAGCAATCGTCAGTACGTGTGGCAGGAGTATTGAATATTCTTAATTGTTTGGGATAAACAAGACCTGATCGGGAATTTCCTAACTCAATTGAGGGTATTCGATACATATGTTGAACACATAGGAAGGAGAGTATACTGATCTAATATATTGGTAAGGTTTACTCACACCCTCACCATTTACCAAGGGAATGATAGGAATCAATCATGAAATATCACTTAAAGCGACTTAACAGAAGAGGATTAAATAAAATTGGAACTGTGATAACAATATAATTGAAAAGCAACCCCAACCTAATCACCCAATTATTATCACTATTCTTAATTGAATTAGTTTTCAGTTTTTTTAAATCATTTACTTTATTTCTTTCTTTAGTTTCATTTCTTTGTTTTCATAACCAAACAATATCAAAAACAACCACAACTTCTTTCTTAAATTTAAAGTGACATAAGTGATTGTTGAGCGCTCCTCTCTGAAGAAAACCTAGGTTAACCACTATACAATATTTTAACTTAGAAAATAATTGTTTCGAGAACACCCCATTATAGGACCGTGTCAAATCTTGGCGCCTTTTCCGAGGAGGTAGTGTCACGATCTAATTATTAATATTTAACATTTTTCAAAAAATAAGTTAAAAAAATATTTTCCCAGGATGTTTTAAAATGATTATTTGTTTAATTCATATATCAACTACCCAAATTTGGAACAAGTATATGAGTATGGTTATGATATAGTTCAGATGCAAGTACTTATAAATGAAATATCAAAACTAGATAACAAAGTAGAACTTGAATTTCAATATGTTCATGCATTGATGGAAAAACCAGAACCTATGAATGAACTAGAGGAGGACAAGAAGGAAGAATTACCTACTAATCTACATGTGGGAGATAAAAAATATCGATATGGATTCTGGAATCAGTGTGAAGAACTACTTGATCCACAAATTCCTTACAAAGTATAAGATCAGAACCATTGATGGAATACACCACCAAAATGGTGGAATTTGAAGAAAAGATGGAGGAGCCTGACTACCTACCTCTATATTGTGAAATTCAACAACAAGAGGAAATTCATAGTGAAGAAGAAAATTAAGTCAATCCACTTATTAGAGATAATAATTTTTATCTCTTTTCATTCTGATTATATTGAATCTGAATTGAGTATCACCTCCCCTCGCTTGATATTTTCATATTCGGATAACAAATGTATTTCCTTGGTGAATGAGGAAAACGAAGAAGATACACTTGAAGAGGAACACCTAGAGATCCCCAAATATGTTGATCATTTATTGTAAGGTGTTCAAGATGTGATCCAAGTGGACTTTCTTGAGGAAAAAGAGACACAATATGATTACTTTGGAAGGGAAGAGTTTGGTATTGATTCATAATTTTTTAATTTTATTCAAATAGAATTACACTCTAATTTTTACTTTGACTATTCTTTTGATGTATCATTCCTTGAGAAACCACTGGATAATGAAGAAGAAGTTTTGAAATCGGAAACTGAAAAAGAGGAGTACTCGTTATTTATCCTAACCCCATTATACAAGATTCCTATAATTTTCATGGGGGTTGAATTGGTGTACTATATCATTGTAATAAACAACAAAAAGGAAGAAGTTCATGATAGAATGAAGAAGTTTTGGTGGTTAATATTAAAGAAACTGAACACACCATAAGATTGGGGATAACCAACTGAAACTACCCATCTGGAGGCAGTCAAAACCCAGGGCCCACATGGGGGATTAAATCAATATCTATCCTTCTTTTCTAATTCTCATTCTATTTTCTTTTCTTTTTAATAAATTTGTTGTGTTTTATTATCTACCTTTGTTTATAGGTTTTTATGTGTGCAACAATTAGGAGCATAACTCATCATTGCCTTGATAATAAATTAGATTGTACCTCTTCATAAAACTTACTTTTTCTATAATTAAATTAAAAATATTTTTACATATTAAATTTAATTGAATTTATTGAGGACACTGCATCATTTATGTGTGGGGGAGGGATCATTTATAGATTAGTATTTTCAATTGTGTTTTTTTTTCAAATTTTCCTTTTTTTTATATCTTTTGAGCATAAATGATTATCATCATGTATTTTGAAACCCATGTCAATGTGTGAAATAATTTATCTAATGAAACTGAGCTTAAATGCATGATGAAAATGAATTTGTTTCAAGTTCAAATATTTTGGAAATTTCAGGAAAAGTACTCTGATTTTGGAATCTCAGGCCACAATTCACTATCTTTATATTTGAAATCAATTTCCCATGAGGCTTCTAAACCTAGTTTTCATAATATTTTCTTTCACCTCACTTCTTGAGAGAACCATACCATTCTTGAATTAACTAGAAATTTATTTATTCCAATCAAAACTTGAGGGTTCGAGGTACATGTGTTTTAAATGATTGAGGCATTTCTTTGGTTTTAAAACCCCATTTTCAAAATAATCCTTTTCATAATGGCCCACCTTGTACATTTAATCCTTGTAGCCCATAGAATCCATGAACAACCTATTATGGTAGCAAAATTACAAGAAACTTTTCCCTATCCGGGCACCTCTTGAAGTAAAATATCATAATGTAGTTGAACTTAAGTGTGGTAGGAGGTTGACATGTGTTGTGCTACCTCATATGGAGATACTTTGGGTGGAAAATAAAATGATGAAGAGATGTGCTTGCTATTGAAAAAAATAATTTTGTTGAAAGGTGTGCCATATCTGAATATTTCATGAAAAATAATTTGTACCTTTATGGAGCTTATAATTAAAGGAAAGTTGTGCCTTTTTTGGAGCCTTCAAGAAAAATAATTGTTTGAGATGATTGAAACTTTTGCTGCTAAAATGAGGAATGGTGTAAAATTTCACTGATTTTTCAAGCTGATTTAGCTGATTTACTACTAAAGGGGAATTGACATAGCTCAAATTTTTATATTTATACATATGTTTTTAAATGATCTAATCCCTTCCAATTAATCAATTTGATCTTATTTGTATCATTTTATGTTTTTTGGTTAGTTTTGAGCTTAAATTTGAAAAGTGGTTAATTCTGGGCAATAAACATATTTATGTTGCCTCTGTATTTCGAGCATAACCCCTAAATTTTTCATCTAATTCACCTGATTAGTTTTTTAGGATTACATAATTTGTGGGATACATATAAGTCTTCATGACCCAAAGAAAATTCAAATTCCAACAAGCCAAAACAAATCTGTCAATATGAACACTTATTCTGGTCGGCAGAATGGACATGACTTCATTCAATGATAACTATGTCACAATAACATCCTCAAAATGGGGTGGTTCTAGATGGGTATGAAATAAAACTTTACTATTAATGTTAAAATTAAATTTAATAATGAAATGAGTTGATTAAGGCCACCCTTAAACTGGTCAATGTATGGTTGGTGGAATAGTGATTGGCGGCCAGGAAAAGTCATGTCTACTAATTTGGAAATACCTCATTCCAAACAGATCAAAATGCTTTAAAACTTCATAGTTATATTTCCAACTCTATTTAGAACCTCCTATTATAAGGGAACTCTGACTGATTCGACCTGATGGTGAGATATCCGAAGCTATCTTTCTGGAGGAAAGATTCTCGAGGGAAAAAATTTTGTTCTTTGTTTTCTTTATTTTCTTATTCTTAGTTTTATAATGCCTTATTCTTCCCCCTTCTTCTCAATTACCCTTACCATGGTGGGGTAAAAATTCTGATTAATTAGGGAAGGTTAGGTTTTATCTTTTTTAATATTTTATTTCTTAAATTTTATTAAATAAAAATTCTTTCTCTTTTACAGTGTTGGTTTCAAATTCCAATAATCAATTTATTATCTTATGTGATTGTACTTGATTTTATATTCTGTTATTATTATTGCCTTGGTAAATATTCCTAATCTCCATCTCCTAGGTCCTGCTCTATAAACTATGAAATAGATTATGGCTTAGTGGTGAATTACTCGGCAATCATCAGTACATTTGGCAGGGGTATTGAATATTCTTAATTGTTCGGGACAAACAAGACCCGATCGAGAATTTCCTAACTCAATTGAGGGTATTCGCTACATCTATTTAACACATAAGAAGGAGAGTATACTGACTTAAGATATTGGTAAGGTTTACTCTCAGAATCACCATTTACAAAGGGAGTGATTGGAATAGATCTTGAAATATCACTTAATGTGACTTAATAGAAGAGGATTGAATAAAATTGGAACTATGATAACATTATAATTGAAAAACCCCCACCTGATCAGCCAATTATTATTACTATTTTTAAGTGAATTAATTTTCAATTTTTTTAAATCTTTTAATTTATTTCTTTCTTTAGTTTCGTTGATCTATTTTCATAACCAAATAATATCAAAAACAACCATCTCTTCTTTCTTAAATTTAAAGTGACATAAGTGATTATTGAGCGCTCCTCTCTGGAGAAAACCTAGGTTAACCACTATAATATATTTTAACATAGAAAATAATTGTATTTTCCGAACCCCATGATAGGACCATGTCATAACTTGGAACAATTTTTGGGGAGGTAGTGCCTCAATCAAACTATTAATATTTAACATTTTTCAAAAAAAAAAGATAAACAAATATTTTTCCCATGATGTTTTCAAATGATTATTTATTCAATTCATATAACAACTACCCACATTTGGAACACGTAGATGATTCTGGTTATTATATAGTTAAGATTCAAGAACTTAGAAATGACATAACAAAACTAGAGAACAAAGTAGAACTAGCATTTGAATATGTTCGTGCATTGATGGAAAAACCAAAACCAATGAATGAACCTAAGGAAAACAAGAAGGAAGAATTAAGTACTAAGATACATGTGGGAGATCAAAAATATCTATATGGATTCTGGAATTAGTGTGAAGAACTACTTGATTGACATATTCCTTACATAGTATAAGATCTAAGACCATTTATGGATGACACCACCAAAACAGTGGAATTTGAAGAAAAGATGGAGGAGCCTGACTACCTACCTCTATCTTGTGAAATTAAGCTACAAGAAGAAATTCATACTGAAGAAGCAATTGAAGTCAATCTACTTAAGGGAGATAATATTTTTCTTAACTCTTTTTATTAGGATTATATAGAATGTGAGTTGAGTATCACCTCCCCTAGCTTGAAATTTTCAGATTTGGATAACAAATGTATTTCATTGGTGGATGTGGAAAAAGAAGAAGATATAATTGAAGAGGACCTCCTAGAGCTCCCCAAATATGTTGATCATTTATTAGAAGGAGTTCAAGATGAGATCCATGTGGACTTTCTTGAGGAAAAAGAGACACAAGATACTTACTTTGAAAGGGAATAGTTTGATATTGATTCATCATGTTTTAATTTTATTTAAATAAATTTACACTCTGATTTTCCATTTGACTATTCTTTTGAGGTTGCATCCCTTGAGAAACCAATAGTGAATAAAGAATAAGTTGTGAAAGTGGAAAATAATAAAGTGGAGGACTCATTATTTATCCTAACCCCTCATACAAGATGCATATCATTTTCAGGGGGGTTGAATTGGTGTACTATATCCATGTAATCATCAACAAAAAGGAAGAAGTTCAGTATTGAAGGAAGAAATTTTGGTGGTTCATATTAAAGAAACCAAACGCACCGTTAGATTGGGGATAACCATCTGGAGGTAGTCAAAACCCAGTGTCCACTTAGGGGATTAAACCAAGATCTATCATTATTTTCTAATTCTCATTCTATTTTGTTTTCTTTTTAATAAATTTGTTATGTTTTATTATCTACCTTTGTTTATAGGTTTTTATGTGTGCAATAATTAGGAGATTAACTCATCATTGTATTGAAAATAAATTAGGTTTTACCTCTCCATAACACTTACTTTTTCAATGATTAAATTACAATTATTTTTATATAATCAATTTAATTGAATTCATTGAGGATACTGCATCATTTAAGTGTGGGGGAGGGAACATTTATAGTTTAGTATTTTTAATTGTGTGTTTTTCAAATATTTTTGTGTTTTTGAAACTTTTGAGATTAAATTATTATCATCGCGTATTTTGAAACCCATGTCAATGTGTGAAACAGTTTATCCCATGAAACTGAGCTTAAATGAATACTGAAAATGGCATTATTTCAAGTTCAAATATTTGGAAATTTCATGAAAATTACTCTGATTTTTTAATCCCATGCCACAATTAACTGTCTTTATATATGAAATCACTTTCCTGTGAGGCTTCTAAATCTAGTTTTGATAATATTTTCTTTCACCTCACTTCTTGAGAGAACCATACCATGCTTTATTTAACTAGAATTTGATTTATTCTTATAGAAACTTGAGGTTTTGTGTTACATGTGTTTTAAATGATTGAGGAATTTATTTGGTATTAAAGCCCCATTTTCAAAATAATCTTTTTTATAATGTCTCACCTCGTAGACTTATTCCTTGTATCCCACAGAAGCCATGAACAACCTATTAGGTTAACCACATTAAAAGACAAATTTTTCTATCCAACCTACTCCTGATGTGAAATTGCATAATCTAGTTTTTCTTAAGTGTGATGGGAGGTTGACTTGTGTTGTGCTACCTCATTTGGAGATACTTTGGGTGGAAAATAAAATGTTAAAGATATGTTCTTTCTATTGAAATAAATAATCATATTGAAATTTTTCCCTTATCTGGAGATTTCATGTAAAATAAGCTGTTCCTTTTTGGAGCTTCTAATGAAAGGAAAGTTGTTCCTTTTCTGGAGCTTTGAAGAAAAATAATGTTTTAGATGATTGAAACTTTTTATGATGTAATGATGAATGGTGTAAAATTTCACTGATTTTTCAGGCTGATTGAGATGATTTACTACTACGGGTAGTGAGAAGGAGACCATATTTGAGTAAAAATTAGAATAATGCAATTTTGCTTCAAAAAGATCCAATCCCTCCTCATTAAGCCTAAGATTTTTTCACATCTAAATCCAATGAACCTGAAGCTACAGAACAACCCTATAAAGTCCTCATGATAAACATATGTATCTGACTCAAATCAGGGGGAGATGTAGGAATTTATCAAGCATATGGTGACACTTTCATGAGTATTGGATGAGAAAGACATTCTCAAAAATTGATATTTCTGTGATGAGAAAAAAATTCATGTTAGGTAAGTGATTTATGTGCATGGTAGAAGAAATGAAGAGGAAATATATTTAATGAACTGAATTGAGAACTTGTAAAAATGGTTATTGATGAGGCATGATATCTTTTGTTTCTTGGTGATAAATTGTTAAATCTCAAGGATATCTGTTTTAAAATTTTCTTTGATTTAATATCGATGTGTACTTGTCCAGGTTTCTAAGTGCTAAGTGTGGGGGAGTTGACACAACTCAAATTTTCATATTTCTAAATCTGTTTTTAAATGATTTAATCCCTTCCAATTAATCAATTTGATCTTATTTGGACCATTTTATGTTTTCTGGTGAGTTTTGATCTTAAATGTGAAAAGTGGATAATTATGGGCATTAAACAGATTTATGATGACTCTGTATTTCAAGCATAAATCCTACATTTTTCATCCAATTCACCTGATTCCTTTTTTTTGGATTAAATAATTTTTGGGATACATATACATATTCAGGACCCAAATCCAATTCGAACTCCAACAATCCAATACAAATCGGTCAATATGAACACTTATTCTGTCCAGCAGAATGGACATAACTTCATTCAGTGATAACTATCTCAGGATAACAACCACCAAATGGGGTTCTAGATGGGTCAGAAAGAAAACATGACTACAAATCTAAAAATTAAATTTCATGAAGAAATAAGTTTATTAAGTCCACCCTTCAACCGGTTGAAGTATGGTTGGTGGAATAGTGATTGGCATCCAGGAAAATTCATGTCTAATAATTCGTCCATAACTCAGTCCACATGGCTCAAAATGATTTAAAACTTCGTTGCTAGATGTCTAACTCCATTCCTCACCTATTATAATAAGGTAAATTTACCTGATTCGACCAAATGGTGGGATAACTGAAGCTATCTTTCTGCTGGACAGATTCTGGAGGAGAAAAATTTTGTTCTTTATTTTCTTTCTTTTGTTCTTCTTAGTTTTATAATGCCTTCTTCTTACACCTTATTCTAAATTACCCTTACTATGGTGGGGTAAATATTATTAGTGATTGGGGAAAGTTAGGTTTTATCTTTTGTAATTTTTGAGTTCTTATATTGATTGAATAAAATCTATCTCTCTTCTGCGGTGTTGGTTTCAAATTCTAATAAACTGTTTATTATCTTATGTGATTGTATTTGATTTTATATTTTGTTGTTATTATTCCCTTGGTAAATATTCATAATCTCCCTCCACTAGGTTTTGGTTGATATACAATGGAATATATTATAGCTTAGTGGTGATGTACTCTGTGATCGTTAGTACGTGTGGTAGGGGTATTGAATATTATTAATTGTTTGGGATAAACAAGACCCGATTAGGAATTTCCTAACTGAATTAAGGGTATTCACTTTATATATTTATCATATAGGAAGGAGAGTAGACCAAGATAAGATATTGGTAAGTTTTACTCTCACCATCGCCATTTACCAAGGTAGTGATAGGAATCGATCGTGAAATATCACTTAAAGTGACTTAGCAGAAGAGGATTGAATAAAATTGGAACTATGATAACATTATAATTGACTTACCAACCCCAACCTGATCACCCAATTATTATCACTATTTTTAATTGCATTATTTTTCAATTTATTTTAAATATTTTACTTTATTTCTTTCTTTAGTTTTATTTCTTTGTTTTATTAACCAAAAATATCCAAAACAACTACCACTTATTTCTTAAATTTGAAGTGACATAAGTGATTATTGAGTGCTCCTCTCTATAGACAACCTAGGTTAACCAATATACTATATTTTAACTTAGAAAATAATTGTTTTTCCCACACCCCATGATATTCTTGTGTCCCATGACAGGCTTGTTTCACCTCTACGTGGGAAACCTCATATTCACTTATCTATGGGACAAAGGAAGACCTTTCCATTGTGGTCCAATTACCATTTCTCTATATTTCCATATGTGACTACATATCTATATAGGAGTGATATTGAAAATGATTAGATGAATTATATAGACATTATTTGAAAATATTTCACACTATTCATCACTTGGAGGTTCATAAAAATTAGATAGCATGAGTTTTTAATAGGAAGATCCACCTCTATTTGTTCCTCTATGAAGAATTGGTTATAGTACTTAGGAATCCAATGATACTAGGAAATAATCCTCCAAATATTGAGCCAAAGTGAGAGGGACCTTACTCCAGACACAAGTTCCACTCTAATTGATCTTATTCATTTATCTCAATGGATGTAGAGATCATTATGACCCCAAACAATGCTAGGTTGCTAAAGAAATATTTCATATAATCACACAAAACTCATACTAGCAAAAGGATGTTAAACTAAAAAAAACATAGTCCAAGAAGTAAAAACTTAAACTATTTATCATGTAATCCTAACCTTATGATTTTAAACTGCATGGTATACATGTTAGTTCCATTATGTTAAACTGCATAATTGGTATTTGTCATATTACTTTAAAAGGCATGACATTCCATCCATGTCACAAGATGATCAACTGCATGACATCAACATCCAAGTAACAAGACAATAAACAATACAACAATGTACGTACCATGTGATTTAACAATTCATGATTCATATATGTGCTATAAGATATAAAACAGAATAACATTCTAATCCATTCATGAGGGGGTTAAATTTATTGGTGTTGATCTCCTACCACACATTCATTCCCAAAATGTGTATGGATTGATTCTCTTCTCAAAGTGATATGTAGTAACACCTAGACGTCGGGTTTTGGGACCCACCATCATTCTATAAAATATAAAATACCCCCATTCCCCACACCAAAACATGATTAATGTGGGGAAATATTTTAAAGAAATATGTGTTGCTAGATTATTTCTCCAATAATAGGTGTAGTAATGCCTGAGTCATATCCCTTGGTCTAGCCATAATATCCCTTTCCATGTTGGGTGACCCAAATCCTTACTTGAAGATATTAAACTTCCTAGCTAATGTACTCATTTAATGATGATAAAGTGAATGATATTTATGAGAACTACATGTGGCTTGATTCCCATGTCAATGAGATATGTAGTAACGCTCAGATTTCCAAGACTAGGTCCAGCCGCAATAAGAAACAAATTCCTCACTCCCTACATACAAGTCAGACCTGCACATGGAATCTTTCTAGAACTATTAGTGGCATGATTCCTTCCATCATTGGATATGTAGTGACACTCATATTTCTATTCTTGGGCCTAGCGGTAACATTTCACCTCTTTCACATTGAGTTAAATTTGTCCCCACCACATGATGTTAACTTCATGGGATTTCAGAACTATGTACGACTTGATTATCATTCTAATGAGATACATAGAAATGATCAGATCTCACATCCTATTCCATACACCAAGTAATTTAAATTCCTCTATCATTCACTTTTAACACCTTTGTGTGGTGGAGGAATCCTTTTCCACTCCTTGTTTATCACACTGAAGAAAAATCATGTGGTATTAGGATTTTTGGTAAAAGGGTTCCCTACACAAGAAATCCATATCAATTAACATCAAGGTTATCATGGTCATGGATGAAAATCCTTAAAAAGTAATACTAAATTTCTTCACCACAAGAATTTAAACTTTATGGTTCCCTAATTACTATGTATGTCTGGATTCTCATTACTAAAAGATACATAGTAACACCTAGATACTACATCCTGGTCTACACATAATATTGTAAATTTCCCCACTCTTTTATGTATGATTCAAATCTATTGGAGAGGATCCAATATGTGTTCTCACTCCATTCATGATCCTATATTAAAAAAACCACTTTTCTCCACATGTGAATCCAATTAGTGTGGGGAATTCAATCAAGAACTACGTGTGGATTGATTCTTTCTCCAACATGATATGTGGAAATTCATGGGTCCTATCCCATGGTCTGACCACAATATTTCATTATAACATCAAACCACCTTCATCCTTACCACATGACATTAAACTTCATGGCCTATGTACTCACCACATGAATTTAAACTACATGGTTTCCCAGAGAACTACTTGTGGAATGGTTCTCATTCCAATGAGATACATAGTTATGACTAGACCTTATGTCCTAGTCCCGAACCTAGGTTATATAAAAATTCCACCTCTCTCATGCAAAAACAATGATCTATACAAGAGATCCTAATTTGGGTCCCCTCCTTCAAAGGTCCACCAAGGAAACAAATATGTTCCCCCTCCTACATATGAGTTAGATCTATATAAGGGACTCTACACTTCATGTTTGATGTCAATACAAATTATTTTTTTTTGTGCTCAGAAACATCACTTACAAACTTTGTACTCCTAATACTGGACACTTTCAGATCTTTAAAATCTTTCTCTGGCTACCGTTAATAGAATGTATAATACCTTAGGAATACTTTCTCTCACTATGTTATAAAATGCCTCAGTTGGATTTTTATAATTTTATCACATAAAGATAATTTCATCAAGAGGATTATACTATTTGACTATTTATTAACACACCCCAGTTGTCTGTGTATAAAGTCACCCACAAAATGGGGTTTTTTAACCAGTAGTAATTTGTCCCTCGGGATAAGCCTCTTATATTTTTGTAATATTTAATGACATTATGATGGAACTTGCTATTAAAATTTGGTCTTTGGTCATCCCCTGTATACTTTTACCATATCATTTATCTCAATCTGGTAAACCCCAAGATCATGGTTTATAATTTCATCCCACATTTATAAAGTATGTTATAAATCCATTGGTCTGGTAGGCCATATATCCCCTATAGTTTCAATAATGATATTGTCTTAGTCATTTGACCTAAAACTACATGAACCATATTCCATGAGTTTAGGTCATACCTACATAGAAAACAAATTCTCCCATTCATGTCTAATTTTTACTTGAAATTCCCCTTTTATATTCAGGCACTTTTCTTCTATAAACCAGACTCGGTGTCCTTGGATATTTGAATATCCATAAACTTCCTTCGGCCATAGGAAATGGAATGTTGGAATTCCTGGGAACTCCTTTACCTAGAAATGATGTATCACACCCCAGTTATATTTTCATAAGTCACCCACATAAATGTCCTATGCGATAGAGGATTCCATTTTTTTCTATGCAACAATATGCCCCAGTTGGATATGTATAAAGTTGGTCAAAAATGGGTTTTCCAACCAGTGGTAATTTATTTCTCATGAGAGACCTCCTCTATAGCCATAAGAATTTCCCCATACCACTCTCTAGAACTAGGGACCCCCATATTACATCTTACAACCATTCCACTTAATACCCGAAAATGATGTCACATTCATAGATATATTACTATGAAAGTAAAAATTATAAATCTTTCCTTCAAAGTTAAACGACCTTAAATTATAGCCTTCAATGTACATGATGCATTAATTTAAACTTCATAACATGATGTACTTTTTTTATTACATTAATATACATAGAATAAAAACCTACTAATAATATGTTAAACTATAAAACAACATCCTTTCCATAATACTTTAAAAATGCATGGTCCATGTCTTTAGCAAATGAAATTAAACTGAACTATGTTTAAACCCCTGTCAAGAAGGGTCCATCCTTGATGACACCATTCACTTAACATAATGTACCCTCTTTCACACAATATAAATTCATCAAGGAGACTTTTATCATTCATTTACAATGCCAATAAAAATAGCCACTTATTCCGAGACATCCTTCCCTTAGTAAACCACCCATTGTTGTCTTGAGGAATCCCATACTTCATAAACATCCCAACCATTGCTAGTTTAATTTTCTAATTCCTAGGGATTTCTAGGTCTAACTTTTCAGTAACATTCCCCAGTTGGTTCTGTATAAGTTTCCCACACAATTTTAGGTTCTTTCAGCCTAATTATTTAACTATTTGGTTGTGCTATAACATGTCCTAGTTGTGTATTCATAATCTGACCCCAAAAAATGGTGTTTTCAACCAATAAAATATTCATCCTTGGGAGAGAGCACCATTATTCCTATAATACCTAAAAACATTTCCCTAGAAATCACTTTTCTAATATGGGTCATAGACTCTCCTCACATACTTGTCTCACATAATGTTTTAGATTCGAATATGAAAAGGTCATGACTTGAAATTCCCCATCTAGTATCAGAAGAATTTCGGAACATTAATAGATAAAAAAACTTTTTGGGTCATCATTAAAAGAGTTATTGTCAATGTTTTCCAACCTAAAATACCATTCACATTAGTCCAGCCTGATATTTTTTACCATCTCCTCCATGTAATTTCAAGATTCTTCTTTTTGAAATGTAGATTTCTGAGTGGAAATTTAACCTGAAATTAAGAACCAGGATTTTCATTAAAATAAAGTCATGGTTTTAATTTTTTTTAGATATTTGGAAAATTTTCAAAGGTATGAGCTCACGTAGAGTACCTAGACAAGTGACCTCACATAAGACCCTCACCGAAGATGCCTCACACAGGTCACTCGCCCTACTCTATGTTTCATGAATAAATGTTCATACCTTATCTGAATTAATGTTTCATTAGAAAAGGAAGAAACTTATGCATGGAATACTAGTGTGATGAGACCAGCAGTATGGAAGCATGAGGGTCATCTTCTAAGACATGTGACTCTATATATAGATGTGAAAGTCCTTGTGTGTGGACTTCGTGAACAAAAAAATTATTTGAATGGAATGTGCAGAAAACTCATGTGGATGGCATGCATGACCCTAGGGCCTTTTCATCCATTTACCTTAGGATCAGACCCACTTATTTTGGCTGGATCTAATCCTATGGGGGGATTTTTTTGACACATTACTTTGTCACATGTATGAAAAGGTATTAAAGGAAAATTCCTTAAGGAGAAGAAAATAAGGTAATTAAAGAATTAAAAGGGTCAAAAACTTTTCCAAAACCACTTTGCATAGGTCACCCAAAGTAGCTTTAGCGCACATGGTACCACCACATCTCATGGAATTGTTTAAGCCCAGACAGCCATGTCACCCAGTGGCACCGCGTTAAGTACTTGCACATTAGCTTTCAGGATAAACCTATGTGATAGACCTACATGAGGAACCCTCTTCACCCAGGGTCCCATATTTACCAATAAATAGGTCCCTTGAGATCCTAATTTGAAAAAATATAAAATCATAAGAATCCCCCAAGATATTTTCGTGCATCCCCTTCATCAAATTCTCCAAAAATCCATCAGGAATCCCTCTATAACCTGAGAGAAGAGGTAATTAATGGATATAGGTAGATCAATGTCCTTCTAGGATATGAAACACAAAGACAGCTATGTGAGGACCTCCCCCCAGAGTTTACAACCAATAGTGTGAAGGTACCTTCCATAATTAGGGACCTACATGTGACCCTTCTAGGGAAACTTGAAGACACCCATGGATCCTTGTAAACGACCTCTCTAAAAAAAATTTCCCAAGTGTTCCATTTCCCAAGGCATGCCCATCTCATGTATGCCTATTACCCACTGTGTGAAGCAAATCTAGTTCCTCCCAGGACCTGTGAAAAGTGCCTTTTTTCGCCAATAAATAATGTATATGAGACTCCTTTTGGGACCTATTTCTATCCAACAAAGGTAGGGTCCTTCCTTATTTGGATCCCTTGTCTGAGAGGGACCAAATTTAATCCTCAACCAAAACATTCATGCATAAAAAAATGGTAATAGAAACATCATCGTGTCTCCAATTTAAGTATGTCTTCCTTTGATCATAGATGTCCCACACTAGTCCTACTAGTGGGAAGGGTCCTCAGAGTGCATGTGGGTATTCATTCCTTTTGTCATGAGGAACCAACCCATATAGGTAGCATTAGGGACGTCCTAGTATTTGACAAGAGAGATAGGTATTTTCCCTTCCCTAATCATCTATGAGACCAGGGACATCTGGTTCTAAGAAGGGAGGGTGGGAATCATGAATGATTTTTCCATCTGAGGATAGTGGATTATCATACTTTCTTACCCAGGAACTGATTTAGAGGAATCCATCCTAGAGGGAACCTTTATCCTTTATAATATGATATCCAATGCTTCATTCCATCCTACTTCTCTATTATTTAGGGTTGTGCCCATATGGGTTGTTAGATGTAACGATCCTAGGTACAATGATAGTATTAAAGGGGCCCACCAAAGCCCTTTATTTTCTCTCGTATCCCAGAACTCTTCCACTAGTGGGGGAAGGATTGGGTAGTTTTCTAAATATTTTACTTACTCTTGTTTCTCAGAAAAATCATGAATAACGTGAGTATATATATTTAATATGATCTTGATATCCACATGGTTAGATGCATGTCTTGACAGAGAATACTCTCGAGATCTTCCTCTCACCTTCCATTAGAGCCCCCCCAGAGGTGTGGGACCTCAAAGAAATGTGTCTAATATCAAGGCCTCTTATTTGGTATAATTACCAATAATATCAGAACAAACTAATAAAGGGAATATTTCGATATGATGTAATCCTGAAACCCTAATCTTAGAGAATCCCACCTAGAGTAATCACCGAGTCTTTTTGAGGAAGGTGGAACTCTTTCCCCACTATTCTTGCCTGGGTATTAGTAGGATAGATCATTAGATGTGTCTATCATAGTTACCAAAATAAAAGAGTATATGGGAACATCCAAATCCCTTTATCTTCACCTTTTAGATCCATTATCTATTCACCAGTGGACAATATGGATTGTGTGGTTTTTCGAATCTACCACTTCCTATTGTTTCTAAAATAGAGTGTGACTCACATGTGATTAGAGGTTGGTGGTGATTATGATAACTACATGATCCAAAAACATGGAATAATTCCATTTGTAATCCCCAAAAAACAAACTAGGTCATCCACCTTAGGAGCAATCCCCAACCAAACCTCTCGAAATCACATGGTGATGTTACTTAGGAGTAATCCCCAAATCAATCCCCTTAAAGGGCCATATTACCCTATGATAAAACCCTTAAAAGGGCCTATATAGGTTTGGGTACTCATAACTGGACTACATAGGATTTGATTCCCATTCAAATGGGATATGTAGGAAGCCTCCTTGAGGTCCCAAACCAATAACCTAAATCAACAGTGATTCTCTTGGGTCCACATTCTTAGTAGAGTACTATTAAAACTGGGAATCCATATCCCTTCTAGGTTACCTGGGCCACCTTGGTATAAGTCCCACACAAAACTTCTACTAGGAACCTTTTACCTAGACATCCTTGCTGCATGACGATAAACTGTATGGTTTGGTCCTTATCACATGACCTTAAAAGGTATGATGTTTCATGTTACGTGGCATCGAAAAATGTAGGTTCTGATTCTTTTCACAAGGATATGTATAAATCCAATTCATGGTTCCAATACAAAAATAAAAAAACTCCCATATCCTTGGATGATGATACACACCAGAGTGCCCCACTGTGTGGCTCAAAACCTACGTCGAAATAAAAAAATGACAAAAGAATATTTGATCAATACATAAGAGGGTACCATTGTTGGAGAACCTTTGATACATATAGATATCTCCATTTATGAATAACCTCAGATGAATACAAATGATTCTAAATTCCATACATGCTAATAATTGAATGTTAATTAAAGGGTTACCCACATCATACATGGGATTTAATAAAGGATTAATGAACATATATTAAATCTATATGTGATTCCCAAAGTAAGAAATAATTCCCCTAAAAAAGGTGAGCTGAGCTTGACCTCTCATCCTCTTGACCAATGTGAGTTATTAAGTATCATTGGACTAATGTCTAGATGAGAACCTACAATTGGAATGTAGGTCCATGAGCTATAATGTATATAGAACTGTTGGGTGTTTCCAACTCCATAAATGAAACCCATTGAAAGTTGTTTAAAAATGACAGGCCTTATTTTAATGATTTTTCACAATTAAAATCCCCCACAATAAACCATCAGTAACCATGAGTTTTATTCAGAAACAACAATTATATAATTTTGCATTATGTTGTTGATTATTAACTAGTGGTGTTGGATAAAAAGTGGTCTATATGCCTACTATTGAATAATCACTAAACCATGGTGTATAGTATCACAACATGATGAGTTATATTATATTATGAATCTTATTCTATGATTAGATGGTGTTTACCTTAGATGATTCATATTTTTCATAGATGTTTATTATTATATCATGATTCTATATAGATGTTATTTGTATTCAGGAAGAAGGGAGAGGTTGATTCCATTTATTTCAAGAGGCTAGAAATTTCAGTGTGATGCTTACTACTACATTATAATATGATTTGGTTTTATTGAAATTAAATTATTGTTTACATAATATCTAAGGGAGGATTTTACTATAGGTTTTAGAGGCCTGGAAGATCGATTTTCATTACATCAAAACAAATAGTGTTATGTCATAATTATTTAGCATTCCTTTTTATTTATAAATTTTAGTTGTTTATTGAATTATATTGTAATATCCTAGACATAGTGGAGGTATTTACATGTTAAATTTTGGTCGGAATCTATTAATTTTTGTTAATGTAATGTTTACCAGTTGATTGGGGAGGTCCAAGGGTGATTCGAGGGGTTCGGGACACAAAATAAAAAAAAAGAAATTTGTCTATCCATTGAATGTTATATAGTTGGAGCATGGTTAGAGATAACTATTCCTCCAAACCCTACTAGCCAGAAGGATGGGGAGCAGTTAAGTAAAATTATGCAAGGGGGGAGAGCCAGACCACACAACCTTGGATAGAGGTGTTATACATGGTTGGTGCACAATTTTTCTAACTGCACATGCTTTCCCAAGTAACCATAAAACTCAACCCATCATGGAAAGAGGGTGTAATATAGTTTTCACACAATTTGGAAAACCATGTGGATAAACCTTACACCCCATTAAAAAGAGTGAATTTACCAAACTATCCCCTCGGATTATTAAGACTCTCACATGATTTTCTCCCCCATTATTCCCCTATAACCCTAGTAAAAAACATAAGCCCCCAAATATTCCCAATGGTGGTTCCCCATTGATTATAAGCCATTTGCAGTGTCATTGGCTGCAGATGGAATCTTTGGGTAAGTTTAATGATCGACTTGATTCACTTTTCCATATTAGGTATTGTATATTTTTTCTTCTTCATTCGAATCCCTAAAACCATGTTTTATAGTGGATGTTACGTTGGGGAATCAAGGTGTTATTGAATTACAATCTAAGTCTATGGTTAAGGGGTCTTTTATCATCATATTAAAGTTAGCTGGTATACAAGTTATTACCCATAGATTTTTTGTAGATTTTTTCATGTGTAGTTGTAATATTTCTTCCCTCTTGGTGTGTATCTAATTACATTACTGAGATTTGGTAAAATGGTTTCCTAAATGATTATTTATACCCCTCATGATCCCTGTGGGATGCATTTGTGATGATTTGACTATGTTAGGGTCACCCATGGGGTGCACCAACATTCTTGAACATAGTAAATTGTAATTTTAAGAATAGAGTTACCTTATATTGAAATCGATCTCCTGATAAATGTGTTGGTATGTTATATTGAATTATAAATGACAGTAATAGTGGATATGTCTAGTTTTTGGTAATGGAATAAAGTGTTTTTTGAAAAAATGTGAAAAAATAGTTAACTGGATTAAAGTGAATATGTCAAATGGCTTATGAAATAGAAATAGAAATGTGCAAGTTGTTTATGACATATGAATTGATTAATGTGAAAATGAGTTAATGAGTGGGGAGTTAATGGATATGTTAAATAGACTAATGTATGGTAATTGATGAATACAAGTTAAAGTATGGGAACTGTTGAATATACTTATTTGGTTAATGAATAAAAAATTGAAATCGATTAAATAGGCTATGCAAAGTAAATGATAAATGTTATAATGGGTTAAGGCTTTATGATACACGACATGCTGAATGTGATGTGAATTGTAAACATTATGTGCATTAATTGTGAATGGTTTGTGAAATGATATATGTGGTTAATGGATAAATAAGCATGTGAAAATGGCTTGGTGGTGTGGGATAAAAGACTGAGGCTCCTCCCCTGAGACAAGTTAGATTGATGATCTAAACCCCACTATAGAATGCATGGGTTAGGGAGTCAGGCTGATGCTCTAGGCCCCAAACAATTACATTGGATGAGACTACCTATACTGAGGCTCCAAATTAAGTGTGTTATGATTATTTGAGCAATGTTTATCCCTAGTGAGATAGGGAACTTGACTTTTACCTCATGAGTAGTATTTGATAGGATTAAGATGTTGTGTAAATGATGTAATTGCGTAACCCATGGAACATGGGCTGAAAATCCATCTAGTAATAAGGATGGTATAAATTATGAAAAGTAAATTTATGATGGAAATGGTTAAAGTAAATATTCATAACTTATGTCACTTGAGTTGTCTCTTGTTTTACTTTGTCATTTGTTTCACACTTATATGCACTATCTTTTTAGATTGGATATTTTACAGACAACATTATTAGTGGCCTACTGAGTGGTACTGAAACAATTCTCATGCATACATTGGGTACTTGTGAAAATTTCATTTTTGTAGGCTAGGATAGGGGAAAAGGCCCTATTCCAGGGAGTATAGTTCATCTTGGGATGTCCATAGAGGGGGATCTGAACAGTAATTCAAGACATGTTTTTGGGATTCAGTTTTTTGTATTTATTTATGGTTTCCTTCAATTTTAGAAATATTAGCATAATATGACATATTTATGGTTTGGGTGTAGTTTATATGATATTTGGGGAAATAGATAATAATTAATGTTTTTAGTTTATTGTCTATAATTTTCTTTATTTCATATGCTATCTATTTTGGAAAAATCTGATAAAGAGGGTGTATTCTCCCCACATGACTCATTAATCCCTCACTACAAGTTAACAACATCTGGAATATGGGGAGGCATACATAAGGTCATGTGGTGACCTGGATCTGAGCACCGATTTAGTGGATTCTATGTCGGGAATGATAAAATGTGGTAATCGAGTAGGTATTTTCTATGCCTTACTGTTTGGGACGGTATAATGAATATTAGGATGTGTCGAGCCTTAGAAATGAGATCATTCATGGGAGATGCTATCCCATGTATGAGGGAAAACCCAAGTTCTTGGGGTGGGAATTGGGGTTCTTTATATGTGTTTCTATAGTTGAATGATATTTCACCATCAGGTGATGCCCTAGTTGTGTGATGTTATTATTTTATGATATTTTTATAATGTTCATAATAGCCTATGTTTGTGCATTTATTAATGATTTTAGGTACCTAGGGATATAGGTGGAATGCATTATGAGAGGCATACATAGGATGGGTGTGGGGTATAACAAATATAAGGCAATTCAGTTCCTTTGAAAATTTAATAAAATGGTGTCTAATAAAGAAAATTAAAAAATTAAAATTAAAATAAAGTTAAATAATGGTCAAATAATTGTGCTTAATAAAATTTGTAAATGAGTTAAAATATTGATTGTAACATGTGGTGAAATGGTAAATGTGCCTATGAGGGAGTAATCTCATTATGATTGTGGAAATAGTTTTAAAAATGAGTCTTATGAAAGACTTCATATTATGTATGTTAGTTTACCCCATTATAGCCATATATCATAGTTGGAATGGTAGAGGGTAGGGTTCTAGGCATGATAATGTCCATTTATATAGTTTATAAGAAATGGGTTGTTTATGGATTTTAGAGAACCTTCATTAATGTAAATTATGAAAGTCTTGTGTACATGTTCTGAGATGTGCACTTGAAATTATAGGAAGATGCCACCATAATGTCATGTGCTAGTTTGGGGATAAGAGGATGTCACTGAGAATGGACTTATAGAGGTGGAGTAAGAAAATTGGGTGATTCAGGGTAATAGGAGAGAGGAGAAGATTCATGAATTTTTTGCTCATTTTATAAAAATGATGGAATGAGACCCAAAATGGTGTTTGTTGAGTTTACTTAAATGACTAGGGTGTTTCAACTATAGAACCCTCTAAATTTTGTGGGAGAGGGTGGACTTGATGCAGTATAATTCTATACAGAGTCTATACAAAAGATTCTTCATCACATAGAGACTCCTCGAGAGAGGATATTTAAGATGGAAACGTATATTTTGTGAGGCCAGAAAAAGCATTTGTTGGATGTTTTGTTCCAAGCCCAGCAGGCTGATAGTATGGCATGGAAGGATTTCCAGAAAAATTTAATTTAACATTTCTATCTAGAGACCTTGAGGACGGAGAAGGCGATAGAGATTATGAGGTTGACCCAGGGGTCAATGTCAGTTATGGAGTATGATGTAAATTTCATTGACTTGCAACATTTTGTTCCATATTTAGTGGGTGATGAGGAATCTATGAAGAGATGTTTCTATGATGGACTATGACATGATATCAAGTCATATGATAATATATTCTGTTTGAATATAGTCACTAAGGTAGTGGATTATGACCTTCTTTAAGAAGGGAAACTCAAGAAGGCATCTGGTGGTAGATAAGAAGTTTTAATTAGGTCATCTAGAAGTGATGATTCTCATGTTAGGATTCACTATTTCTAGAGTTTACACCATAGAGGTGGTGTACAATGTAGTAAGAAAAAGGAACCAACCTCTCAAAATAGTGATCATGTTTTCAGCTATCTGTGCGATAGGCTGGGACATGTGTGCAGTTAGTGCCCTTGACCACCAGTTGAGTGCTGAGCATACAGCAGAATAGGATATGTACAGAGATTCTATAGGAACCCTAGGTAGGTGGGTAATAATGGAGGCTCTAGGACAACGCAGAGTATAAGAAATGGGTTAGTTACCCCATATCAAGTAGGCAGTTGGACCTCTATGGGATATACAAGTAAAGGTGGAGGATGTGGTACTCTAGGGTGAGATCATTCATATCAATAGGGAAGTGTATCTCCAAGAATTTAGATCGAGGCCCAGGGTAAAGGGGCAGGTCAGCTTCACACAGTTTAGCCCGCGCCGGAAGGTGGAGAGGCTAGTCCATCAACTATTTGAGGTGTGATTCTTGTTTGTTCCATGCTTCTTAGTACTGTATTCAATATAGGGGAATTGAATTATTTTATTTCTTCTCATTTTGTGGTTGTTTTGGTCCTATTATTTTAACATATGTGTGGTTTTATGTATATTGATACACTGTTAGGAGTGTGAGAAAAAAAAATATATGGCAGTGTAAAGGGTGTTCTCTCATGGTTGGTGGGTGTAGTTTCCTATGGCACTTGTTTTTGCTTGAGATTCTGAATTTTGATCTGTTTTTGGGTATGGATTGGATGGTGTTGTATCGAGACCATATTGACTATTACTGTTATAGGGTGATGTTGATGTCTCTTGAGGGGGATACTTTTGTATACTGTGGTGATTTGGATGTCCGAGCAGGTTGTGCAGGTCAAGTTTTTCAGCCATTGGGTGAACTCACAGCCCAAGTGGCTTGTCTTTTTCTTGATTATTTAGGGTGGAGTAGCATTTCATTCCTCCTATGGTGGATCATTTTCAAAATGTGTTTCTTGAGGACTTCTTGGGGATTCCACCCAAGAGTGATGTTGATTTCACAACAGAGTTACTATCAGGAGTAGAACCAATTTCCATTCCACCATATAGAAGGTAACTAGATGAACTCTTGGAGCATAAAAAATAGTTGTAGAAATTGAAGAATAAATGGTTTATTCATCCATGTATGTCACATCAGGGATCTCCTGTTCTGTTTTTTGAGAAGGTGTATAGATCATTTCGATTATGCGTTGATTATATAAAGATAAATCAGATGTTGATTAAAAATCAATACCCTATTATGAGAAATGATGACTTGTTTGACCTACAAAGAGGTGCATCAGCATTTTCAAAAATTGATTTGAGATCGGAGTATCACCAACTGAGGGTGAGGCCATATAATGTACCATAAACTACCTTTGGGAGAAGTTATGGGTTTTATGAGTTTTTTTGATTCTTTTTGGATTGAATAATGTACTTGCAGTTTAAATGTCCCTAATGAACCGAATATTTCACCCATACCTGGATTAGTTCATAGTTGTCTTTTTAATGACATCTTGGTGTACTCAAATACTCATGAAAATCATGCCAAACATCTTGACATTGTCTTAATTACACTAAGATAGATTATTATATAAGAAAAGATATCCATATTTCATTTCTAGAATGATAAGATGAATTTTTTAGGTCACATGATCTCCAAGGAAGGTGTGTCAGTAGACCTAGAGAAAGTGTAGGCAATGGTATGTTGGGAGTATCCCAATAATTGTTTGATGTCTAATGTTTTCTAAGTTTGGAAGGCTATTAGCAAAGGTTCATCAAGGATTTATCCTATTTGTATGCATCACTTTTGGGATTCACCAGGAAGGGAATCAAGTTTGATTGGTATATGACATGTGAGAAAGCCTTTCAAGATTTGAATAAGCAGTTGACAACCGCACCAATTCTGATCATGATCAAACCAGGTAAGGGGTATACATTATTTTGTGATGTATCGGGTGTTCGGATTGGGGCAGTGTTGATGTCGGATGATCTTGTGGTTGTGTATGGTATGTGATAGTTAATAATTCATGAAAGAAATTACCCCACTCATGACCTTGAGTTAGCTGTAGTGGTGTATGATTTGAAGTGATGGTGGAATTACTTGTTGGGAGAACAGTTTATTGTGTATATCAATCATAAAAGCATTAAGAAAATTTTCTCATAGTGCGATCTGAATATTTGACAGTGAAGATGGGTTGAATATTTTCATTCCATAAAATTTGAGTAGCTATACACACTAGGAAATTGAAATTGTGTTTCAGATTCTTTGATTCAAAAGACTCAAAACTAGGCGATTCAAGAATCATGTTCACAGTGGAAGATGATGGCGTAGTTTTTTGAGATGCACATCGAAGTAAAAATTGTCCAAGGGAAGATGACCCTTTCATCCTTGTCCATTGAGTCTAAAATTCTAAGTCAGATTAAGGAAATTTAGTATGAGAATCCTAAATATTTTTCCTTAAGGGAAAATCTAAATGGAGGGGAGTCACCTTCCAGTTGGACCACTGGTTATGATGGGATTGTTTATGTTTTTGAATGTGTTGTTGTGCCAAAATTTATGAGAGATGAGTTAATGTGAGAGTTTAATGCATCAAAGTGGGAAGTGAATCCAGGGTTGACCAAGATGTATCATGATCTTTGTTGGTAGTATTGATGTACATAGATAAAGAAAGAAGTTGCATGTTTTATTGTGTGATTCCTTACCTGTTAGCAGGTGAAGGCTCCGAATTAGTGGCTAGAAGGTTTGTTGCATCCACTTCCCATTCGGGAATGGAAATGTGATGACATGATTATGGATTGTGTGGTGTGTCTCCCAATGACTCCATTGAAGAATGATTTGATTTGGGTATTTATGGATCAATTGAATAAGGTGGATAATTTCTTTCTGATTTTAAATACTTTCACCATGGATCAGTTGGGTGAGTTATATGTTCAAGAGATAGTGTTGTTAGATGGGGTACCAAGGTCTACAGTTTTAGATCATTATTTTCATTTTATATCATTCTTCTAGTTGTGATTTCATAAGTATCTTGGTACTCAAGTGTTTTTAAGTATGACCATCCACACACAAATGGATGGAATTTCATAGAATACCATTCAGGTACTATAGGAAATGTTGAGGGATTGTGTCCTATATTTTAGTGGATCATATGAAATGAATCTGTAAATGGTAAAATTTTCCTACAATAATAGTAATTAAGCTAAGATTTTGATGGAGCATTTGATGAACTCAATGGTAGACCTTGTAGATCTTCATTTTGTTGGTTATAGGCTGGGGAATAATGTTTTTTAGACTAAGTATCATTTGGGAGACATCAGAGAAGATTTAGTTGATATCAAAACCTATAAAAATAGCTCAGAGTAGTAAGAATTCATATGCTAATCAGAGTTTTCTACCTCTTGAGTTTTTTGTGGGTGATCATGTTTTTCATAGTGTGTCTACTAGTTTGGGTCACCATTGGTTTTAGAATTAGGGTAAGTTGGCACTCATGTTCATGGGTCCATTTGAGATTGTGGAGATGATTGGACTGGTGGAATACTGATTGGCTCTTCCACATCAGTATAGTGTTACGCATGATGTATTTCTTGTTTCATAGCTTCAGTAGTATCAAACTAACTCATCTCATATGATTGATGTTGTGGATATTGATATCTAGGTAGATGTGTATTTTTAGGAGGATCTATTTTGTATTGTGGACCATAGTGAGAAAGAATTGTAGGGAAAGATCATGCACTTGGTTCGAGTTTTCTGTCATCCTAGTAATTTTTAAGAAGAAACATAGGAAAGGGAGTTAGACATACTGGTCTAGTGGCCCAATCATTTTACCTTGTAAGCTCAGTGATACTAGGAGAAGATCGAGGAAGAGATGTTATATGGTGGGGAGGTTGTAAGATCCCAAACTTCATAGAGGTATGTCCTTGTTAAATTCTGGTCAAAGTATCCTAATTTTGGTTAATGGAATGTTTTTCAGCTATTTATGGAGTTTTTTGGGTGATACAGTGGTTTAGGACATGAAATAAAAAAAAGGAATTTGGTCATATAGTGTACGTTTCATGGTTGGCACATGGTTCGAGATAATCATGCACCTAAAGTGTGATATCTAGGAGGAGGGGTAAATTGTTAAGAAAAATCATGCACGGGGGGAGAGACTAATCGTACAACATTGGATCGAAGTGTTCTACACAGTTGGTGCATGTTTTTTCAAATCATTTGAGCCTCCCCATGTAACTATGTGACTTGGACCCTCTTGGATAGAGGCTAGCACATAGTTTTTTCATGGTTTTCTAAACTGTGCGACCAAACCGTGTTCCCCATTAAAAGTGTGAATTTACCTAGCTTCCCCCATTGGATTTTATGACTCCCACCAATTTTCTCCCCCATTATTCCCCTTGAAACCCTAGTGAAATCCTATGCCCCCAAATAATTCCATGGGTGGTTATCCTTTGATTCTAAGACATTCGGAGTGTCATTGGGTGAAGATTGAATCTCTGGGTAAGTCTAACATTTCACTTTCTTCTCTTTTCTGGATTAGGTGTTGTAGATTTGTTCTTCTTCATCCAAATCCCTAAAATTCTCTTTTTTGGTGGATCATAGATTGGTTATTCAAGAGATTAGGTAATATAGATCTATGGCTAAGGTTAAGGGTGTGCTCACCTTCAAATTCGAGGTCGGTGGTCTACAAGTTATATCCCGTAGTTTGGTTGTATATTTTTACATGTGTAGTTATAATATTTCTTCCCTCTTGATGTGTATTTGATGCCTTCAGTATGATTCAGTAATATGGTTGGCTAAATAATGATTAAGACCCATCATAATCCCAATCGGATGCATTTATGGTGATTTGACTGAGTTAGGTCCACCCATGGGGTGCACTAACATTCCTGAACATGGTAAATTATAATGATGAGAATAAAGTTTCCTTATGTTGAAATAGATCCCTGGATAAATGTGTTGGTATGTTAGTTTGAATTATAAATGAAACTAATAGTGTATGCATCTAGTTTTTGGTAACGGTATAATGAATTGTTTGGACAAAGGTGAAAAATGAATTAAATGGATTAAAGAGAATGTGCCAAATAGATTATGAAATTTAAATAGAAATGTATTAGCGGGTTAATACACATGAATTGATTAATGTGAAAATATATTAATACTTGGGGAGTTGATGGGTATGTTAAATAGACTAATGTATGGTAATTGATGAATATGGGTTAAATTATTGGAACCGTTGAATATACTTATTGGGTTATGGAATACGAAAGGGAAATAGATGAAATAGACTATGCTACATTTATGGTAATTGTGATAATGGGTTCAGGCTTGATGATTCATGAAATGTTAAATGTGATGTGTATTGTAAATGTTATGTGTATTGATTCTGAATGGTTTTTGAAATGATATATGTGATTAATAGATAAATAAGAATGTACACAGGAATTGTTGGTGTGGGATAAAGGATTGAGGCTCCTCCCATGGATCGAGATGGACTAATGATCTAAACCCCACCCTATAATTCATGGGTTAGGGAGTTAGATTGATTATCTAGGCCCCTAATGGTTACATTGGATGAGACTACCTAGACTGAGGCTCCAAGGTATGTGTGTTATGATTATTTACAAAAATTTTATCCCTAGTGAGATAGGAAACTTGTCTTTTAACTCATGTGTAGTATTTTACCATTTTAGGATGTTTTGTAAATGATGCATTTTCCTAACCCATGGAACATGGGATGAGAATTAATCTATTAATGAGGATAGTATAAATGATGAAAATGGAATTTATGTTGGAACTAGTTAAATTAAATATTGATAAAAAATGGCACCTGAGTCATCTCTTGTTTTACTTTATAATTTATTTTATACTTTAATTCACTTTATGTTTAGACTAGATATTTTGTAAACACTATTGGTGGAGGCCTACTGGGTTTTACTCACACCCTGCTCAGGCTTCCATTGGAAACCAGAGCAGATTTCAGGGTTGCAAGTCATGAAAAGGGAAAATGACCTATGCTAGGGAGTTTCATTGGGCTTGGGATGTGCATGGAGGATCAAGATTTGTATTCAGGACCCTTTTTAGGGATTCAGTTGCTTGTATTTTTTTATTTCCTTCACTTTTGGAATTTTTAGCATGACATGACATGTTTATGGTTTGGCTGCAGTTTATACCATATTTGTTGAAATGGTTAGTAATGAATTTTTCAAGTTTTTTATCTATTGTTTCCATTATTTCATATGATATTTGTTGTTTCATACTTTGATAAAGAGTTTATAGTCTCCCCACATGACACATTAGACCCTCGCTGCTAGTCAGTCACCTATGTCACATGGGGAGGCACAATTGAGGTCATGTGGTGACCTGGCTTAGAGCACCAGTTTAGTGGATCTTGGGTCGGGAACATTGTATCTATTATATTCATTCAGTATTCTTTGAACTATATGAATCTTGGGAGATTGGTTTTAATGGCCTTTGACACATTTGGTGGTCTATTAAGTCCTAATCTCTATGTGAACAATATCTTATGATCCAATGTTCTTTTCTATACCCATTTTCTATTTATTATTTTGAACTTCCTTCTTACTGATATAAAACAGAGGATTGAGTTTGAATATAGAAGTGTTTGTTTAAGTTTCTAATGTAGAGATGTTGTGTAGAGGTTTTGGGGGATATTATTATGATTTTGGTAGCTTTTGATCATTAGTTAAATTTCATTTTGGAAGCATGATCATTTGAGAATTGGTTAGAGGTAAAAGATTTATATTATCTCTACTATTATTTTAGTATTGATTTAGATTAATAAAAGATTAGTTTTTTTTCAAGGAGATTATATTAACTTAATGAATATAATAATTTGACTATAATTGACATTAATAATTTAGTTGAGTATTATTTACTCATTTTCCTTTATTATTTCTATGTTGTTAATTTATTTTGTATAAGAATACATCTATTATTTCCTAGATTTTATTGATATGATAATCATGTTAAAATCTGTTAAATGATTTAAATAGGATAATGAAGTAATGTGACAGAAATCTGATTTCTTTTTTGTTTTTCGATTTTAAATATATTTTTCTATAGTATAAAGTGACAATTTGATAAGAAGAGAGTTGGAAATTGAATTTTTTTATAATTTACATGGTTATGGAACTAATGTGGTGGTTGTGTGACTTTATGTAGTTTCTTTTTATGGAAAATTAGAAGAGGTTTTGTTACACTTTTTTTATATGGATAAGCATGAAAGTTTTAAAGTGATGTTGTATTTTGTATGTGTGTTTTTTTGATGTTGTGGTTTGGTGAAAGTATTAAAGTGATTTTTTGGTTTGAATGTGGGTTTTTTATATGGTGACACTAATAATCATATGGCCTTTAATTTTACACAAAATGGCCTTTAAAAATACTAAAAAATAGTTTTTAATCGCACCGATGATAATGGGGGGGGGTCCCCTTTATCATTGATTTTTAGAACTAATAAAGGCATGGCCGCCTATAGTGTGCGGTTTATATAACAATACACCCAAAAGAAAAACATTAATTTAAACAGCATGCCCATAAGGGATCCTTCTATATACATTTAATTGAAATACTGAATACAAAAATTTCCACCCATGGTATAAATAAAAAAACACAACTATTTATATGTCAAAAAAATGTTTTATATAATTAAATTTACAATTTTCTAACAAATATTCTAAAACATTAATATTTCATCTTTTGAATCCCATGATCCCCTATCAAAAATGTATTCCCATGGTGTCAATTTCTGAAAAAATCATCTCAACCCAAGAAAAAGATTCCAACTACATATGAAAACAAATATTTTGTTAGTAATACTATAAATAAATAAGTTAACCATCAATATGAAAGAACACATTAATAATATGTCAATATTTAATAAAAATGAATTATTTGGATTTATACCAATCACACCATTCATCATCTTGAGGTGGGGTTGATTCCAACACATTAAAAATGAGTTATGGATCGTTTTCCTAAAATATCCAAACAATCCGAATGTGTTTTCGTGGTTTCGAATATGTCACTTGTTATTTTAATAAAATTAATTTCAATTTTAAATAATTACACATTTCGAGTTATACCGGGCACACAATATGTCATATTAAGGTGAGGTTTATTTCTACCTATCAAAAATTACTTATGGATCATTTTTAGAAAATTCCAAAACAATCCAAATGCATTTTCTCTGTTTTCAGTATGGTAGTTTTGTTTTTTTACTAAAATGTCATTTCAAAATAGAAACACACATTTTGAATCATACTAGTTGAATCTTGCATTGGTTTGATGTTATAATACTTTACATGTCACAAATGACTTTTGAATTATTTATCTAAATTATCAAGAAAATTTTAGTGTTTTTTTTGGTTTTCATTGAGTGACTTTTTTTTTGAATTAAAATGTCAATTTTAAATTGATAATAGACACTTTTAGTCAAACTGATCAAACCATGTGTCATATGGAGTTGTGGTTGACACTTAAACATAAACAATGACTCATAGATCATTTTACAAATGTGTTAAAATAATATATATGCATTTTATCAGTTTTTCAGTATGTCACTTTTTGTTTTTTACTTAAATAAATGTCAATTTTAAATAAAAATATACACTTTGAGTTATACCAGCCACAACATGCTTTTTATTAAGGTGAGGTTGATACCTACACATAAAAAATGACTAATATTTCTTTTTCCTAAAATATCAAAAAAAATCCAAATATTTTTTTTAGTTTTTAGTATATCACTTGTTGTTTTTACTTAAAATAATGTCAATTTAAAATAAATAGATACACTTTGAGTGATACTGGCCACACCGTGCTTTGTATTGAGGTAAATCTAATTCCTACACATCACAAATGACAAATATATAATTCTCCTATAATATCAAAACAATTAAAATGTTTTTTCGCGGTTTTCAATAAGCAAAATGTTTTTTTACTTAAATTAATGTCAATTTAAAATAAAAAAGACACATTGAGTTATATAAACCAAAACATGAATTATATTTTTGTGAAGCTAATACTTATACACCAAAAGTAACTAATAGATCATTTTCCTAAAATATCAAGACAATTCAAATGTGATTTCTCAGTTTTCAGTATGTCACTTGTTATTTTTACTAAAATCAATGTCAATTTTAAATAAAAAGAGACACATTGAGTGATACCAGCCACCCCATGACTCATATTATTGTGAGACTGATCCCTACATGTCAAAAATGACTAGTAGATTATTTTCCTAAAATATCAAAATAATACAAATACATTTTCTCTATTTTTAGTATTTCACTTATGGTTTTTACTTAAATTCATGTCAATTTTAAATTAAAAGATATACTTTGAGTTATAAAATCTACACCTTTCATTTAATTGAGGTGTGTTTGAGTCCCACATTTCATAAATTACTCATGGACCATTTTTCTCAAGTATAAAAACAATATGAATGTGTTTTATTAGTTTTTAGTATGTCACTAGTTCTTTTTATATAAATTAATGTCAATTTTAAATAAAAATACACACTTGGAGTCATAATGGTCACACTGTGAATTGTATTGAAGTGTGGTAGACACCTACATGTCAAAAATGACTCATTTATAATTTTCCTAAACTATAAAAACAATAAAAATGTTTTTTCTCAGTTCTCAGTATGTTACCTTTTGTTTTTACTTGAATTAATGTCAATTTTAAATAAAAAGACACACTTTGAGTTATGTCAGTCACATTATGCACATTATTGAGGTTTGGATGTTTCATACACCTCAAAAATTCCGTATAGATATTTTTCATTGAGTTTAAAAATTATCTGAATATGTTTTATTAGTTTTCAATATGTTAGTTGTGTTTTATTACTAAAATGTCATTTCAAATTGAAAACATGCATTTTGAGTCATGCTAGTTGAACCATGCATTAGTTTGATGTTAAACCACTTCATACACATCAAAAATGAATTATTAATTACATTACTAATGTATAAAGACAATCAATTCATATTTTCTTGGTTTTTAGTGAGTGATGTGTTTTGAACTAAAATATCAATTTTAAACTAATAACAAACAATTTTAGTCATACAATTCACAAAGTGGGTAAAATTGAATTTTTTTTATTCTTAAACATAAAAAATGTCTCATGGATATTTTTCTTAATGTATCAAGACAATCCAAATGCATTTTCTCAATTTTCAGTTTTTCACTTGTTGTTTTTTCCCAATTTAATGTCAATTTAATATAAAAATACACACTTAAAGTCATACCGACCACACCATGCATCAGATTGAGGTGTGGTTGATTCGTACACATCAAAAATGACTCATGGATCATTTTAATAAAATAAAAAAACAATCTAGATGTATTTGATCAATTTTTAGTATGTCACTTGTTTTTTTACTAAAAGTGTTGTCAATTTCAAATAAAACGACACACTTTGAGTTATACCAGTCACTTGTTATTTGTTCTCAATTTTGAGTTGGTAAGTTTCTCTAATACTAAATATATTTTCCAAGATATTTCATTCCTAGATATCACATATTTTTAGATTTATATTCCTTACACAACATAGTGATCCATGCCAGAATAGTTTAGGTCTAGTGCTTTTGGAAACATGAAAACATAACAAACTAGTTTAGAAGAGTCTCTCATTAAGTTATTCTTTACAAGAAACCTTATTAGACATATCATTTATAAAACCATTCTTAATAACATAAAGATATGAAACATAAGAAAGGGTGATCATAGATTTTTAAAAAGTGTAAAAAAGGGAGATATCCATGATCATATAAGGATAACATGAACATAAAGATATTAGAAGGTGATATTAACATTACAAATTTATACCATGTATATCACATATCATAATCATGAGTCATGGATTAAAACATGGTTGTTTAGAAGACAATAATATTAAAGGATTAAAGAATATTGTAAACTGAAAACACACACTTCGATTCGTACTGAGCACATTGTGTATCAGATAGCGGTGGGACTGATTGGGGTGCAGATGATTAGTACATTATTCAGGAAAATATTCAGGACATATTTATTGGGAAGTCATACTTTTCATTCGACTACTAAGATTTAACAATTTTCATTCAACATGTTCCCACTTTTCTAGCATGTTGTGGATTGTTAAAAGAAAAACATGACTTCCCAAAATATCTGTAAAAAATTAAATTAGTATTAGATAAAAATGATAAAGAAATTAACATAAAAATAATATATAAAATTATGAAAAAATTAAATAATTAAATAATTAATCAGAATTCACCTTTTTAAATTCTCGACCCATTTACTTATTGTCATTATCTCATTTGTGGCCTCAAACTCCAATATCTCACGAGCAAGAGCATCTTTGAACAAACCACCACAACATGAACAAAGGAATCCTCCTATATAAGAAAACAATTATTAAGTGACAAATATTAAAACTAATTAAATTAAACAAAAATATGAAACAATCCAATACTTCTATGGAAGTCACATTTTTATGTTATTTATGTAAATTATTCTATCAGGTATGATTCCCATTCATTTCTGAGCACATATATTTCAACTTGTGAATATGAGTCATTTCAAAAGTCACAGTAGTACCGAAAAAATATAAATACATGAAGGATTAAAAAATATTTTAAATGAAATAATATTTATCTTAAAAAACACCTCTTTAGGGAAGCTATTTTGTCATGAAATATGAACTCTCTTATAAATTTACATATATAATAACTGTAATCTTTTCCATTGGTTTGTTTTAGACAATACAAAAAACATGAATGGAATAATTATTTTTCTTTAATATATGTTTTGATTGTTAAGTTTAATACATATAGCCTGATACATTTCCAATCGTAAAACATGTCTACATCCTTGTTCTTAGACCCTGGACTCATTCTTTGTTTTTCACAATAGTTATGCTCTTCCCTATACTAACATAATCCTAATAAAAAGATAATAAAAATTATACAACATGATGTTTATTTCTAAAAAATCAGATTTAGTGTATTAAAATTTGACAAACTCCATCATGTGTGGACGGTTTGTTGGATATCCATGAATTAAATACAGAAAATAAATCTTTGAAGTATCCAAATTTACTACAATGAGCATCAAATTATTCCTAAAACACTAAAAAGAATAAGTAATGAAAGAGATGAAAATAGTTTTGATATGATTAAATTATATACTATTACCCCCACATCTTTGGTATTAAATAGAGTCTGTCATCCATAATTTTTCTTTCAAAGGATTTGATAAGACCTACCACTATTTCATATTTATTAGGGTTCTATTTTGTCTTGCATTATAGAGGTGATTTGAGGACTAAAAAGTCTGAACTTTTTCTCATGTAAAAACCCCTTCAATTGTTTTTCATATATTCGCCTTCCAAGAATATGAAATGTATTTAGTCATAATTAACATAGTATATCAGCTTTTGGAAAATCAAATCATGAAAACATACCCCATGTATACATTTACAAATGATCCCCCTAGCCATTTATAATCAAGGATTTTAATTTCACTCTCAACATCAATAAAGTATTGTTCTTTCTCTCTGTACATATTTTATTCTAATTAAACTATGTGGTTGTGACCATCCTTTATATTTTTATCCACATGATCCTTTAATGATAGTAAATGTGGATATATAATGGGTGGGGTAATGGTGATTTGGGTATATATTTTTGATCGACTGTTTGATCATTTTGATGGTTTTGAGGTGGTTTTTCATTTCATTCCCTTATATTTTTCCATCTGTAATAACAGTAATTAGTTCATTCATTTTTAATTAATTGTAAAATATTTAGATTGAAAAGTAAAATGGAATTGAATACCTCCTATCGAATTTTTTTACAATATCTGACGACCATGTGATGAATTTTCTAACATATTTTTCATCTATATTAATATCAACTTCTTCAATTGGAACATATTTCTCTATTCTCGGCTCATGGGATGCATTGATCAAAACTCACACATGACCTGTTAAAAGTGGTCTATTGTGTAACACGTCCCTTTGAATATCGAACACCATAGCTCTCTCCACAAGGTGATGTGTGTGTGTTTCTAGATATAAATCATTGTCATTATCACCTTATAGAATATCAGTATAGGAATGGTATCAATGTCGGTATGATTCAAATTTCATAGAAACATTTATTAGAAAATTGATTACCTATGTTAAGACATCTTTTTTAGGGGAATGGATAGCATCATAACTGTTGTGGGGTGGGGTATGATCTCCACACAGTGATTATTCTTGAGTTTCTTCTTCTCTTTTCCTCTCCCTAATTAATTTTTCTATCATCTCTCTATACCATTGGAATTTTACATCAAGGGTGGATATTTTTTTCTATCATCTATTTTATTAATTCACTTTTATCATCATCTTTTTTTTCTCAAAATATGTTCAGTGTGTCACCCCAAGACTCGAACCTCTAATGTGACCATACTGTTCTCTCAGATTTAAGGCCACTGATATTTTGTGTTCATCTGGAACAGGTGTTGCTGATTCCTGTGATTATATCTCATAGAAAAAATAGTAAAATAAGTGATCATTGTTATATAATTGCAATTTAAATATATATTTTTTGTGTAATAATTACACATGTTTCTCACACTTTTTGTGTGTTTTCATATATTACTATCTCGTATTTGTTTACACATGCCTCCTTCATATCACATGGTGTGGGATGGATGTTGTTTTGTATTCTGGGTCATCAAACTGTATATAAATAGAGGAAAATAATTATGGTGTTGTTTCATTTCACATAAAATTTATTATGGTTGATTTAAAATAAGTACGAATTTTTTTTCATGTGAAGTGTACCCCATCATTGCTTTATGGTAGGGGTACTCTTCTTTGGTGATCGTTCGTTATTTTCAACAATCAGTTCTTGTTTCATAAATAAAAAATTGGAAATCAAAGTGATGAATACACATCAAACAACATATTACTGGCCATAATGTACCTGTCACGAACCAGCCCGGGTCGACCCTGAACCTGTTCCCCGAGCCGGTCCGCGGCAAGTCCCGAGGGGCGTTCCCGATCCCCCCGGGATGGCAACAAGTGCCGGGCATAAAAATTTGAATCGTTGGGAACGATTTCAGCCCAAACTAAAAACAGGATCAAAAGAACGAATACAACTTAAACAAACAAACAAACACTAAAGACATAAACAAACTATACCACGACATACCTCCATGTGACCTCGCGGGTCACCACCCAACTACAACCAACGTCGCTCCCACACTGAGCGACTCAAGCAGGAGAACCTGAACAAAAGGAACCTGCAACTGAAAAGGTAAAAGATAGGCGTGAGCACACAAGTACTCAGTAGGTGAGCCCCACAACAAATCCCAATGCACCGCCAGTAAATAAAGAATCTACATAGTCCAGGTTTGAACTTTAATGTATAAAAGTAAGTTTTCATAATTCTTTACTTGAAAAATCAAACACGAGACATTTCCCTTATTCCTTTTTGAAAGCTAATTCCCTTTCATCAGTTTTAAACTCATTCAAAAAAAAACAAAGTGTTACATTTTCAAATATTACCCAAAGAGAGAAAAGAATTTTCATTTGAGAACCATTTTTTTCAAAGTCTAACAGTATAGGCTGTGAAGGATGACTGAGAGTAAACAAGTAGAGAAAACAAGTGCAAGAAAAGGTAAACAAGAAAGGAAAACCAAGTTCAAGCGAAAATAAACCAGAAGTTATCAGCAATAACCATGGGCGATCCTGAACATCCCTAGAAAACCCCTGGACGTACTCGGGTTCAGACTACCTGCCGGCATGGAACTCCACAGTCAATAACCAACTGGCCGCCCTAATAGCCAACCAGTGGCACATCCCACCTGGCCTGTCCACAACTCCAGAGGGTACCAACCCGTCTAATCAGGGTTAGCAAGCAACCGTCACTCGATAATCTACAAGACGCCCAGGAACCCATAGTGGTTTTTGTAACACTGTGTAAGTGGGAGACCCTCCCACGCGTGACTCATCTCACCGCACTTGCCAACCCCTTACACGGACATCGCTACACGACAACCCTCGAAGGGAAGTCACCCTGTAGAAATTCCCTCACAAGTACGTATATATATATATATGTATAATCACTTCACATTTATTAAAGTTCCAACCGGACCGCCATATCATTTACATTTTGACCATTTCATATTAAAGCATTTCTAAAGGGATATTACACACGCCATTTCATTGGAAACCGAAACACACTTAGAACTTTGTTTAAGAAACTCAAATCAGCATATCACCCTGGAACACAATTGTTTCACAAGTAGAGTTATTTTCTAATATCAAAACGCACCCCACTTTTATCAATATCCAAACGGGCCTTTAATCACCTTTTTAAGGAATACCATTTCTCAAATGAAATCCAAACTTTTGTTCACACAACAAAGGAAAACATCTTTCATCAACCAAGAACCACACATGATGTTTCCAAAAACCATTTCAAAGGGTCACACGACGTTTTCTCTAATCAAGGTTCTCAGAAAACACCATTTTCCATAAAAAATACATCTACTAATTTACCCACGCCAAAAACATTTCAAAACCCAATTCAACATGTCTTTCATTATTCAGGAAGAACCATCTAGCAACACTACCATGGAAGCACACAATTAAATCCATGAAAACGCTTTTAATGAAACGCTAGAATTAAAACAACTTTTATCATCATCAGATCACCAAACTATAGATAAAAAATTAATAATACTTTTGAATTTGCTGAAACTTAATAAAAAGTCAAGGAATAAATAAATTCTAAATTTAAAGGAGAGTGCAAAGGGAGACCTACCTCAAAATCAAGCGCGTTGACAAACAACCTCGGATCCAAGGCGCGATGACACGACGTGTGTCCGAGACCACGTGACAAAGTCTAACACTCTGCATAATCAATTTCAAGGACTCAGACACATCCAAATGCTCATCAGATCCTGCGAAACCAAGCGTCGGGGAGAAACGCTCACCTTGAAACTAAAGCGCGACGACGACGGAACCTCAGAAACAAAGCGCAGCGATGGCGCTCACTCGGAAACACCCTGCGCGGGCCCTCAAACAATAATCCTACCAAAAGAAACATAAAAAGATAACCCCCAACAAATAAAAGGCCAAAGAGAGAATAATAATAATGATAATAATAATAATAATAATAACAATAATAAGATTAATAATAATAACATAAAATTAATTATAATAATGATAATAATAATATGATAATAATTATAATAATAATAGTAATAATAATAATAATATTAGTAGATGTATTGTTTATGGAAAATGGTGTTTTCTGAGAACCGTGATTAGAGAAAACGTCGTGTGACCCTTTGAAATTGTTTTTGGAAACTTCATGTGTGGTTCTTGGTTGATGAAAGATGTTTTCCATTGTTGTGTGAACAAAAGTTTGGATTTCATTTGAGAAATGGTATTCCTTAAAAAGGTGATTAAAGGCCCGTTTGTCTCTTGATAAAAGTGGGATGCGTTTTGATATTAGAAAATAACTCTACTTGTGAAACAATTGTGTTCCAGGGTGATATGCTGATTTGAGTTTCTTAAACAAAGTTCTAATTGTATTTTGGTTTCCAATGAAATGGCGTGTGTAATATCCCTTTAGAAATGCTTTAATATGAAATGGTCAAAATGTAAATGATATGGCGGTCCGGTTGGCACTTTAATAAATGTGAAGTGATTATACATATATATATATATACGTACTTGTGAGGGCATTTCTACAGGGGGACTTCCCTTCGAGGGTTGTCGTGTAGCGATGTCCGTGTAAGGGGTTGGCAAGTGCGGTGAGATGAGTCATGCGTGCGAGGGTCTCCCACTTAAACAGTGTTACAAAAACCACTATGGGTTCCTGGGCGTCTTGTAGATTATCGAGTGACGGTTGCTTGCTAACCCTGATTAGACGGGTTGGTACCCTCTGGAGTTGTGGACAGGCCAGGTGGGATGTGCCACTGGTTGGCTATTAGGGCGGCCAGTTGGTTATTGACTGTGGAGTACCATGCCGGCAGGTAGTCTGAACCCGAGTACGTCCAGGGGTTTTCTAGGGATGTTCAGGATCTCCCATGGTTATTGCTGATAACTTCTGGTTTATTTTCGCTTGCAACTTGGTTTTCCTTGCTTGTTTACCTTTTCTTGCACTTTTTTTCTCTACTTGTTTACTTTCAGTCATCCTTCACAGCCTATACTGTTAGACTTTGAAAAAAATGGTTCTCAATGAAAATTCTTTTCTCTCTTTGGGTAAGATTTGAAAATGTAACACTTTGTTTTTTTTGAATGAGTTTAAAACTGATGAAAGGGAATTAGCTTTCAAAAAGGAATAAGGGAAATGTCTCGTGTTTGATTTTTCAAGTAAATCATTATGAAAACATACTTTTATGCCAATTATATTATTATTGTTATTAATAATAATAATAATAATATTATTATTATTACTATTATTATTATAATTATTATCATATTATTATTATTATCATTATTATAATTAATTTTATGTTATTATTATTAATCTTATTATTGTTATTATTATTATTATTATCATTATTATTATTCTCGCTTTGGCCTTTTATTTGTTGGGGGTTATCTTTTTATGTTTCTTTTGGTAGGATTATTGTTTGAGGGCCCGCGCAGGGTGTTTCCGAGTGAGCGCCATCGCTGCGCTTTGTTTCTGAGGTTCCGTCGTCACCGCGCTTTAGTTTCAAGGTGAGCGTTTCTCCCCGACGCTTGGTTTCGCAGGCTCTGATGAGTTTTTGGATGTGTCTGAGTCCTTGAAATTGATTATGCAGAGTGTTAGACTTTGTCACGTGGTCTCGGACACACGTCGTGTCATCGCGCCTTGGATCCGAGGTTGTTTGTCAACGCGCTTGATTTTGAGGTAGGTATCCCTTTGCACTCGCCTTTAAATTTAGAATTTATTTATTCCTTGACTTTTTATTAAGTTTCAGCAAATTCAAAAGTATTATTAATTTGTTATCTATAGTTTGGTGATCTGCTGATGATAAAAGTTGTTTTAATTCTAGCGTTTCATTAAAAGCGTTTTCTTGGATTTAATTGCGTGCTTCCATGGTAGTGTTGCTAGATGGTTCTTCCTGAATAATGAAAGAAATGTTGAATTGGGTTTTGAAATTTTTTTGGCGTGGGTAAATTAGTAGATGTATTGTTTATGGAAAATGGTGTTTTCTGAGAACCTTGATTAGAGAAAACGTCGTGTGACCCTTTGAAATTATTTTTGGAAACTTCATGTGTGGTTCTTGGTTGATGAAAGATGTTTTCCTTTGTTGTGTGAACAAAAGTTTGGATTTCATTTGAGAAATGGTATTCCTTAAAAAGGTGATTAAAGGCCCGTTTGGCTCTTGATAAAAGTGGGGTGCGTTTTGATTTTAGAAAATAACTCTACTTGTGAAACAATTGTGTTCCAGGGTGATATGCTGATTTGAGTTTCTTAAACAAAGTTCTAAGTGTGTTTTGGTTTCCAATGAAATGGCGTGTGTAATATCCCTTTAGAAATGCTTTAATATGAAATGGTCAAAATGTAAATGATATGGCGGTCCGGTTGGCACTTTAATAAATGTGAAGTGATTATACATATATATATATATACGTACTTGTGAGGGCATTTCTACAGGGGGACTTCCCTTCGAGGGTTGTCGTGTAGCGATGTCCGTGTAAGGGGTTGGCAAGTGCGGTGAGATGAGTCACGCGTGCGAGGGTCTCCCACTTACACAGTGTTACAAAAACCACTATGGGTTCCTGGGCGTCTTGTAGATTATCGAGTGACGGTTGCTTGCTAACCCTGATTAGACGGGTTGGTACCCTCTGGAGTTGTGGACAGGCCAGGTGGGATGTGCCACTGGTTGGCTATTAGGGAGGCCAGTTGGTTATTGAATGTGAAGTACCATCCCGGCAGGTAGTCTGAACCCGAGTACGTCCAGGGGTTTTCTAGGGATGTTCAGGATCGCCCATGGTTATTGCTGATAACTTCTGGTTTATTTTTGCTTGCACTTGGTTTTCCTTGCTTGTTTACCTTTTCTTGCACTTGTTTTCTCTACTTGTTTACTTTCAGTCATCCTTCACAGCCTATACTGTTAGACTTTGAAAAAAATGGTTCTCAAATGAAAATGCTTTTCTCTCTTTGGGTAAGATTTGAAAATGTAACACTTTTTTTTGAATGAGTTTAAAACTGATGAAAGGGAATTAGCTTTCAAAAAGGAATAAGGGAAATGTCTCGTGTTTGATTTTTCAAGTAAAGCATTATGAAAACTTACTTTTATACATTAAAGTTCAAACCTGGACTATGTAGATTCTTTATTTACTGGCGGTGCATTGGGATTTGTTGTGGGGCTCACCTACTGAGTACTTGTGTGCTCACGCCTATCTTTTACCTTTTCAGTTGCAGGTTCCTTTTGTTCAGGTTCTCCTGCTTGAGTCGCTCAGTGTGGGAGCGACGTTGGTTGTAGTTGGGTGGTGACCCGTGAGGTCACATGGAGGTATGTCGTGGTATAGTTTGTTTATGTCTTTAGTGTTTGTTTGTTTGTTTAAGTTGTATTCGTTCTTTTGATCCTATTTTTAGTTTGGGCTGAAATCGTTCCCAACGATTCAAATTTTTATGCCCAGCACTTGTTTCCATCCCGGGGGGATCGGGAACGCCCCTCGGGACTTGCCGTGGACCGGCTTGGGGAACCGGTTCAGGGTCGACCCGGGCTGGTTCGTGACAAAATGGTATCAGAGGTGGTTCTTGTTATTTGGGTTGTCCGGTAGAAGGAGATTAGGACTGTCGGAACTCGAGGGGTAAGTACGGGAAGAGCGTCGCGAACTCTTGCTCACACTGATCTTCGAGTTACCAGGGGTAGTTCGGGAATTGTGTCCTTGTCTTTTCTGGTTTGTCTTGGATTGAGAGATGATAATGGAGGCAAGCCGACGCTACATCGCGATTTCACATGGAGTAGTGACCCATGTGGAGTCTGAGTACATGGTTTGAATTCCTCCTAGTGGTCGACGCTGACTTGGGACATGGCCCACTACCATGTCTCCAGGTTGAGTGTGACTACTAGTCCCTCATTTCAGTGGTTGATGCAAATTTGGTTGCTGCTTTTGTTTTGGTTTGTGTGAGTACGTTGTTTGAAATGAAAAAGGGTTTTTGAAAATTGGACTGGTTTCTTTTAAAGGACTTTAAATGTATAAAATGGGTTTTAAAACTGAAATCTCTTGATTTGGAAATCTGTTGTTTTCTTGGAATTGGATAAGAATGATTTGGGTTGAAACCTCGGTTCCTCTTTATGAACGTTTGCACATGTGTGAGAATGCATGGAAAGTGTGTGTTGATGCACGTATGAATGGAATGTGGATGAAGACATGTAAAACGGTTCATGAGATTACCTGGGTGTGTATTTAAAGTTAAAGGCTTGACTTTGTTTTCTAAATTGGTTTAAAATGGGAAACAGTTTTGGAAAGTTTTGGTTTGAAGGTGGATTGGTTTTTGGAAAGTGATCTTGAGAAAGGGTGGTTTTAAAATCAAAAATGAAAAGGGAATTTTAAAGAGGAGATATTATTTTGGGTTGTGTTTGTGTTTGATTGGTCCTTGTGCTGACTGTTTTTGATGAAGACGCTTTTATTGATGTTGCTTCGATTTGATGTTGGTTGTGGCCTTGTGTTTTATATGTCGCTCAGGAAATGCCACCCAGAAAGGTCTCTAAGGATTCAAATAAGTCATGCCCATTTTTTGATCCTCCTCAGACTTTGCCTATTCTCCATGGTGATCAGGGTCCGTTAGAGGCAGTGAAATGGCTCGAGGAAGTGGAGCATGTCTTTAGAATGTTGGGAACTCCCGATAATGTTAAGGTTCGTGCAATTATGAAGTTGTTCGAGGGTCCAGCTCTGGACCAGTGGAAGGTGGTTTCCCCACCATCGACGCAAGTTGAAATGACGTGGGATGTCTTTAGAATTGTTTTCATCCAATGGTTTGTACCTGAGGAAGTGAAGTTGGAGAAAAAGAGAGAGCTTGTGCATATTCCACAAGGTCAACGGACGGTGAAGGCATATGTTGACCATTTCAAGGAACTGATTCCCTTTTCTCCAGAGGTAGCGTCGCATGAGCTCATGAAGGTCTCTCTTTTCACTGGGGGTCTTCATCCAGAGATCAAGGAGAAAGTCCTCCCTTCTAAAGACCTTTGTTTCGAGAAGCTGGTGGAGGAAGCTTTCTTGGTTGAGTTAGTTTCTGGTGTGCGGGTGGTTAATACATCAGCGTCCCCTGTTGTTGTTCGTAAGAGTTCCCCCTCTGGTGATGAAAAGGCGCCAGAGATACCTGTTCCTAATGAGTTATCCCCTTTGGTCCCAGCTTCCAGTTCATCAGATCATTCGATGGTATGCTTTCAGTGTGGTCGTGTGGCTTTTATTTTCTTTTCCGCTGTTAGTGTTTGCTCGCTCTGTTCTATTTACTTTTGTTGGGATAAAATCGTTCCCACCTGCTTAATTTTGATGCCCGGCACTGGTTTCCATCCCGGGGGGATCGGGAACGCCCCTCGGGACTTGCCGCGGACCGGCTCGGGTGACCGGTTCAGGGTTGACCCGGGCTGGTTCGTGACAGTACCTAAAAAAGAAACATCTTCACGACGACCAGTAAACTCATCCCACACTTCTTGAGTTATCAAGTGTTCATAGATAACCGATGGGTGTGGGTTTATTTTTCCATTAGTAAATTTAAGATGATGTATTTTTAGGATTGTGTGAAAAACTCTATAAATCCTTCTAGAAAGCATTAATATATACTTCTTATGGGGTTCATCTACTATAAATGCACTCTACAATGGATTATGACGATTAAGTCATTGTTTTATTATTTTATTTCTTATTAATATAATGAAATGATATCATAATGTAATTGTAATATCTTCCCAAATCAGTGTATTCAGCCCGACCACAACATGGTGTCATGAATCTAAGTCAATTGGCATGCATTGTCGAGTGATGATTCCAATATAGCTGCTGAAGATGGCCATGTGGAGGTTAACATTCTGACCTCATTCTTTCCATCCCACCTTGAATTTGATTCATTTTACTTCCGCCTTAATTATTTTTGCTAAAACCATTAAACTATGGTGCTTCTATTTTTTGCGACGTCAGTCTTTAGTCACCTAACATTTACCCAGAATAAACATCATCAATATGTTCATCTAGAGTGGTAGCATCTTCATATGCAGATAGTCATTGTACCTCTGCACTAGAAGAATTTCTAGGTTTATAAACCTGTTGTTCCTTAGGAATGGGAGCACTAGAACGTGAAAATGGTCATTCCTCTGCACTGCGAGCATCAACATGTTGAGCTTCCTATTATTCCTCAGGATCCGGAGCAGCATCATGTGTAAAAGACATTATCTGCAGATCTGGTTTAACATTTAATTTATTGTACATAAATACAACAGTAAATAGATAATAACATGATGTAACATGATGTATATTACAAAAAATGTAACCTGATTATTGAACTCTCTTTATTTTTTATATGATGAAGGGATTTGACAGCTCTATCAACGATCAAAATAACTTTATTGTCGTCTCCTCTAACATATAAAACACCATCTACATTGGGACCACAACATAATTATTGCAACATCCCAATGAAAGGGTCATCCTCAATTGAATATTCATCTGACCCTTAATTGAATTTGGTCAATAATAGAATAATTAATAACTTCCATTTTGTAGGATATGCAATATAAAATACCATTAAGACCTTTGATTCCATTATAAATAGTTCATCTTTGTACCCTTCCTTACTGAAATCAACTTTCACGAGTCCCAATTCATCTATTTAAACTTTAGTCCTTTTATCAACCCACATTCATTGAAAAATAGGAACTTATAATGTTTTAAAATCCAAATACCATATTTTTTTTATGATTCCAATGTATGACATATTCATGTAAATTGGATTTCTTTCCTTAGTACCAGAATAATCCCTTGCATCATCCACAAGTGTAACTACACTATTTTTCATGGTACTGACTTAATCATGCTCATTTGTATACAACGTATAACCATTAATCACATAACCATTTCAAGATAATACATACGCACTTGTTCCTCCATCTAGACATCAAATTATTTTCGAAATTGAATTTTGATTTTCATATGACTCCATAAAACTATGGTTCTGAAACCATCCTATAAATTTTTTATTATGTGTATTTTATATCAATATTTCATCCTTTTATGTATTAAAATGCCTAAGAATTTATTTGTGGGTTTCAACATATGGGGAAACCTCCAAACTATAATAAAAAATGTAAAGTTGGGTCTGATCCTAATATGTAATATTGATTGTGACAACATCTCTTCCAGAAATTCCTTCACATGCAATCTGCTTAGTGTGATAAGATTTCAGTAGACTAATTCTTTTCACACCAGAAAGGTATTTGGTACATAATTCAATGGCTTCCTCAAAAATATATTTCTCCGCAATAAAACCCTCTCACCAACATCTATTTTTGAAATACCATTTCAAAATATTCGCATAACGTTCAATTGGGTACATCCATCTATAGTGTACATGACCACATAGTCAAATCTCGCTCACTAAGTGAACTATAAAATGAACCATCATATCAAAGAATATTGGCAAGAAGAACATTTACAATTCATATAATATGATATGAATTTCTCTTTCCATAGTTAGAAATTTCACCTGGTCTATAACTTTACTGCATAATGAATTGAATAAGAAATAGAGTTTGGTTAATGTATGATTGGAATTCTTGGGAAAAATTAAACTTAAATCTATAGGCATTATATCTTGAATCAAAACTAGATATTCATGTGATTTCAGACCCTTTAACTTTAAATTGGTTATTGACAAGATGTTCTTGATATTATATGAATACCCCTCTAGAACCGTTACATCATTCAAGAAGATAAAAAACTAATATGTCTCTAGCCTGGAAAGATTGTAAGCAATTAAAGGAAGAAAATTTCATTTTTCACCCTTTCCTAGAGCCAACTCTTCTCTTATTCCCATGTCAACCATGTCAAAACTAGCCTTAATTCCATCATTTATTTTTCCAGGTTCACATATAAATGTGCTGATTGCACTACCACATACATTTTTTTCAATATTCATAACATCATTAAAATTTATGGCATACATACAATTCCAGTATGTTGTTCCAAAAAAAACTGATGGCTTTTTCCAACAAGTTTTAGAAATATTTTTTGAAAATAGTTTACCAAAAATAGTGTCCACATCTTTTACTTTCTTAAAAATTTGATTAGATATTAGTGGATATGGTGTTATATATTCTTTTAAACGTCCATCGAATGATGTCATCAAATATCGATACTTATTTCATCTGGGTAGAAATTTTTGATGTCCTAAAAACACGGTTTTAGATGAATGTTTCATCCTGATAGAATATGTACCCTGTTCATAGATGGGATACACTCATATTCCTTTAATGGTATATCCTGACCAATTTACATAAACTGGAAATTCATTTATCATCCTATACAGCATGGATCTCAATGTGAAATCTTCATTTATGTAAGAATAATACAACATAACACCTTAATCCCACAATAATTTCAAATCCTCAATAAATGGATCCAAATAAACGCCAATATCATTACCTGGTTATTTTGGTCCTGATATAATTATAGATAACATGATGTTTTTTCATTTCATGAATAACCACTGTGATAGGTTATAATTTACCAACATGACTGGACATGTACTATTAGTGATACTTTGAAAACCAAAAGTATTCACTCCCTCTGTAGATAATGAAAGAAAAAGGTTTCTTGCCTCATTTCAAAATTCAGGATCCTCATAATCAATTATATTCCACTAAGGATAGTCTACAATGTGAGATAGTTTCCCATCTTTATTTCTTCTATCTGCATGCCACGTCAGTAACCCTGTAGTCTCCTCACTTCCATATAGGCACTTAAACTTTGGAATGATTGGAAAGTACCATAAAAATTATGGAGTACCAAATTCATCTTTATTGTATTGAGAAGAACCAAACTTTGGACATTATCTATGTGATTTTGGGTCCTTGAAAAACAGTATACAACCATTCAGGCTGGTGTGTATTCTTCCAATAATCATACCCATTCAACTTTTCATTCATTTGGTGTCATATGTATGGATCGGGATCTCATTATATTCTGGGATCATTTCATTCAAGACAGAAAGTAATTTTGTAAAACTGGTGTCACTCTATCTTTTTCATACATTAAAATTATATTTCTTCATTACGACTAATAATGTTATATATTTAGTGAAACCACCATATAATGGTGTCTTTTCACAACCCTTTAACTACTCAAAAAAATTTGAGAAATCATGAAGTTCATCTTCAAATGTACTTTTCATTTCCTCAATATGATCTTCATTATCATTCATATCAGCAGTTACATCCATGATTTAGTCTTCTTCATTTTCCACACATGTAATCATATTAGATGTTCCATAAAAGGAAATTTTATTCCAGCCACAAGATACATTTTCTCTTTAATCATGTCTATACAAACATTTATAACTTCAATCTACTCGGTGACACATCAAGTGTTATTCCAACTCCTCTAAACTAACATGTCTTTAATAACAACAACATAAACATGGACAAAGGATTTGAGAAAGGTCATATGCATGATCTTTTTCAAACATGGTGAAATATTTCACACTGTCTTCATACTCTTTTTTCAAACGATTGGCATCCATACATTCGGTATTCATATCAATCCTATTTGATTCGATGAAAATAATATTTAACAAAATAAATACACAAAAGGGTCCATTCAAATAAGAGGAACTCAACATTTTAATGATAGTTATTCTTGGATTTCATTTCCTAGGACTCATTCCCTTAGAAGCTAACACCAAATTCCTTAAAAAAATATTTATAAAATCACACTTGAAATCCCATTAAGAAAACCATTTACACAAATCCCTATTTAAAATAATAGAACCTTTTTAAAATGAAACTAATATTAAATATTATTTCAAAAAATTCACATCCCTTTATGAAAGTCAATTGGGTGAGCAGAAAAAAACATGACATGAAACTTAAGTCCACGCCAAGTGTTTAAATATTTTTAAATCTATTTAAAAACAAAAAAGGGTATGTTGAACACATATACCTTTTTAAGAAACATTTAAAAATAGTTAAATTATTTTAAAATATCCACTTAGGAATTTCCACAAAGAAATAAATCCCACGATACACACTTTATAAAGGATACATGAATAAAAACTAACAAAATTTTTATAAAATATTATGTTATAAAAGTTTTAAAATGTATCTCATGAATAAACAGTATGAATCTAATGGTTACTCTCATAATACTAATGAGTAGTGAATAAGTGATAGATAAAGACATAAGTGTCACTTGAACATAATGTCACATCTCTTCAATGTGGGCAACCATCTTCCACTTGATCCTTGAATCTTGTACTACCTAACCTTGATCCTTCCTATGACAACCCTGCTTTTATTACAAACTTAAACATGATTTATTACATAAAAAATCACTTGATACAACAAATAAGAATGAGAGGTTTATTGTCTTTGGGGCTTAGGATCATTACATAAAAACATGAAACCTAAAATACAACATCTTTATTGAAAACTTCCTTTACATGCCACTACATTCCCTCATACTTAGCATTGCATGGGATAACCTGAGGACATGCATAAGAAAATGTTGAGCTACAAAGCCCAGTAGGGGAATACACTTTGAATAACATGAGGAGTACAATAAATGTTTGAAATTTGGCATATCAATAGATAACAAGAGAAACATGAACATAAAGGAATGATAAAGCATGATAATCATAACATGGAAATGTGGCAACAACACTTAACATAGAATTAGCATGATCCAAGGCCCGTTGCACATGGAGCATGAGTAAATACTCATTTCACATGAAGCACGAGTAAAACCTCATTGTAATTGAATTAGAATGAGTAAACGCTCACTAAAAATGACGTATCATGATACTATACTTTACCCAATTCATTGAAGCGCTCTAAGGGCACGCCCTTCTTAAACATTTCATTTCATGCATAAGTGTGCCACATGAATCATAAAACGTGGATTCATTAAACATAATAATTTATTCCATGATAAAGGAATGTGTAATTCATACATGAAAATGTATAATCAATATGTAAATGTGCATAAAGGTGAATACCCTTGATGGAGAAATGGGCATGGTATCCACTACACAATGTCATTGGCTTAGAAAATTGGTGCAATTTCGGCAGCGTAACGGCGTGACATAAGAATTCATAAAAATGGTTAATGAGAGAGAAAGGGATTCTCATCATATTTAATTAAAATGGAAATTAAGGGGGTCATATAGATACATGTCCAAGCAATTGTAATGGAATTTAGATTCATGATACAAAAGTATTGCTTGAATGTAAAAGAGGAGAGGGAAGTTCCTTTCGGAATTTCGTCATAGTAACCGGTGTACATGAGAGGAATTTAATGAGAGCGAAAGGGGTATCCCATCATTCAAACAATAACAGGGCCATATGGGGTAGGTTTGAAACCATACCCCTGCATTTATAATTGAAATTAAAAGGTCATAAAAATATTAAGAAAATTGGACAAAAATGAGAAAGGAAGAAAAACCCTTACTTGGAAGTGTGCTTCCAAAGGCTAGAGAGAGGATTGGGAGAGGCTTCTTGGGAGCTTGGATCACCTTGGGATGATTCTAAATAGAGTAGGTAAGAGGTTGGACGAAATCTAAAGGCTTTGAGTGAGGAGGAAGTGGGAGTTTCGGTGGGTTTATATAGGAAAGGTTAGGGAATTCTTTATTATTTAGGTTTGGGACCCCTTATATTGAAATAATCGAAACCACAAACCATCCCATGGTTTTTGGAAAAGGGAAGAGGAAAACAATATTTTATAAGTCCAAAGTCCGAAATTCTTAAAATAATAGGGTTTCTTATGTGGAAGTGAGTCACACTCCCAGGGAAAATAATTTAAAAAGACAAGATGTTTAATAAGTCTTGAGGGGTCCATTAATGATTTGTAAAATAAGTCAAACAAAACCAAAATCACATTATTTTAATTTTAAAACGTATATTGGCCGAACATAAATATTATAGTATTTTATTACATCACTATTGGGTCATTATGATGTCATAAAACACATTATATATTTAAACAATATTTAATTTTTACCCAAAAATTTGACTATCTCAAAAAATTATGAAAAATTCACTGTTGGATAATTTCGATGTCCTGATTCCAGAAATAATATTTATTTTATCTAATTTTTTTTCTAAATATGTTAATTTTCACTTTTAAAATAAAAACCGACATTTATCGAAAATTCACAGGTTTTGACAAAAAATGGATTTCAAATCTTAATAAAAATTACAAAAGCATTCATAAAATTATAAGATCATTTATATTTAATAAAAATTAATTTAATAAAAAAAATATTATTTTATTAAAATATTATTTAATTTAAAAGTCCATTAAAATAGATTTCTTAATAAAATAATAATTAAAAACACTATTTTTACTATAAAAGGTATTTACAATGTATCAATAATGACAAGAAAGTATATACATTATTATATAAAAAAATAATGTACATGAACATAGTACTATTGATTCGTTACATAACCCCTTAAAACAACCGCATAAGACCTATGGGTAAGGTGTGTGATGGGGACAGACTCTTGGGGTGGCTCGAATAACATTGCTCGAGTGGTAATTTCTATCAACTTCCACTTCTCCTGTAGACGGTCCCATTCGAGCTTGACATGATGAAGCTCATCTTGGGCTTGGTCAAGAGAAAAGCCCAAGGATGTCACCTCTTTTCCGAGCTCCGACAAAAGGGCTTCGTATGGAGAAATTCTGCTGGATGAGGCCATCGCTTCTTTTGTCTGCGTAAATTGGATTTGTTAAAGTCCTATATTTATTCTAATCATGTGGTCACTGTTCAACGGATATATTAGCAACGGTAAAAATTCTTAACATAAAACCAAAGAAGTTGACATTTTATATAAACATAAAGAGACATTTAATTAGACCAAGAGGGATTCCCATTAGTGAAACTTTGGGTCGTTACACTTCCAATATAGTAAATTAGAAAAAAATGTTCCCCTTATTTAGGATATTAATTAGGTCAAATTTAAAAGAATATAGGTACTCAAACCTTCTCCACTATTAATGGTTCATTTAACTTTGTGATTAAATTTATTTCAAATACTTTTTAGTGTATTCAAAAAATATATCACTCTAAATATATTTCCAATAACACCTCATGGAAATAACCACTATTTCTAAATCTAGGAAAGGATTTGGGAAGATTCTCTTATGTGTCCATAACATTCTGGACACATAAGAAACTACATAACCATCATGGACTGGAATTTTTCAAATCCAGACTCCTGATACATCACAATATAATCCATACTCATTACCCAGCTCATTATTGGATAAGATTGGTGTTTTCATAAATTTACCAATAATATCTTAGAAGGATTTGTCATGAACATATATATGTAAAAGAAACAAACCAAATTCATGGTTAAGGCCTTCTTAGCACTTCTAATCGGTAAGAATCCTGGTTGACCCACTAATAATAAATAGAAATTCCTAACCAATTCTGCAATGTCTGATTAAGTCATTTACTACTCTCAAATATCATTAGGGCGGGTCTTCAATACTACCTTCTATCATAGAGGCTTCCCATATATGGATTTGGGTTTTTGGGTGATTTGTCGATAACAACTCCATAACTAGGGAATAAGATAGAAAACTGGATTAATCATCACCATGAACTATCCTAAGCAAAGATATTTATTGTAGGATGATTCATCAGATAGGTGAACCAAACAGACAGTCATATCTAAGTTATGACCATATAAACCAAGAATAAGGGAGACTTATTCCAAATATTTGTTCCCATAGTTATGACTCAATATGAAAAATTACATTGTTGGCTAATGATTGGGTTAGACTTTGAGTTGGGATCTACATCCTGGAGGTGTTTCCATCTTGGACTGTGGTTTACCCTTCAAGGTCCATAAAAACATACATATTTTTATAGAAGCTCAGGGTACTTGAGTTATATGAATTGTTCTAGGTATCATAGTATTTCTTTCTATTGAATCAGAAATTCATCTCAAAACCTAATCAGTAAGTGGATCAAGTACATGAACATGTTCCACCCAGTGCATGAAGTGGTTAGGATAAACCTTTGAGAGTAGTTTCATCATTACTTCATTAAATTTTCCCTATTTTTCTTTCTATATCCAATCCCCCTCTTCTTAATTAGTCTTTTTCTCTATATACCTCCATTTTCACATTTTTACAGTGTCCTATTTTTCATTATTCTACTACTCCAAATCATATAAAGAATCATTCTCAAGGGTTGTGGTTGGTGGAATGGTGGATGAAAGTATATTACTAGATGGGGTAATTCCTTTCAATGATAACTAATCTTGTTTATTATCCACACATATAATGATATTAATAATTTACTCCTCCTACATTGACATGAAAGTTAATGATTATGCATGACAGTATGATGAGATGTGGGTGAAAGTATAATGACCCAATCTCAAAATAGATGAATTAGTTCACTACTAACCCAAGAGTGTACATCAATTCACTAGGGATAGTGACTATCACTTAGTGTATTGGTTTAATATGTGGTGAAATTTTTTCAAACTTTGACTAAATTGATAAGTTTCAATCAAAATATCCTAAGAATTGAAATGAAACATTCATATACCATAAATTATCAAGAAAAATAAACAATATATTCCACTATAATTGAATAAAAATATAATATAAACACCTACATCAGTATATTAATGTAGTCATAAACAATAAAGCATATCCATATGTAAACAGACTATGAAAAACATGTGAAACTACATAGAAAAAAACTTAACTAAAAATGGATGGGTTGTATTCAATGACATGACCTCTATCAAAAAATGGACTCCATTCTCAAAATCACAAAAAAAATTGATTCTTATGCCAATAAACATAAATTGGTCCCTAAGAATCCAATATCCAACCATATACTTATTGGACCAAATATGTATTTGGAGCATTACAAGAATACTCATAGTGGTAGCACTTGAGAAATTCGGTTTGCGGCAGAGGTGGTTTCGAAGAGGAGGAGGGCTTCACAATAGAGGTGGGGTTCAGCTATAGAGGTGGGGTATAGGGAGGATGGATCTGCAACGGCCAAATTTGGTAGGAGAGGAGGAGGGCTTTGTGGCGATGGAGGAGGAGGAGGAATAGTCGACAACCGAGGAGGAGGAGGAGGAGGAGGATTCGACAGCTAAGGAGGAAGAGGGGGAGGCAGCAACATGGTTCAACTTCCATGAGAGCTTGAGTCGTGTGATAGGAGGAGGAGACTATTAGGGTTTTTTATAAAAGGGGGAAATCCTTTTATCAACAATAGCTAACATGTGCTGATAAATGTTTGTTTTATTAGTGCTAATATAGAATGCACTGATAAAATATCCCTTTATCAGCATTTTTAGTGCTAATAAATAGAGTTTTATCAGTGCTAAAAAAGCGCTCATAAAACTATCATGATAATAAATTATATATATATATATATATATATTTATAAAGTTTTATGTATAATAAATAAATATATATATGTATAATAATAACTATAAAAAAATATATATTTATTTATATTGACATATTTAATACATATATATATATATATATTTATAATTACAAATTTATAATAAATATATTTATTATACTTAAAATTATATATAATTAATATATTTATTATAATTTCATAATTATTTAAATGTATATATAATTATTTATAATTATATTCGTATACTTCAATTATGATTTTATAATTTTTTAATAAATATAAATTTATATAAATTTATTATAATTATAAATTTATTACATATTTATTATAAATATATATTTATTAAAAATATATTTTAATTATATTCATTAATATAATAAATTTTTATATATATTTAAATACTTATGAAATTTCAATAAATATATTAATTATATATAGTAATATATATATATATATTTAAATACTTCTGAAATTAGAATAAATATATTAATTGTGTATATTTTTTATAATATCATAATTATTTAAATAAGTATATATTTATATTTAAATAATTATAAAATTATAATAAATATATTTATGATAAATATATTTATTATATTTATATTTATAATTATAAATAATTATTTATTTATTCACAGTCATATATATATATATACATATATTTAAATACTTATGATGAAAAAATAAATATATTAACTAGCTATATATTTTTATAATTTCATAATTATTTAAATAATTAGGAAACTATAAAAAATATTTATAATTAATATATTTATTTCTCCTTCATAAGATTTTAAATATATGTATATATATATATATAACTATAAAAAATCTATATTTATTTATATTTATAATTATTAATATAATAAAATTATTTTTTATAAATATAGTTATTATAATTTGTAAATATTTAAATATAAATATATACTTATTTACATAATTATAAAATTATAAAAATTATATATACTTAATATATTTATTTTAATTTCATAAGTATTTAAATATATATTTATATGTTTATATGTTTATATATTTATATATTTATTAATATTTATGATAATATATAATTTTTATTTTTATTTTTATTCTATAAGTATTTAAATATATATTTATATAGTTATGACCATAAATAAATAAATATATTTATTTATAATTATAATTATAAATATAATAAACATATTTAATATAATTTTTAATTATTTACATATATATATGTTTTTTATAATTATAATTATAAATATTTTTATATATGTTTAAATATTTTTATATATTTATAAATATATTTCTATAATTATATATATTTATAAAATTATAATTATTATAAATATATTTGTTATTATTTTCTCATTATTTAAATATAAATATAAATATTTATATTTATAATTATAATTATAATTAAATTTATTTATAAATGTTTGTATATACTTATAAATATACATATATGTATATATATATGTATATATAAATATATATATTTATAAAATTAAAATAAATGTATTTATTATAATTTTATAAAAAGTGTATATATAATTATAAATACAATAAATATATTTATCATTCTAAAAAATTACCATAAATATATCTATTTTTTTATAACTATAATAATAAATAAATAAATATTTATTTATTTATAATTATTATTATAAATAAATATGTTTAATGGTACTAAAAATAGTTATGTATTTGTTATTATTATTTTTTAAATGATACTAATGTTTTTATATTTTATTTACTCAAGTTCACTTTGTTTAGTAAGAAATATGGATTTATTGAGGATCTATGGGTAGCTCCCACCACATACGGGACCCATTGGGTCAACCCCATGGAAATGCCCGCCAGTATCACCCCACAAGGAGACATTGGATTTTGGTTTGCATAGTGTATGTCAAAGGTGTGAAAACCCGTGTATAAGGCCCATCGATCATTCCTCCAATGTGTATAGGTTGGGCAAGGTCACCCATCGAGCCATGGCCCATGCATGCGCGTTGTGTTTTATTTTGAAACGAGGATCACTCCAAGTTGATTTATATACCGCTCTCTCTCCTTATCTCCATTTTGATGTGGGATATAATTGTGTGTTCACTTATCATCCTTTAGAAGAATGTTCAAATTCTCAGTCGTCAGATCTCTTGTTTTCTCATTTGTCTGATCCTTTATTTTTTACCCTGCACGCATTTGACACCATGAATAATTATTTCATTATTAATTTTTCTATCATCTCCCTCAACAGTCCATCACCTTCTTGTAGGCTAGCATTTTTCATAGAAAATCCATTCTTCTTTATTTTATCTTTTGAATCATATCGAGCATGTGATTTTTATCTTGATTGGTATCAACATCTCTCTGTGTATCTTTATTTCATGGTTTATCCTGGTTCGTGTTTTAAAAGTATGATTTTCATCTTTATCTTCTTCCTTAGATCGTTCTTTTGGTTTGAATCCTCTTCTTGGATGGTTTCTCGACTGTGAAACCCTTTGACACCAATGATGAGTCAGGAGTCACTGTTGGAACCCATGGGTGGGTTAATGAGCCACCACCAAATTTCAATGAAAAGTCTTTTTTACTCACTGTTGGACATCAATGATGGGTCATATTACTTACTATTAGACATCAACAGTGGGTCATATTACTCATTGTTGGACATCAATGATGGGTTATTTTTTTACCCAAAGGTAGCTTCTTCCTTCTTTTGTATAGAGTCCTAGAAGAATATTTATTATGCTTCCACAGAACCTCTTCCCTCTTCTTTGAGTGTTTTTTCAATCTTCCACCCCATTAGGTGTGAAGAGGATTAGAAGAATCCACATCTATTTTCTTGTTTTTTTAATTTTATTTATTTATGAAATATCATTCCTATTTAATATTTAGTATTTTTTATTTTATCAATCATTTATTTATTATTCATCTTTTTCTTCATCATATTTTTTGGAAATTAATTTCAATGAGCCAATATTGGATACTTCCAACAGTAAGTCATGAGTCACCATTGGAAGTCTCTAATGGTGAGTCATGAGTCACCTTTTTTCATCCAATGGTATAAAAGTTTTTATTGTTTCTCCTAAATTGTTTAATTGATTATTGGCATAAAATAATTTTTTTCATTTGGTTTTTTTATTTTTTGCTTGAAATTAGAATGGTAGATTATACTCTATTAATCCACTATTGTATACTTCCCAGTATTTTTTTCTTTGTAGTCTATTTTTAATCTATTTTTAATTTCGTGAGTCATGTTTATGCTTTTACCTTGAAAGGTAGGTCTTTCCTTTCTTTGGTTATTCCACCTCTTAAAGGAAAATAGGGTTGTGACTCCCGGTCAAAAGTCAGATATGTAGACAAGGTTGGTCTCCTATATCAATACTAGGTTATTCTATTAGGGTTTTTTAAATTGTCTGTATCATGGTTCTCACACCTTTAAAAGTGAGTTTTATAGTGGGTACCAATATCCTTAAGGAGTAAGGGTGGTTGAGTAGTGGACTAGGATCCATGTCATCTGAAACCCTATAAATCGTGTGTTTATTCATTTTTATTTCCACTGTAACTCAACTCAAGAACACTTCACTCACTACTATTTAATATTTTATAAACTCGGATTGTTTTTTGTTAAATTTTAAAATCACTATTCACCCCTATAGTCATATTTTCCATCAATAATGATCCAATAATTGGTATCATAACATATGTATCTAATAGGATAATATTTTTTGCTTTAATCTGATATCTAAAAATTGGTATCAGAGTGTAGAAACTTCATTAATAAATAGTTAGCCTCACTGATTATTTTTTGGTTTATTTTTAACTTTGTGCTAACCTGTATCCTAGAAATAAAATTCTAAGGAAAAAAAGAAATGTTTCCTTTTCAGATGGTAAGTGTCAATGAAAATATTAGAGGGATACCACAAACCCCCATTCTTTGATGGGGGTGACTATGACTACTAAAAAGAAAGAATGGAAGCCTACATGGAAGAACTGAGTGTGGATCACTAAATAATTATGGCTAAGCCATATGAGATACCCAAGGTTGATCTAGAGTCTTTGGTAAGAAATGACATGGTAAAATATGTTTTGAATGATAAAGTTAAAAATATTTTATACTTTACTATAAGTAAAAGTGTCATATGTATATCAAAATTATGTGATGATTGATTAAATTTTATATTTGAAAATGATAAATATACTAATCTGAAAAATAAATTCATTTTTTTCTGTAAATAGAAAGGAATATATATATATATACTATTGATTTTTCTTATCTGACTAAACAAAAAGTTATGTGTCGAAATGCAATAAAAGAAGATGAAATTATATAGAATAGAAGGCTTGGGCATGAAAATTTTAGACTATTTCACAAACTGTGAAACCATGGGTAGGTTTTACAACAATCCAAGTTACTTATAAGTCAGTACTTCATGTGTGACTATTATTTTAAAGGAAAATAATACAAAAAAAAATAGAATTTATAAATTATTTTAGTACTTATATATGTTTATAATTACTGCATCTTGACTTATTTGGAACTATTTAACCTTATAATTTTATTGTTAAAAGATATGTATTTGTAATTGTAGATGACTATAGTAGATTCTTATGGATTATTTCTTATCTCATAAAAATTAAACATTATCCAAATTTTGTTCTTTCGGTAATCTTATTTAAAATTTTAAAAATGATTCAATCATATCTATCATAAGTGATAGAGGTAGTAAGTTTTGGAATTTAGAATTTTATTGATTTTGTGAACCATATAGATATAATTTTTTTTCTCAGCCCCTAGGACACCAAAAAAAAAATGGCATGGTGGAAATAAAGAACAAGTCTATTCAAGAAATGTCTAGGTCTATACGAATGGAATTTAGTGTACCTAAGTACATCTGGGAAGAAGAATTAAAAAAACCTTTCGATGTTTTAAATATAGTCTCAATTAGAGCTTCCCTAAAAAATACCCCTTATAAACTTCACAAGGTCTTTAAACCAAAAGTTTTTTATTTCTGGGTCATTGCCTATAAAGTTTTCATCTTAAATACAGAAGACAATTTAAAAAAATTTTGAATCTAAATCGGATGAAAGGATATTTTTAGGATAATCCAATTCTAGTAAATCCTCTAGAGTTTTAAATAATAAATCTTTAGTATTTGAAAAATTTGGGCTTTTTAAGTTTAATTAAAACATTTATAATAAGAAATATTCTGAGTGTATCAAAGAAAATGATTAGTTTATATATTATAACTTTGATAAAGAAAATAAACAAGATAATGATAATAAATCAGCAGAGTGGGAGAAAATCACTACTCAAATTGATCCAAAGGATTGAAAAACTCTTAAAAATCAACCTATTGAAAAGGTAATTGGTAATTTATAATTTTGAATTAAAACCATAAAATATGTATGAATTTATTATACTGATTTTTCTTTTATTGTTTACATTATTCCTATCAATTTTGAAAATTCCTTAATTGATTAAAATTATATTAATTCCATTCAGGATGAATTAAATCAATTTTAAAGGAATAAAGTGTGGGATTTAGTTTCATTTCCAAAAGGTAAACATGTTATAGGAACTAAATATATTTTTCATAATAAACTAGGTGGATCTAGAATCATAGTAAAAAATAAAGCAATACTAGTAGCACAAAGTTATTCCCAAGAAGAGGTAATTGACTTTGAAGATTATTTTTATCCTATTACTATGATAGAAGAAATTATAATTATATTATGTTTTTCTAGTTTTTAAAACATCAATTTATTTCAAATGAATGTTAAAAATACCTTTTTAAATGGAATTATTTCATACGATGTCTATGTTAGACAACCTCTTAGATTTGAAAATGATAATTTTCCCAATCATGTTTTTAAGCTTAATAAAGACCTATATAGTCTTAAATAAAATCTAAGAGCTTGGTATGAAATACATACTATGTTTTTATTACAAAATGATTTTGTTAATGTGAATTTAGACCCATCTTTGCTTATAAAAAGTGTTTCAAATGATATACTTATTATACATATATATGTTGATTATCTAATATTTGGATCGACAAATTATTCTTTGTGTAGTGATTTTTCTAAGCCAATGAGAAGTGAATTTTATATGAGCTTAATGGGAGAACTAAAACATTTAATTGTTTTAAAAATTTATCATAGGAAAGATGATATTTTCTTAAATAAAGGTAAACAAGATACACAACTTGTAATGTGGGTTGGACTTGATTATAGTAAAACTATGAAAGCACCTATGAGCATTAATTCTAAATTGGTCTTGGATAAATCTGGTAAGTCAGCTGATATTAAATTGTATTGTGGCATGATATGTATTTTGTTGTATCTCACCAATTCTAGAGTAGACATCACGTTCTCAATTTTCTAATGTGATAGGTTTTAGTCAAACCCAAAATAAAGTATCCTTAAAGTTGTTAAAAGACTAATTAGAAATAATAAGGGTACTTTTTTACACTGGACTATTCAATTCCAGTGAGAAATGTTTTGATTTAAGTTATTATTGTGATTCTGAGTTTGGAGGTTGCAGACTAGACTAGAAAAAAACTACAAGTATGTGTAACTTTTTAGGAAAAAGTTTAATTTCATTGAAATGTAAGAAAAAACATTCCGTAGAACTATCAACAGTTGAGGATGAATATGTTTTTGTTACTATTTTCTATTGACAGAGCACATGGATAAAAGAAACTTTGTATGGATTTAATATTAGTTTTGATAGAATTACTCTAAGGCCTATGATCCATGTAATAATTACTCCTACGAGCCTTTTAAGGGTTCCACCTCACCCCTTGAAAGGTGGATTATCAATATCAATAAAAAAATGAACGCCTTCGGGCCATTAGAGGATAAAATTCTTATTTAACATGATAACTCGAGTGCTATTTCAATTTTTAAAACTCTGTTCAAAATTCTATAACTAAACACATAGATTCCAGATTTCACTTTCTAAGGGATCATGTAAATAAAGGCGATACTTGCTTATAATTTTTTCCCACTGATAAACAACTAGTCGACATCTTTACAGAACCCTTAGATTTTGTTAACTTTGAGAATTTGAAATTTTAATTGGGTATGTTAGAATATTAAAATCTTGGTTAGTATAATCATTATCCTTCAAATTTTTATTTCATATGTTTTAAAATTAAATATATTCTTTACTCTGATTATATGATAAGTACTTCATACTATTTATAAATGAATTGTTTAAATATTTATCTGTATTAATTCATTCTTTCATTTAATATTATAATAAATTACCACTATTATGATAATAAACTACTCCTTTTCTTTGAATGTAGTTGTTTTAGTTTAAAATTGAGTCTCTTTTATATAATATTTTAAATATCGTTTTTGATAAACTTCAAAAAGTGGGAGATTTTTGTTGAAAATTTAATAAATGTTTTTTGTAATTTACAAAAAGGGGGAGTTTGTTAGTTTTTGAAAGTGATTTAATACTTTCTCTCTATTGTTTGTTTTGATATATTACACTCCTAAACAATTTATTAAATTCTCAAGTCTATTTAAATTCATGTGTTTTTAACTAATAAATATTTTGATTACAGTTCAAAAAATAGTTATATATTTTTTATTCTAATTATTTTAATGATACAAATGTTTTTATATTTTATTTACTTAATATTATTTTGTTTAGTAAAAAAATATAGGATTAGTGAGGAACCATGGCTTTATCTCACCACACAAGGGACCCATTAGGTCAACCCTATGGGAACACTCACTAGTGGGACCCTACAAGGAGGCATTGGATATTGGTTTGCATATTTCACAATAAAGGCTTCCGGGCTCATGTATGAGGCCCATGGATCATGCCTGTAGAGCGTATAGGTTGGGTAAAGTCACCCACCATGTCGTGGACTACGTTTGTGCGTTGTATTTTATTTTGAAATGAGGATCCACACAACTAAATTGAAATACCACTCACTCACCTTATCATCATTTAGATTTTGGACAAAGATGTGTATTCACTGTTTAAATTTTAAAAACACGGTTGAATTCTCATTTATTAGATCTCTTGTTTTCTTAGCTATCCGATTATTTATTTTTTATCCTGCATATTCTCGTTTGAATCCCCATGTGATTATTTCCTTTTTTTCTTTCATCTTCCCTAGATGTCTGTATTCATTCTATAGGATTATTTTTTTCATATAAAATTCTTTACTTTTATTCTATATTTTGAATCTTTTAAAAATCGTGATATTTATCTAGTTTGGTCTTGATATATCTTTGTGTATCTTGATTTCACTGGTTATCTAAGTTCGTGTTTTAATAGTAATATTTTCAACTTCATCGTATTCCTCTGATTTTTCTTATGGTTCAAACCCTCTTATTGGATGCTTTGTTGATTGTAAAAATATTGTACATGAATAGTGTGTCATGAGTCACCATTGGATACCAATAGTGAGTCATGAGTCATTATTGGAACCCAACGGTGGGTTAGTGATCCACTTCTAGATTTCAAAAGTGAGTCTTTTTTCTCACTATTGGAAATAAATAGTGGGTCATATTACTCATCATTGGATATCAACGGTGTGTCATATTACCCACTACTAGACATCAATAAAGGGTTATATTTTCATCGACCAGTTTCTTTTTAATTATTCTATACAAGGACTTAGAATAAACATTCTTAAGCTTCTATAAAACCTTTTCCCTCTACTTTGGGTGTTTTTTTCCGATCATCCACCCCTTCAGCTGCAAAGAGGATTGGAAGAATCCTCTTATATTTTATTCAGTTAATTTTCATTATGTATGAAATCGATTTCCTATTTAATATTCTGTAGTTTTTTAATTATATATTATTCATCTATTATTCAAATTATGTTCCATCATATTGTTTTGAAATGAATTTAAATGATCCACCCTTGGATAATTCCAACAGTATGTCATAAGTCACAGTTAGACATCTCTAACAACGAGTCATGAGCCACCTTTGGCCATCCAATAGTAGAAAAAAATAAACTTTTCTCCTGAAGCCTTCAATTGCTTAGTGGAATTGATTTTTTTATTTTGGTTGGATGCTTTTATTATTTTTATAGACATTAGAATGGTAGCTTATTATATTTTAAGCCACCATTGGATATTTGTAACAGTAGATCACGAGCCTCTATTAATTGAAATTTTATTCTTCTAAAATTTTATTTCTTATTTCAATTGATGTTGTTAAAAATATTTTCTTTATTAAAATTATTATTATTTTATGTTAAAATATAATTATAGAGTTTGAAAAAAATTATTATAAAATTATTTTATAAACATTCATTCATGCAGTTTGAAGTTTATGCCATGATCTGTTATTCTACATTTTTACTATATGTAAAATTTATAGGATTATATTTTTATTTCAATTATTTTGTAATTATAAATTGATTATGATTTTTTTACCTACAATATTAAATTTTTTATTTTAATATTTCTGGAAGGAATATAAATATAAATAGTAATTATATATATTTTTAGTGAGGCTTTAACAAAAAAGGTAAATGTTTCATTATTTAATTGTTATGCACTAATAAGTGTCTTGATGTTATTGGAAATGGACACGCTATCAAAGAATCTTTTTTAATGATCTGATAGATTTATTCAAGGAATAAAAACATATACCTATATAGATCATTCGAGCAAATTTCCAAGTGATGCATATTTGAAATTCTTACTACTCTCAATTTTTCAAGAAGTTCTACGAAATTTTCACTTTATATATGATCACTGAAGGAATTCACCTTCAACATTTTTCCTTCAAATAGATCAAAGATCATTGAGCTTAAACTTATTTGAAATTATAATCATCTGTTGTTTTCTCTATATTTATTTCATGTAATCTATTTTCCTTGTATTTGTAATTTCTTGAGTCAGGTTTATTATTTTACTATCACGAAAAATATTACATTTCTCTTGTTATTCCACCTCTTAAAAGAAATTTAGGTTTGTGACTCCTAATCATAATTCAGATAAACAAACCAGATTGGTCTCTTATATCAAGAATAGGTTGTGCCTTTAAGTAGTTTAAAAGGTAGGGTCTATAATAAGGTTACCACACCCTTAAAAGTGAGGTTCTAAATGGGTACCAATCTCTTAAATATGTATAGGAGGTTGAAAATTGGATTAAGATCTTTATGATATGAAACTATAAATCGTGTGTTCTTTCATTTTTATTTCCACTGTAACTCAACTCTAGACCACCACAATCACTACTGTTTAATATTTTATAAACTCTAATTATTTTTCCATGAAATTTTAAAAGGACTATTGTGACCCATATAAGTCATATTTTCCATCAATAATGATCCAATAGTTAGACATTGATGGAAAAAATTTATGGTTGTGGTATAAGGTATGTGGTTGTGGTTAGGTTATGATGGAATATTGTTATAGCTATGGTATGTAATATGTGGATATGGTTATGTGTTTGAGAATGTGGTATATTGATATTTAATGTGGTATTTGGTTTAGGTTATTTGGTTGTGGTGATGGTATACTGTTGTGGTTGTGATATGGTTATGTGTATGTGGTTTGTAAGCATAGGAGGGATTAAAACTCAAGTATGTAAAATGTTCGACATGAGGGAGATTAAATTATGGGGAAGAATGTATGAGGTACCTTCTTGATATTTTTTCTTGATAATTATATCACTCACTCTACTCATATGCTGATTTTGGGAGTGTTCCTTAGTTTGGTTGGGTTTTTAGTTGACCTTAAGATAAAGAATGAGTAAATTTTATATCTTATTCTCTTGGACATTATTTTTCTTCTTTTATATTTTAATAAATGTTTCTAGGAATAAATCTACTAAGTATTTTTTTATACTCAACCCCACTTCTATGTATTATTTTAAAGTATTTACACGATATATTTGTTGATAAGCTTAGAGATTACAAGATTGTGACATAACGATTGCTTGTATGAGAGTTTCTTCCATCAGAGTTACTTTTTTGAATTTATTTAAGAGGATTTGTTTGTATGTGAAAATATATTTTATTTATAAATTTTAGACATTAAATAATTAAATTTATTTACGACATAATGATGATGCATTAATTACCTTATTGTTGAAAGATTAAAATAGTTGATATTAAAATAATTAAAATAATTGTAAATTGAGACTTTTGATGTATTATATGAATTTTATAGGTTAATATGACATGTTAGGGTTGATTAAATAATTTTTTTGATGTTATAGAGTTGTTATTACTTTCACAGAAAAATACAATATATTGTCAAAGTTGACATAAATGTGTTTTTAAAACAAATTATATATTATTAAATGATATAATATTTATAAAAATATAATATTAAGATAAAGGACATAGATAAAGTTATATATATCAATAAATAACCACTTGTGGTTTTCTTGTATTTTTATAGTATGTTTATTAACCATTTTCTATAATAATACAAGAATACATGGTAAACGTCAAACTATTTAACTAAGAGTTAAATATAAAAGAGAAGGTTAATATGGTGACCTGAACCTGTCTAAAACCTATTGGTTGAGATTTTTTCGACCCAGCCTCACCTTATCCTCGAAATAAATCCTTTGGGAGACATTATAAACTGAATATGATTGTATAATATATTAATATTTCAATCTTTTCCTAAAGTGATCCTCACCTCTCTTATAAAAGGTCACTTCCCTTTATATCTAAATCAGACCTCCAAATCCATTTGGATTGGACAAAACCTACTCAATTGTCTTTCCAACTACCATAAATTAAACCTAGAGGCCTTACTTTGATTAGAAATCCAACCTAAGGAACCCTTTTTTATCAAATCAAAAGGAATCACCTGAAGAAGTGGTAATAATTTCATCACCTATTTCAATGTTCTTTTCTTCTTCTAGTTCCTCTTTATTTGTTGCTTAGAATACCAAAATAATAACTACAATACCTTATACATATTTTTATGTTATTATAAATATGATACAACTATATTCATTATTCTATCCATCCTATGAATAACTAAGTCACCATAGGTGCGTACGTACGACTTACCGTCTCCACAACGTGGTGTAGTTTGTTATTCAACATTTCATTATTGGATGGGTATAATAATGAGTAAAATTGATTTAAATAAAAAATAAAACATGTTAATTACTCTTTATATATGATATAACATACAATTAAATATGATTTCACCATCAATAGAGTGGTATTGTCGCTCGTGCGTACGTACAGATTACCGTCTCCACGAACGCGATTAGATTAATTCCCCATCATAACTATACAAGAATAATTTTTATTTTATGATTAATAACTTAATATCATTCTGGATATTAATAAAATACATCCTATCCATAAAAAATGACTTACATAACAAAACATATAAAGTAAAATGAATCAGTTAACACCCGAAACAATGATACTACTGAAATATTATTAACAAAGAAATATTAGAAGATCATATATAATATCATATTTTTGTATATGGTTCTTGTATAATTTAATAACAATTAATTAACTATTATATAGAAGGTAAACGTACCCCTGACCAATTAAAATTATGAGGTAGGAGTTAATTTTAAAATCTCTTTACTTATTTGATGTTGTTTATACGTAAGTATCTATTGGGACTTCTTTATCATCCACATCCGTGTTTCTTAAACATGTATTTAAAATAATTTTCCTATTTCATATAATATGGTTTAAATTCATTTATACCCTTTATTGACTTTATATAAAATATTTTTAAAGGAATCTTTACATTGTTTTCCAAACAAGGTACTTTATGACATTTTCGACAAATTAATGTAAAAATGTTTTTTAACTTATACAGCTGGTGAAAATATTTTCCGCCTTTATAACATTTCCATCACTTCCCATACAATATTATAAGAATATTTTCAAAATGAATATTTTCTTTTATAATTATATGAATTTTAAATGATTTCAAAATAGAAATAGATATTTCTCTCAAATAGTTTTGATTTCATCTATGTCAACATTTTTTGACGGATTTTAAACCTGTTTGAAGTTGATTTATTATGATACAATCATCCATTTTGTATTGAAGGTTTTATGATATGTTTGAATATGGATATGTTATTTTTATACCATTCAAGGTTTATGGTTAATGTATTAACATTTCGTATGCTAGTTTTAATAAAAATTATTATGTTATGTTTCATCCTTTTCATATGAGGATTACATTGGACTTAGTAGGTGATGGGTGGAGCCCGTTATGGCTCTTCGATGCATCGGTAGGTCTCAGGATACAAAATAGTGTCTTGGAACAAGGCCTTGAAAAAAATATTATTTTAGTCTTGGCATGAGGCCATGGATATTTGGTTATGCTATCCCGCATTATGCATTCCATCATTATGAAATTAGCTGTTGATATTACATGTGATTATTCGACAAGTAGAATATCTATTTTAATAAGTAACTAGAATTATTTGATTTATCTTTTCCTTATTATGATTAAGTTTATGTTTAAAATTATTTTGTTTTATTCTTATACATTGTCTTAAAAGTTTATGCTTATTTAGGATAGTTTCTGCTATATTGTTATCCTTTCTATGAATCTATCCTCACCCCTTAATTATGTTTTATTTTTCCCTATATTTGATGAAGTATATTAGGATTAACCTGTAGGGATATTCCATGTTTATGAGTGTGTTCAAAGGGGACAAAATGTTTTTTTCATGAAGTAATGTAAAATTTATGTACGTATCTAGTACTTCTAAGTCTTCTAAACAAATCATTCTTTCGATACATGATCTCTTTTCATCATGAAAATGTTAAGTAAAAATGCACTGAATCTGGGTAACTAGGGTCGGGTTGTTACATTTGGTATCATAGGAAGTTTACTACAAACCTTGGAAACTTTATTTAAAAGAACTCTGATTAGAGAACATTTCCCTAAGATAGACTTTGAGGACTAGTATAGAAGAACTTCCTAGAATTTTGGTAATATAGATATTTGTTGAATTTTACAAGAAATACATCCATATCTCAATACGAGTAGGTAGAGGTTTTTTTGGCACAAATGTATCTAGGGTTAAAACCCAAAAACACAACTTTGATCTAGACTTGAACGAGAACTGGTGCACGACAACAGGCCTTGCTGCACTCTTGGTTACGACACTCCCAGGGGATATGCTTAGGATAATTCATATTTTCTTTACAAAACATTATAAAGGATTTATGAGTAAATACTTCCTCAAAGATTATTTTTATGACTATGGATTATAGGCCTAAACTGTTCAATTTAAGTTACGTATTTTACATGTCTGGAATTCTGCATTGTGATTCATAAACTAACCTAGTGTATGCCATTGTTTAGAAATGGTGCCTAGTGGAAGGAATGGAAACCATATCAATGCACGTATTCCATGTTGGGATTTCCATCCTACTCAATATAATTATAGTTGAGTTGGTGATGCAACAGGTGATGAACAACTTATAACCATACAGGGACAACTAACTCATGTTAGGAATAATAACCTTACCCATATAGTGCACCCGGTTCCACAATATAGAGGATCAATGTTAGACCACTTCATTAGGAAATAACCAAGAAAATTAAATCATACTAAAAATCCATATGTATCTAATAAATGGTTACGTTCCTTAGAGAAAATATTTCATTCTTTGGGGAGTAGTGAAAGGGAAAAAGTTGTCATGGAAGTTTATTTCCTCGCAGGAGATGCAGATCAATAGTGGTCATTAATTAAAAACACAAAGGAGGATGAAGAAGTATCAAATATGGAATATAGGGAGTTTAAATAGATTTTCTTAGAAAAATACATTCCTTGTGACCATTGAGCAGATATGTGAAGACAATTTCTAAGTCTGAGGAAAAAAGAGGATGAGAATGTCGCAATGTATGAGGATAACTTTACAAGGTTAGCAAGGAATGCTACAGATTATATACGTAACCCAAGGAGTAATATTGATCGATTATTTGATGGGTTGAAACCATTTCTCCATCAAAAATTAGTTTCAAAATATTTCTTATCATACGAAGATATTGTCTCATGTGCTATCAAGATAAAAAAGGAATTATCTAAGTCTTACGACTTTAAAGAAAAGCAAGAAAGAAGAGATCTATAGAACACTATGGAAATGGAAATAAGAGGAAGAAGGGAAAATCTGAATTTCCATCTTGTAGTAAATGTGGTAAAAACACCCTGGTACATTCCTAAAGGGAATGGGAGTCTATTACAAGTGTGGTGAACAAGGCCACCATTCTCATTATTGCAAGGGAAAGAAAGAGGCTGTCAATGTTGAATGCTACAATTGTAGAGAAATGGGGAATTATTCAAATGAATATCCTAAGAGCCAGGGAAACATACCTTAGAAAATTCCAAGGGAGAAAGTCTAAGCTTATACGATCAATAATACTGAGGTTGAAGCTCTAGATGATGTGGTGGTAGGTAATTTAATGGTTTTATTAAATTTAGCCAAAGATTTATTTGATTCTAGATCATCGCATTGTTTCATATCTTCCCAGTTTTCTAAGAAAATTAAATATTTCCAATTTGATTTAACAAGGGAGTTGTTAGTAAAAAATCCTAATGGAAGTATCATTGCAACAATTGTTTTTTAATTAGTTACCATTAGGTCATATAAACTTTCTTTATATGCTAATCTCATCGTCATACCCATGATTGAATATGATATAATCCTCGGTATGGATTGGATTTCAGACCATGATATGAAAATTTATTATAATATGAAGGAGGTTACAATCTTCAATGATGAGAAGAAGTACATTATCTTTAGAGAAGAAATTTCATCATCTAATTATTATCTAGATCCACCCCTATTTTCTCAACTAAATTCAATTATTGGGGAGTAAGATAATGAAATAACTATAGGTGAGGAAAAGAATGTTCAAATAGAGGATTTACCTATTGTGAAAGAATATTATAATGTGTTTCCAGAGGATTTACCTAGACATCCTCAAGAATGAGAAATTAAGTTTTCCATTGATTTAATTCCTTGTTAAATTCCCATATCAAAGAACCCTTATAGAATGGACACTATGGAATTAGTGGAACTAAAGAAACACCTAGAGGAATTGAGTAATAAAGGATTTATTCTCCATAGTGTTTCTCCATGGGGATCCACTATTCTTTTTGATAATAATAAAGATGGATCTATGAGGTTATTCATTGACTATAGAGAGATAAATTCTATAACAATAATTAACAAGTATCCACTACCTCCCATTAATGATTTATTCAAACAACTTCATGGAGCTCAATATTTTTCAAAGAATGACCTTCGATCTGGATGTCATTAGTTGTGTGTGAATAAGGAAGATATTCTGAAGACAACATTTTATACCAGGTATGGGAATTACGAGTTTACCATAATTCCTTTTGGACGGACTAATTCACCCTCTGTCATCATGGATCTAAGGAATAGAGTTTTCAAGGAATATCTTGAATACTTTTTAGTGGTATTTATTGATGATATCTTGGTTTACTCAAAAATCTATGAAGATCATGAAAATCACTTGCACACTATTCTAAAAACTCTTAGAATGAATGAATTATATGGGAAGTTTAGTCAGTGTGAATTATGGATTTAGGATATTTTGTTTCATGGTAATATTGTATCTAAGGATGGAATCTTTATTGTTACTTCTATGACAAGAGAAGTATAAGAATTAATAGCATCGAAGAGTTTAATAGAGGTACACATTTTTACTGGTTTAACATGTTATTATCAGCATTTGATCTCGATTTTTCCCCAATTGGGTAACCCATTAACTAAACTCACACGTAAATGGGTTAAACATGTTTGAAAAAAAGAGTGTGAAATATGTTTTGAAGAACTAAAGATCAGATTAGTCAATGCTCTTATCTTGACTTTACCATTGGTGAATGATGGGTTTTTTATATATAGAGATTCTTCAAAGAAAGAACTTGTTTGTTTCCTTATGAATAATGATAGATTTATTTCCAATGCATCATGACAGCTAAAAATTCATGAACAAAACTATCTTACTCTTGATCTTGTGTTATCAGCTGTAATATTTTCTTTGAAGATATAGATACATTATCTCTATGGTGAAAAATGTGAAATATATACCGATCTCAAGATTTTTAGGTATATTTTCTCATATAAAGAACCCGACATGAGGAAAAGATGATTCCTTGAACTACTCAAATATTATTATTGCACAATACACTACCACCCAGGGAGGGCAATTAGGTGGAAGATGCTACAAGAAGAAATGATCATGGAATTTTGTACAATATGAGAGATAAAAGGGATCATATGTTCATGGATCTAGTAATTATAGATTTGGGAATAATCATGGAAGGAAAAACCTCAATATTTTTTCAAATGGTTTCCAACCCATCTTTACTAAAAATGATAAAATGTTCTCAGAATGATAATGAGTTCCAAAATAAAATTAAAGCTGTAAATGATGGGAGATTTATTGATTTCGTATATGAAGATGGAATTTTGAAATTTGTGAAGAGACTTTGTCTTCCTAACATACCTGATATAAAAAAGGGAACTGTTTGATGATGCTCATAGCTCCAATTTCTCTATACACCCTGGTAGCACTAAGATGTATATAGATTTGAAGGAAAATTTTTAGTGGGACAACATGAAGAGGGAGATTGTTGATTATGTGTTAATATTTATGGTTTGTCAATAGGACAAGGCTGGAGGACAACATCCTATAGGATTCATGCAACCTCTTCCCACACTATAGTGGAAATGGGAAGATATTACGATGGACTTTGTTATGGGGATACCAAAGACTCCTAGAAGGAATGATGCAATATGGGTCATTATTGACCGTCTTACCAAGTAAGCACATTTTCATGCTATAAGAGAAGATTACCACTTGAATGTTTAGCAGGAATATATATTAATGAAGTTTTAAGACTTCATGGAGAACCCTTATCGATTGTTTCTAATCGTGAACCCTATTTTACATCATGATTCTAGAAAAGTCATCATAAGGCCCTAGATAATGAACTTCGTTTGAGCACTGCCTACCACCCACATACTGATGGACAATCTGAACAGACTATTCAAACCTTAGAATAATTATTGAGATCTTTCTCACTTGACATTTGAAGGTACATGGGATCAATATTTAACCCTAGTATAATTTTCATATAAAAATAGATTCTATTCAAGTATTCAGATGGCACCATATGAAGGGTTATATGGAAAGAGATGTCTCACACCAACTTGTTGGAGTGATGTTGGTGAAAGAAAACTCGTAGGACTATAACTTATTGAGGAATCAATGGAAAAGGTCAATATTATCCAAAACCACATCAAAGCATCTCAATGTAGGCAAAAGAACAATGTTGATAATTGAAGGAAGGATTTGGAATTTCAAGTAGGAGATCTTGTTTTCTTGAAGGTATCTCCATGGAAGGGTGTTTTATGATTCAGTAAGAAGGATAAATTAAGCCCCAGGTACATCGGACCTTTCAAAATTCTAGAACAAATTGGAGTTGTAGATAACCATTTGGAAATGCCTACAAGTATCTCTAAAGTTCATGATGTGTTCCACGTATCACTGTTGAAAAAATACATGCCTGACCTAATGCAAGTACTCACCTATGAAGAAATAGAACTAGAACCTGATTTTTCTTATTGGGAAGAGCCTATTAGGAATCTTGATACCATATAAGAAGTGTTGAGAAACTGGACAACTTGTCTGGTAAAAGTTTTATGGGGAAACCATAAGATGGAAAAGGAAACATGTGGACCCGAGGAACTTATGATGAAGAACCACCCGAATCTTTTTATGCAGTAGTATTATAGAAATTTCAAGGAGGAAATTATTTGAAGGAGGGAAGAATGTAACACCCCCTGCTTCCCTGGTATGTTTCTCTTTGAATAATGTGATAGCGTACACTGTATGAAACTTCGAGTTCTTGCACACCACAAACAATCAAACTAGCCAATATGAATAGTAATACCCACTTTTTTAAATTTTATAAAATTTATTTTTTAAAATGGGATTCATTTTTGTATTTGGAATATAAAAATTATCTTAGGTTGGTTATTTGGTCTTTTTATGAAAACTTATAATTATTTATGAATAGTGAAAACACTGTGTAATTGTTTTAAACCTACTTTTTATTTAAATAATTATTAATTTTATATAAATTTATTTTAGGTAAAAATAGATATATAATACATATATAAGTTTATTTTAATTCATTATAGTCATTTTATAATAAAAATAGTTGTATAAAATTTTATTGAATATTTTAATGTCTTTTACCCACCTTCTAGGCACATTTACAAATTTTCATAAAACATAATTTTAACACTTCTGTGAATTGAATTTCAAAAATATTAGAGACATGGTTGAAATTATTAAGTAAAATGTGGTTCAATAGGATGAAAATAATTTTTGGTGAATAGTAGCTTTTGAATTTTAATTACCATGGTTAAAAGTAAATTGGGTAATTAAAGGTAAAATGATATTATAATTACAATAACATATGTCTTAATTCTATGGGATAAGTGTTTTTTGACCAAAATAGACCATAGGAATAAAATATGACCCTCTTTGATCAACTTTTATTAGATTAGGACATTAATTATTATTTTATTTAAAGAATAGTTAAAAGTGTAAAATTCAAATTTTTATAATTAAAACATTTTTAATATAGGGTTATACATATGATAAATTAGAATATAAATATTAATTATAAATATAAACATATTTAAGACATAATGGTATTTTATTTATAATTTGTAGACATTAAATAATTAAATTTATTTATGACACAATGATGATGAAGTAATTACTTTATTATTGAAAGATTAAAATAATTGATATTATACATATTAAAATAATTGTAAATTGAGACTTTTAATGTATTCCAAGAAATTTATAGGTCAATATGATGTGTCATGGTTGATTAAATAAATTTGTTTCTAAGTGATAAACTTTTTTTGACTTTCAAAAAAAACTAAATGCTATCAAAATTGACATAAATGGGTTTTAAAAAAAATACTATATTATTAAATGATATATTATTCCTAAAAATATGAGGTTCTGCCAAAGGACTTAAATAAGTTTATATATGTAAATAATTTACCACCTAGGGTGTATTTGGATTTTTATAGTAATTTTATTAACTGTTTATTATAATAATAAAAGAATACAAGGTAAAAGTCAAACTATTTAACTAAGAGTTAAATCTAAAAATATGGTTAATATAGTGACATAAAATTGTATAAAACCTATTTGTTGAGAGTTTTTAGACCCATACTTACCTTATCCATGAAATAAATCCTTTTGGAGCCATTATAAACTGAATATGTTTGTATAATAAATTAATATTTCAAGCTTTTCCTAAAGTGTCCTGAACCTCTCTTATAAAAGGGCACTTCACCTTCTCTCAAAATCACACCTCCAATGCCATTTGGATCATCCAAACACTGCCCAAATATCTTTCCTTATACCCTAACTTAAACCTAGAGGCCTTACATTGATCCAAAAGCCAACCTGAGGAGACATTTGTGATCAAATCAAAAGGAATCACCCAAAAAAGATGTAATAATTTCATCACCTCTTTTAAAGTTATTTTATTCTTCTACTTCCTCTTTCTTTGTTGATTACATGAAAAAATAATAAATATAGTACCTTATACAGAATGTGATGTTATTATAAATATGTTACAACCATATTCATTATTCTATCCATCATATGAATGAAAAAGTAACCATTCGTGTAAACGTACGACTTATCGTCTCCACATCGTGGTGTAGTTTGTTATTGAACAATTCATTATTGGATGGGTATAATAATTAGTATAATTTATTTAAATAATAAATATAACATGTTAATGATTATTTATATGTTATATACCATCCAATTACATATGATTTCGCCATCAATAGAATGGTATTGTCGCTCGTGCGTACGTACAGATTATCGTCTCCATGAACGGGGTGAGATTCATTCCCCATCATAACCATTAAAAATAATTTTATTTTTATGATTAAGAACATAATATCATTCTGTATATGAATCAAATATATCTTATCCATAAAAAACATGACTTACATAACAAAATATATAAAGTAAAATGAATATGTTAACACTTTAAACAATGATACTACTGAAATATTATTAACAAAGCAATATTAGAAGATCATATTTAATATCATATTTATGTTTATAGTTCTTGTATAATTTAATAAAAATTATTTAACTATTATACTGGAGGTTAACATACCATTATCCAAGGAAAATTACAAGGTAAGGGTTAATTTTACAATCTCTTTACTTGTCCGAGGTTGTTTATACTTAAGTATCTACTGGGACATCTTCATCGTCCACATTTGTGTTTCTTAAAAATGCATTTCAAAATTTTTTACTATTTCTTATATTATGGGTTAAAGTCATTTATACAATTTTTGGACATTATATAAATTTTTTTGAAAGGAATTTTTCCATCGTTTTCCAAACAAGGAACTTTAAGACCTTTTTTTCAAATTATGGTAAAAATGTTTTTTTAACTTATATAGTGGTTGCTCATATTTTCCACCATTATAACATCATCGAAGCATCCCTTAAAATATTATAGAAATATTTTCAAAATTAATGTTTTATTTCATAATTATGTGACTTTTAAATGATTTCAAAATATAATGATATATTTCTTTCAAATAGTTATGATTTCATCTATGTCAACATCCTCTGATAGATTTTACACTTGTTTGAAGTTGATTTATTATGATACAATATTCTCTATTGTATTGAAGGTTTTGTGATATGTTTGACTATGGATGTGATATTTTTATACCATTCATGTTTTTTGGTTAGAGTATTAACATTTATTCTGCTAGTTTTAATACTACTATTTATGTTATGTTTCAATATTTTCATATGAGGAATGCATTAGACTTAGTAAGTGATGGTTGGAGCCTGCTATAGCTCCTCGATGCATCGGCAGGTCTCATGAGAAAAACTAGTGTCTTCTAATAAGGCCTTGACAATATATTTTTTTTATTCTTAGCACAAGGCCTTGAATATGTTTTTATGATGTTAGGAATTATGCATTCCATCATTGTGAAATTAGTTATTGATATTACATGTGATTATTCTACTAGTATAATATCCATATGAATAAGTAAATGGAATTATTTGATTTATCTTTTCCATATTATTCTAAAGTTTATGTTTAAAAGGATTTTGTTTTATTCTTATAAATTACCTTAAATGTTTATGCACATTTATGATAGTTTCCTCTATATTTTTATCCTTAATGAGCATCTGAGCTCACCACTTTCATATGTTTTATTTTTCCTAGGATGTGAAGAAGTATATTATGATTAAATTGCAGGGATAGGCCAAGGATATGAGTGTGTTCAAAGTGGAAACAATGTTGTTGTTTTTATTTAATTATGTAATGTAAAACTTATGTATGTATCTAGTACTTCCAAGGTAGCTAAACTAATCGGTCTTTTGAGACTTGATCTACTATGATCATGCCAATGTTATGTAATAATGCACAGACTCTAGGTAACTAGGGTTGGGGTGTTATAGTTGGTATTAGAGAAAGTATAGTACTAAAATTGGAAACTATATTTAGAAAAAAACTGATTATAGATCATTAACCTAAGATATACTATGAGGATTAGTATAGAAGAACTTAAAATAATTTTGGTAATATAGATATTTTGTGAATTTTCCATGAAATACATCCCTGTCTTGATATGAGTAGGAAGATGTGGCTCTGGAATAGATGTATCTAGGGGTAAAACATGAAAACAACACTTTGAGCTTGAATCGAACGGGAACTGGTGCATGACAACATGCATCACTACAATCTTGGTTACAACACTCCCTGGGGATATGCTTAGGATAATTCACATTTTATTTATAAACAATTATGAAGGATTTATGAATAAATACTTCCTTAGAGAAAACATTTTTTTTATGATTATGGATTATAGGAATAAATTATTCAATTTACGTTATGTATTTTACAAGTTTGGAATTATGCATTGTGATTCATAAACTAACATAGTGTATTCAATTGTTTAGAAATGGTAATAGTGTAAGGAATGGACCCATTATCAATTCACGTAATCCATGTAGGGATTTCCCTCATAGTCATGATAATTATAGTGGAGCTGGTGATTCAACCTATGTTGAACAACTTATAAACATACTGGGACAACTCACTCGGGTTATGAATAATAACCTTACCCATATGGAGCACCCTAATTCAGAAAATGGAGGATCAATGTTAGACTAATTCATGAGGAAACAACCACCAACATTCAATATTACTAAATATCCATTTTTAGGTGAGAAATGGATAAGTTCCTTAGAGAAAATATTTCATTCTTTTGGGAGTAGCGAAACGGAAAAAGGTGTCATGGTAGTTTATCTTCTCATGGGAGATGTAGATAAATGGTGTTCATTAATTAAAAACATAATAGAGGATAAAGAAGTATCAAATATGAAATACAGGTAGTTCAAAGAGAATTTCTTAGAAAAATACATTCCTCATGACCATCAAGTGGATATGGAAAGATAATTTCTGAGTCTGAGGGAAAATGAGTATCATAATGTCATAAAGTATGAGGATAAATTTACAAGGTTATCAAGGCATGCTTCAGATATATGCATAACCCAAGGAGTAAGATTGATCGATTCATTGATGGGTTAAAACCATTTCTCCGTCGAGCATTTGTCTGAAAATCCTTCTTATTGTACGAAGATATTATCTTATGTGCTATCAGGACAAAAAAAGGAATTCTCTAAGTAATAAAACATTAAAGAAAAGCAATTGAAAAGGAGATCCACTGAACACTATAGAAATAGAAATAAGTGGAAGAAGGCAAAATTTGAATTTCCATCTAGCATTAAATGTAGGATGAAACACCCTGGTACTTTCATCAAGGGAATGGGAGTCTTTTACAAGTGCGGTGAAAAAGGCCACCAAGCTCATGATATCAAGGGAAAAGAAGAGGCTGTAAATGTTGAATGCTAAAATTGTTGAGAAATGGGGCATTATACAAATCAATGTGCTAAGAACCATTGAAACATACCTCAGAAGAGTCTAAAGGAGAAAGGCCAAGCTTATGTGATCACTACTTCTGAGGTTAATGCTCCGAATGATGTCGTGGTAAGTAATTTTATGGTTTTCTCAAATTTATTCAATCCTTTATTTGATTATGGATCATTTCATAGTTTCATATCTTCCTTGTTTGAAAAGAAAATTAGATATTTCTAATTTGATTTAACAGGGGTGTTGTTAGTCATAACTCATAAGGGAAGTATCATTGTAATAATTTATTGTGAATTTGTTCCCATTAGGGAATATAAATATGCTTTATCTACAGATCTCATCGTCATACCCATTATTGAATTTAATATAATCTGCAGTATGGATTGGATTTTGGACTATGATAAGAAAATTTACTGTAAGGATAATGAGGTTACAATTTTCGATGATGACAAGGAGTGCCTTATCTTTAGAATAGAAACATCACCATCTAATTCCTATATAGATCCAGACCCAGTAGCTCCACTAAATTAAATTATTGGGGAGGAATAAAATGAAATAACTATGGGTGAGGAAAGGAATGTTTAAATAGAGGATGGACCAATTGTGCAAGAATATTTTGATATGTTTCCAGAGGATTTACCTGGACATCCTCCAAAATGAGAAATTGGGTTTTCCATTGTTTTAATTCCTGGTTCAAGGCCCATATTAAAGACCCCTTATAGAATGGCCATTGTGGAATTGGTGGAACTAAAGAAAAAAATATAGGAATTGAGTAATAAAGGATTTATTCTCCTTAGTGTTTCTCCTTGGGGATCCCCTATTCTTTTTTTAAGAAGAATGACAAATATATGAGGTTGTGCATTGACTATAGGGAGATAAATTCTATAATAATAAAGAATAATTATTCCCTACCTTGCATTGATTATTTATTCAATCAAAATCATGGATCTCAATATTTTTCAAATATTGACCTTCGATCTGGATATCCTTAGTTGTGTGTGAAGTAGGAAGAAATTCTGAAGACAACATTTTGTACCAGGTATCGACTTTATGAGTTTACAGTAATGCCTTTTGGACTGAGTAATGCACCCTCTATCTTCATGTATCTAAAGAATTGTGTTTTCAAGGAATATATTGATGACTTTTTAGTGGTATTTATTGATGATATCTTGGTTAACTCCAAAGTATATGAAGATCGTGAAAACACTTGCACACTATTATAAAGACTCTAAGAAGAAATGAATTATTTGGGAAGTTTAGCAAGTGTGATTTCTGGCTTCCGGAGATTTCTTTTCTTGGCCATATGGTCTCTAAGTATGGAATCTATGTTGATCCTTCTATGATAATAGAAATACAATAATGACCCACACCAATGAGCATAACTGAGGTACATTGTTTTATTGGTTTAGAAAGTTATTATGGGTGTTTCGTCAAGAATTGTTTCCAATTGGATAACCCGATAACCAAAATCATGCATAATGGGGTTAAATTTGTTTGGACAAAATAATTTGAACATTATTTTGAAGAACTAAAGAGAAGATTAATCAATGCTCATATCTTGACCCTACCATCATGGAGTGATGGGTTTTTTATTTATAGTGATGCTTCAAAGAAAGGACTTGGTTGTGTCCTTAGGCAGAATGACAGAGTTATTGCCTATGCATCAGGGAAACTAAACATTAATGAACAAAACAATCCCACTCATGATATTGAGTTAAAAACTGTAATATTTTCATTGAATATATGGAGACACTACCTCTATAGTGAAAAATGTGAGATATATACTAATGAAAAGAGTTTGAATTATATTTTCTCACAGAAGTAACTCAGTATGAGTTAAAAAGGATGTCTTGAACTACTCAAGGATTATTATTTCACTATACACTACCACCTAGCAAAGGAAAATAAACTGGCAGATGCTTTGAGCAAAAAGGATCATGAAATTTTCAACAATATGAGAGTTTAATGGGATCCTATGTTCATGGATCTAGTAATGATGTATATGGGAATAATCAAGAAAGTTGAAACATCAATAATTGTTCAATTTGTTTCGAAACCATCTTTACTAGAAAGAACAAAATGTATTCATACTGATGATGAGGATTTTCAAAAGAAAAATAAAGCTATAAATTATGGGGGATTTATTGAATTCGTATATGAATATTGAATTTTGAAATTTGGGAAGAGATTTGTGTTCCTGACATACCTGATCTAAAAAGGGAATTGTTGGATGATGCTCATAGATCCAATTTATTTATACACTGTGATAACACTAAGATGTATAGAGACTTGAAATAACATTTTTGGTGGGACACCATAAAGAGGGAGAGTGTGGATTATGTGTCAACATGTATGGTTTTTCAACAGGTGAAGGCAGAAAGACCACATCCTAGAGAAGCCATGAAACCTCTTCCCATACCTGAGTGGAAATGGGATGATATTATGATGGACTTTGTTATGGGGCTACCAAATAATCCTAGAAGTAATGATGCAATATGGGACATAGTTCATTATATTACCATGTCAAAAAAAATTCGTGCTATTAGATAAGATTTACCACTTGAATTTTTCGGAAGACTATATATTAATGAAGTTGTAAGACTTCATGGAGTACCCATATCAATTTTTTCTGATTGTGATCCCTATTTTACATTAAGATTATAGAAATGTCTTCAGAAGGCCCTAGATAATGAACATCATTTGAGCACTTCCTACAACCCTCAAATTGATGGAAAATTAGAACAGACTATTAAAACCTTAGAATACATGTTGAGATATTTCTCACTTGACATTCAAGGTATGTGGGATCTAGATTTACCTCTGGTAGAATTTTCCTATAACAATAGCTTTCAGTCAAGTATATAGATGGCACTATATAAAGCATTATATGGAAAGATTTGTTGCACACCAACCTGTTGGGATGATTTTGGTGAAACAACACTCGTAGGAACCGAACTTGTTATGGAAACAATGGAAAAGCTGAAGATTATCCAAACCCACATCAAAGCATCTCAATGTAGGAAAAAGAGCTATGTCGATAACCAAAGGAAGAATTTGGAATATCAAGTATAATATCATGTTTTCGTGAAGGTATATCCATGGAAGGGTGTTATACAATTCACTAAGAAAGGTAAATTATGTTCTAGGTATATCAGACCTTTAGAAATTTTAGAACGAATTAGAGTTGTAGCTTACCGTTTGGCAATACCTCCAAGTCTCTCCAAAGATCACCATGTGTTCCACATATCACTGTTGGGAAAATACATGCCTGACCCAACACATTTACTCACCCATGAAGAAATAGAACTGGAACCTGATATATCTTATTTTGAAGAGCCTGTCAAGATTCTTGATGCCAAAGAACAAGTTATGAGAAACCAGATGACTTGTCTGGTAAAAGTTCTATGGAGAAACCACAAGATGGAATAGACAATGTGGGAACCCGAGGAACTTATGAAGAAGAAGAACTCGAATCATTTTACGCCGTAGTATTTTAGAAATTTCAAGAATGAAATTATTTTAAGTAGGGAAGAATGTAACACCCTAAGATTCCACGGTACGTTTCTCTTTGAATAATGCAATAGCTTGCACTATACGCAACTCCGAGTTCTAGCACACCACGACTAATCAAACTTGTTGTTATTAATAGTAATACCCACTTTTTGAAATTTTATAAATTTTATTTTTCAAAATGGACTTCATTTTTGGATTCCGAATATTAAAATCAGTTTATGGTGGTTTTTTGTAATTTTTATGAAAAAATTCAATTTGTGATGAATAGTGAAAAGACTGCGTTATTGTTTAAAACCTAATTTTTATTTAAAAAATTATTTATTTTATTTAAATTTATTTTAGGTAAAAATAGATACATAATAATTATACAAGTTTAATGTATTTCATTGAAGTTATTTTATTATAAAATTACATGTATAAAATTTTATTAAAAATTTTAACGTCTTTTACGCACCTTATTGGCCCATCTGAAAATTTGCATAAAACGCAATTTTACTGCTTCTATAAATTTAATTTAAAAAATCCAAGAGATGTTGTTGACATCAGTAAGTTAAATTTGGTTTAATAGGATGATAATAATTTTTGTTGAATTGTAACTTTTGAATTTTATTTACCCCGGTTAAAAGTAAACAGGATAATTAAAGGTAAACATGATATTATAATCACCCTAACACATGTACTAATTCTATTGGATAAGTGTTTTTTGACAAAAATAAACCTTAGAAATAAAATATGATCCTATCTGATCCACATGGATTAGATTAGGGCAATTATTATTTTTTTAAGAAGAGTTAAAAGTGTAAAATTTAAATTTTAATAACTAAAAAATTTTAATATAGGGTTATACATAAGATAAATTCAACTATAAATACTCATTATAAATCTAAAAATATTTCCTACATAATGGTATTTTATTTATAATTTTTATACATAAAATAATTAAATGTATTTACGACACAATGATGATGCATTAATTACCTTATTATTAAAAGATTGAAACAATTGATATTATAAATATTAAAAAAATTAAATTGACAGTTTTAATGTATTAATAGAATTTTATATTTTAACATGACATGTTAGGGTTGATTAAAGAATTTTTTTCCGAAGTGATAAAGTTGTTATGACTTTCACAAAAACAAAATACTAAATAGTGTCAAAATTGACATAAATGAGTTTATAAAAAAAATATTATATTATTAAATGATATAATATTCCTAAAAATATAAGGTTCAAAAAAGGACTTTTACAATGATATATATGTCAATAATGGATTACTTTGGGTTCTCTTGGATTTTTATAGTATGTTTATTAACCATTTATTATAATAATACAAGAATACATTGTAAAAGTTCAATGATTTAACTAAGAGTTAAATCTAAAAGATAAGGTTAATATAGTGACCTAAACCCATCTAAAACATATTTGTTGAGATGTTTTCGACCCAACACCACCTTATCCTCGAAATAAATACTTTTATAGCCATTATAAACTGAATATAATTTTATAATAAATTAATATTTCAAGATTTTCATAATGTGACCCTCACCTCTCTTATAAAAGGGGTCTTCCCATTCTCTAAAAATAACATCTTCAATGCCATTTGGAATGGCCAAAACCTACTCAAATATATTCCAAACTACCATAAATTCAACTTAGGGGCATTAATGTTATCATAAATCCAACCAAAGGAGAACCTTTTGATCCAATAAAAAGGAAGAACTCGAAGAAGAGGAAGTAATTTCATCACCTCTTTCAAGGTTGTTATCTTATTCCACTTCCTCTTTCTTTTATGTCTCCTTAACCAAATAAAAAATTCAGTACCTTATATATACTGTGATGTTATTATAAATATATTATAACAATATTCATTATTTTATCCATCCAATGAATGACAAAGTCACCAGACGTGCGTACGTACGACTTACCGTCTCCACGTCGTGGTGCAGTTTTATTCCATATTTCATTATTGTATGGGTATAATAATGAGTATAATTGATGTAAATAATAAATATAACATGTTAATTACTCTTTATATATTATATACCATTCAATTACATATGATTTAACCATCTATAGAATGGTATTTTCGCTCGTGCGTAAGTACGGATTACCATCTCCACGAAAAATATGATATTTATTCCCCATCGTAACCATTAAGGAATAATTTTAATTTTATTATTAATAACATAATATAATTCTGGATATGAATCAAATACATAATCCATAACAAACATGACTTACGTAAAAAAAATATAAATAAAAATGAATCATTTAACACCCGTAACAAAAGTACTATTGAAATATTATTAACAAAGCCGTATTAGACGGTCATATATAATATCATTTTATGTATATGGTTATTGTATAATTTAATAACAAATATTTATCTATTATACAGGATTTTAACGTACCCTCTACCAAGGAAAATTACAATATAAGGTTTAGTTTTACAATCTCACTACTTATCTGAGATTGTTTATATGTAAGTATCTATTGGGGCTTCATTATCATCCATATCCGTGTTTCTTAAAAATGTATTTCAAAACATTTTTACTATTTCCTAGAATACATGTTAAAGTAATTTATACCCTTTTTTTGAATTTATCTATTTTTTTATAGGAATACTTCTATTATTTTCTAAACAAGGTACTTTATGACCTTTTCGTCAAATTAAGGTAAAAATGATTTTTAACTTATACAGACCGTGCGGTTGTTTTCCACATTTAAATTATCTTTGAAGAATCCCTTAAAATATTATAAGAATATTTTCAAAATGAATTTTTTATTTTATAATTATGTGAATTTAAAATTATTTCAAAATAAAAAGGGATATTTCTCTCAAATAGTTTTTATTTCATCTTTGTCAACACCCTTTGATGGATTTTACACTTGTTTGAAGTTGATTTATTATAGTAAAATATTGCATATTGTATTGAAGGTTTTTTGATATGTTTGACTATGGATGTGTTATTTTTATACCATTCCTGGTTTGGGGTTAAATTATTATCATTTCATAAGATAGTTTTAATATGAATGTTTATGTTATGTTTCAACCATTTCATATAAGGAATGAATTGGACTTAATAAGTAATGGGTGGAGTCCGCTATAGTTCCTCTATGCATCGGTAGGTCTCATGAGACAAACAAGTGTCTTGGCACAAGGACTTGACCAAATTTTATTTTTAGTCTTGGCACAAGGCCTTGACTATGTGTCAATGATGTCCGATATTATGCCTTCCATCATTATGAAATTAGTAATTGATATTAAATGTAATTATTAGAGTAGTAGAATATGCATGTGAATAAGTAAATGAAATTATTTGATTTATATTTTCCATAATATACTGATTTTTAAGTTTAAAAGGCTTTTTTTAGTCTTATACATTGCCTTAAATGTTTATGCTTTTTTATGATAGTTTCCACTATATTGTAATCCTTACTAAGCATCTGAGCTCACCCATTTATTATGTTTTCTTTTTCCCAAGATGTGAAGAAGTATATTATGATTAAGAAGTAGGGAGAGTCCAAGGATATGAGTGTGTTCAAAGGGCACAATTTTTTTTTATTTCATGTTATAATGTAAAATATATATATATATCTAGTAATTCCAATGCTACTAAACTAATATGTCTTTCGAGACTTGATCTCTTGTGATCAAGCCAATGTTATTTAATAATTCACTGACTCTGGGTAACTAGAGTTGGGGTGTTACAATATGTAAAAATTTCAATATGTATATATGTATATTGGTTTGTATATAAATTTTTGTGTGGTGTTTAGTAATTAAAAATGGATTGAAATTGTACTATGAAACTTATGAATGTTAAATATACTATTTATATGTCAATATATATATATGTGTGTGTGTATATGTTATATAAAATTTTAAAATATCCTTTGGATTATATAAATTTTATGAGAATTTAATTTGTGTGTGTGTTCTATGGAATATATATATAGTCATCAAGTTTTTGGAAGTTATTATTCCTTAAAGTCATGGGGGAGGGGGGTTCAAGTATATCTCAACAATATTTAATAGCCATAAAGTGGTGGTCGGTCTTATGGAGTGTTCCCAACAAAAACAATCTTTAGTGGGGATAACCTCCAAACTAGGGCCATCTATATACCAAAATTAGACAGTGAGACAAATATGATAATACAACATTTCCCAATTGACCATGAAACAATCTAAACCTTAGGTTTGGATAGGATATTTGATGTAATGGAATTAAAATTTTTATATAAATTGTGTGTGTGTGTGTGCATTTAGAAATTGTATAAATTAGTGTATATATTATAGGTATATATATATATTTTATAATGAATTTATTATATTTTTATTAACTATATTTTATAATGTTTTTTATGAACACATCACATATTTTTTTGGATACATACCACATAGACACCTAAACACACATAAATTCTCATAATATATATAATAAATGAATAAATATTCCTAGATCACACATTATATATTCATTATATATATAGGAATGTAAAATTTTAACATAAAATATACTTTTTTTCTGAAAATTAAACATATATATATGTTCACCTAAAATCATATATATATATATATATATATATGTATATATATTGTAATAAAACACCTTTATAGGGTACCCGTCTCAGTAGTGAATACCTTAATAAAATCTTATGAAATTGAATTTGACATTAAATCTTTAACTTAAGTTATAAATTCCTAGATCAATCACTGAATATCTCATGGAAACCTAACAAAGAGTTATATATATATTTATATATATAATGTTGAGAATACATGTATACATAGTAGGATCATCCACCTTAAATATCATGAGAATTTAGAAGAATTATACTAAATACTTAGTGAATAAATAGTATAACCTACTAACTCACTTGTTAGGTCACCTATCCCTCCAATTTCACCAGGGATCACTCAAACAACATCACTTCCAAATTTAATAACATACTATCAGAAAAAATATATTAAGAGGGCACCACAAAATGAATTCCCCATAGGTTTATCACTCTCAAACCCCAATAAAATATTCTTTTTTTTATCCCATATATATATAAATATTTGTATAACTATATACCCCATACAGCCATGACTAAAAATCCATATCCCAATCACATATCAAACTTCCATCAAAGTATGGTATTATGAACATGAAGGAAATCAACATTGTTCTCACCTCCTAATAAGAAATTCCACAACCATGTATCAGTATCACAATAATATCTACTAGTATATATAGGCTATAACCTTTATAAAGAACATAACATAGCAATACACAATCTAAACCCTAGGGTTCATATCAAAACAACACTTTGAATTCCCATAAGGGTTACCACACAACAACTACCACTCATTATAAATGGATACAATTTATATTCTTGAAAAAACCCCGAAAAGAATATAAAATAACAATAAAATCATTATTAACTTCCCATTTAATCATATAATTAGTCCATTTATAGTTTTACTTTTTTAAAAACAATATTATATTCCATATGACATTCATTTACATATTTAATTTCAAACCATTTATTATCCATCACCAATATATATCTTAAAAAAACCATCCATTTGACCAATAATAATTTATTAATTACCCATTATTCATTTAATTCTAACTCACTTCCCATTACTATATTCATTATCATCAGTAATGTTACCTACCATTGAGAAACAATACAAAACCCCACATTAAACAAAATAAACACCAAAACAATAACCACAAGGGGCAATAGCAACAACCACTACATAATCTCAAAATGAAAACCACAAAACCCCTTCAACTATTTTTTCATTAATTAGATATAGCCATCTACCTCAAAATTACAACATAACCCATCCAATTTCCACTACTATAGGCCAAAAAATTAATACCTAGATTCCTGAAACAATAGAATATTTGAAAGACTTCACTAATAAAATAAATAAACAATTACCATATAAAATAATAAAAATAAATCATAGCACCAAATCACAACAATTATCTATTCCTCAATAATTCTTTTTAGATGAATTAACTATGGACATCCAAATATCGTCACCAAAATTCCATCTTTCTTAGAAATCATTTGAATAGAGTCAATAAATGATTAATCTATTATGATTGGGGATTAAAACACTATAAGATAAAATAGTAAATATTCATATAACTGAAAATAATAATCAGAGTATTATAGTATATGAGAATAATATATAAAATTGATAATCACATGTGAATAATTCCTTTCCCCATAAATTTAACCAAGTATAATTTACTATCATAATTTAGGTTAATTAAAACATGCAATCAATGAAACAATTATCATGATAATCCCATAATTTCATATGAAAAAAGGAGAATTATTGCATACCCTACCTCAATATGAGGATCTAATGATTCACTATTCAAAAACCTAGAGAGGAACATGATTAGAAATCCAAAAAATCATAAAGAAAACATCAAAACTAGATCACAGTGTTTGATATATAGAATCCAAGGAATATTTTTTGAATTAATACATAGATATTTAAATATATGTCTATTTTGTCCAAGGGTCTTAGAGAAATAGTAAATATCCATCCTATAAAAGGGAATCCATGATTTAAAAATTCATATTAATGAACCACTTCATCATTCTCCCGACATTCCCTATTTAAAAATTGTTCCAGCTCACCGAATTTTGATATGACTAATAGAAATCATGGAACATTAATTATCGACAAGTCATGAAATTCTATTTTCCCTAAATCATAGTGTAGATCATGTAGTAGAAAATGGTATTTTTATTATACAATATAATACTAAAATTCCATGAATTATGATTGAGTATACCCTTATCGATCATAAAATATGATTCAAGACCATCCATGTTTTAGGATTGATAATTCACTTATCAATCATAATATATGATTTATGCCAAAGGGGAGATCTTTTTCTCTATGAAAAATAGAATTAATTTTACACATGGAGGAAATTATATTTAAATATTGAAGAATTAATCTTATGTATCACCTCAAGGACTCCAACATATTGAGAGTTTACAATTATGTGTTTAAGAAGTAACTCTTACATATTATTAGATTACACTTATATTTAAAAATTTTACTTTTATGCATTATTTTAACTATTAATAGATTACTTTTATATATTGGAAGTATTTTAATTTGATAAGGGAAGCTACCATTACATATTCAAGATTAATTTTATTAAAGGATAATTTACAAAAGGAAATTAACATTATTTATAGATTATCCAAAAATGAGATTAATAAAGCATTTTTAATTATTACATTCATGTATACTATTAGAAGTGATGAATTCAATATTTTTAAAAGAAAATTACTATTACATATTGAATTAACAACTCTAATATTTAAATAAATAACTCTCATGTATTGAAAATTTAGGACTTCTTGATATGTAAGGTTAATTTCCATGATAAAGGTGCAATATGTAAGGTTCATCCATTGAATGAGGGAATACATAAGGGTCTACATGAGTGGTACATATAGGTCATCTCCATGAAACAAGGTTACATTTAAAGGTTATTTTTTAGACAAAGGAAATACATAAGGGTTTTTAGTTGGGGTACATAAAGGTCATCAAGGGTTGTATGTAATGGTTACTAACATTGTTGTAGAAATAAAATATAAGAGATACTCACAAATATCAATCATGAATTAGGATGAATATTTCATCTTATCTACCTTAAAATAATATATAAGTAAAAATAATGAAAATTAATTCCAGGTATTCAATGCATATATTTTATATAGTTTACAAATCCCCACAACATAGTAAACACTTTATAAAATGACTCACATTGAGAACCTACCAAACTTCATTATTCAACCAAAACACTAAAACCAAATCTCCCCAATCCACCAAAATATATAATAAATGAAAAAAATAATCAGCTACATGGGTTTGGAAAATTAAATTAGATACCTCTCAAAGGATCCTTTTTATTGGGAATCAAAACCAAAATATACAAGAAAAAATGGCAATGAACCCAAAAATCCTCGAGAGATACATCTAAAACAAGTATCTCAATAATATTGAAAAATATAAATGACTCATATAATGATAATTTCAAAAATAATATCAATGAATAAATCCTTCCAATATGAATACAACCCATAGAAAATAAAATCCTAAAAAACTACTAAGGGAGGGACTTCTCTAACAAGGGTGCCACTATACAAAGAAACTACGACTTATACCCAAGTGGGAGTATATCACTGAAGGAACCACATTAAAATTTCCATGTATTACTACACTCAAATGAAAAACCCTACTATTATATCATCACATTCAAACCATCTCATCAAGGAGATACTTCACAAATAAGAATCTTCTAATAAAATAGTTTCAAAATGACATAAAATTAAATAAAACTACTCCAATCAATTCCACCCAAAACCCCACATATGTACTGACCATTGATACATTGATAATGAAAAATAATTTAGTGATTTAATGTTTCCATAACCACATATTTTTTAATAATCTTAGTTTTTTTACCTTCTAAAAGCCTTCAAATATTTAATAAACCACTTAAGTTATTTATTAAATAAAATTACTACTTTTTTATGTTATTTTAAATAAGACACTATTAAATCATATATCCCTATAAATCCAATGAAACATGAATTTTCAAATTTATTTTAAGTATAATAGGAGGTAATATTTCTAGGAGAGAAATATAAACTTAAATTTTAAATTCCTTTTAAAATTGATTTTCTTATGAAAGGAATAAGTTTATTAACTCTTAACATATCCTCTCTTAAACAATCAATCATAAATCACTTCATCCAAATAGAGAGCTTACCAAAATTTAGCCACTCTATATAGAAAACAAATAACTCAAATGAACTAAGGATATCCAAAAAATCATAGGGAACTAAAATTATTAGTTCCACACCATACCAAAATGAAAAGATATTAAATTACCCAATTCAAGATTCCTAAAGCTTCTCAGACCCAAGGATTGAGGTCATGACTGAACCTCAAGATACTACCTCACCTCCTACCTCATATTACCACAAGACCAATAAACTGAGGCACTATATTCAACCTCTTTAATAGCTAAGAGAAAACCCCTCTTTATATTAATTTTTCATAACCCTCACCTCCAACAAAAAAATTCAACGACAAAATTTCTACCCTTTGTCGAATATACAACATTAATATTGACTCAAAATTTCATGCTCACATGTATTAATCAGTTAATTTGCCCATAAACTAAACCATAAATGTGAATAAGTGAATTCTAAGATAAAAAACACTATAATACCATTTATATAATTCCATGATATTTTATATACATTCATTCCACCACCCATGGTGAAAAAACTATTCTATTATAGAGATAACAATATCATTTTAAAAAACTCTATTGGATGACCATGAATCATATTTCACTATGATAAATACACTCCATGAAGAAAATACAATTCTAAGGTAACTATGAATTAATATGAAGTCCTTACCAAATTTAAGCAAACCTCAACCTCTTCTTTATATTCCTCACATTCTTGGCCTGAAACTCCTTCAAATAATATATACCCTCTATAATATTGAAATTTTGACAACACCTTATCCCATAACTCCTTATTCTGAATCCTAAGAACAAAACCCTAAGGATTCTATGATGATATTTCTACAATGAAGTTATAAAAATGAATAATATTAGTTAAAAAATTCTTAGAATACCCCAAAAATAGAGGAAAAATAGGCACATAACAAGAATCACATCTACTATTACACACCCAAATCACTAAAAAAATCCATCCTTTACAAAAACATCATCATAAATCAACACCAATCATTCTTATAATTAATACTTTCATCAATAATCCCATGAAACTATCCACCAAATAAAAATATTACAACCCCCTTCTCCTCTCCACTAATAGTGTATACCATACAACAAGCACAACAATCATAGTCGAAGGGATGACCTTAAAAACACCCCAAAGAAACATCAATTGTTTTTTCATAAACTTAATCAATTATAGAATGATTGAATGAATCATAAAGAAATTAAATAAATTCAATCATGAATTTTTTTCCTTGAAATCTGAACATTTAAAACATTATGAATTGACCAAATGATTTCCCCCAAAAAATCCTTTCTCTAAAATAATTTATCACAAAACCCATTTGATATCTCCCAACCAATTGCACAATTTCACTTTAATACTAATAAATCCTTTATTAAAAAAAACAAATACCATTTATTTAAAAGAAGAAATTACTCACAAAGCACATCATTATTTAAGAAAGATAAGTAAACAATACAAAATATTAATGCACACACCATTAAAAATAATAGAAATAGTTCTTAAATCTATCATGATCAAATCAAAAAACATTTTCCAAAAATATCTCATTATCGATCAAATAAACTCATTTACTTAATAAATTAGCTAACTTGACTTATCATGCATAACAAGATAATATAATTTCAACCAATACTATATTTAAACAGTATAATTTTGATAATTATGACAACTAATAACCATATAAAATTTAATATAAACAAAATAAGATTATTAACATAATTTAATAAACATGATTTTTTAATAACTGACATATCTAGAAATAAAAAAGTTAGTTGCTTTTATCATTTTTTTAGTTCGACTCTTACTCCCATAATATACTTTCATCTAATAAATATTAATATTTTCAACTTAATAACTAGGAAATCTAGATTAAAATATATAATTTCATAGAAATATTAAAACCAGGGATAAAACAATTCATCTTTTCTAATTAAGAGACCCTTTAGGAAACTAATATATCAATAATTTTCCATATTGAACCATGGTAATTACTCAAAAGCATGAAATTAATCTCAAAATTATCATGGTTTTTATATACTAGTTACTTCAGTTAAAATTAATTTCTTATTATATTTTTAAATTAATATTAAATTAATATTTCTTTAAATAACATGAGCACATATTATCACACACATATCAATTTATATAAATTCTTATTTATAATTATTATAGCTAAGAAATAAATCACAACATAGGGGAAAGATACACCATTTGGGCCCTAATATAATAGAAGTAATAAAAATTTAGTGTTATAATAACCCCCTTAATATCCTTAAAACCTTACTATAGTCCACTAGTGGGAAGTGAATGTATTAGTTTGGAACATGGAATTTATTAAGTATCATTTAATTAGATTCATTATAACTTCCACTTACTATCTAGATAAAAAAACACAAATAAGAATGACACATATACCTCTCCATAGTCTCTACCCTAAAAATAACATTGTATCACTTAGGGTGTTTTGTAAGATCATGTTCTTTATGTTATATCCCAAACAGAATTAATTTCCTATATCTTAGTTGATCACCCCTAATAAATTACACAATTTGTTTTAATAAAACTGTTTCTCTACCAAAACCAGGCAATACTCACCATTTAAAAACTCTAAACTCCATCATAACTCTCATACACAACATTGATACCAAAATTTATAGACCTTCCCCACTGGAAACCTCTCATATTCTAGTATTAAAGATAAGTATGACCCACCAAATCCTGCATCCAATAGGACATGAGTTGATGACTAGAGTCAATTTTATAAATCATAAAAATTAGTGTAATTAGATTCAAAATCATATAAATAAATATAAAGAAACCATAAATGAAATCCATAATGTAAAATAAAAATTAATATCCAATAATAAAATTAGTTTCATGGATAATCAAATTCTCCAAAAATGGAAGCACCAAGGGAAAATCATAGTATAATGACATCAATAAAATCTCCATGTCCCAAGTTATTAATGACCATATCAATCACAAAATATGTCCTTGAATCCTAAAAAATAGTTATATATATATATGGGTGAACATACATATATACTCAGTAGGATCCTCCTTAATAGCCCTCACGAAAATGTAGTAGAATAATACTAATTCCCTAGTGAATAAAAAAACTAAATTTCACCTACATCGAGTCATATATCACCCCATCTTAACCACATCTCACTTATAAAATATTTTATCCAAATATAATAACATAGTGCCACAACAATATAGAAATCTGGTATCCAATAACCACTTCCTATCTGGTTGTCACCCTCACGTTCTAATATCAAATGTCACATGATTTGATCTATTATATATTCACATATCAATATAATTATATACCACATAATATACATAAAAACAAATCCATATCACAAACATATATCACAATTAAAACAATGTAGGGTAAATTGAATATGAAGGGAATCAACCTCATACCCTATTTTTACCATGAACACCCCCACCCTATATCTATATCATAACCACATCATCTTTTATATACAAACTATAAGATTTTTTCATCACAACCCATTTGTATAGATCCAATTTAAGCCACCACTACACATGTTATGTGTAAAGGTAAATCAAGTAAGAGGGAGTTGCCAATCATTTATTCCCTTCTTAACCTCATTAATAGGGGAAAAACTCAAAACCCAACAAATTTGGGAATAAATAAGGTTATTTTAATTGAATTAGTTGTGTAATAAATCATAAGAAAAATATATAATATATAATGTCCACACATAAACCCAACCCTATGGTTAATACTAAAATAAATGTTTTAATTCCCATAATGGTTACCACACTACACCTTCCACTTGCTACCAAAATATTACATTCCTAGGCTACAAATTAGGAATAAAAAAGAACTTAAAAAATAAAAAAATCATTATCAACATCCTATTTAATGAAATTAGCAATGAATTCCTTGTTTTAAAATTTAAATTATGTTCATTATTCAATAATTTTTTTATTTAATGTTAAAACATTCATTTTCAATCACCTATATTTATCTCAACCCACAACTATCCATTTCAACATTAACATTGTGTTTAAATCCTATGATCCATTTATTTATAGCCCAATTATCACACCCATATTCATTTTTATCTACCATGTCTCCTACTATTGGGAAACTATACCACTTCCCACAATAATCAAACTCAAAAACTGCAATAACTACCACACTAGCCAATGCCAACAACCACCACACTATCCAAAACTAACAACCACAAAAACCCTTCACCTTCTTCCTCATTTATAATATAATTCCAACTACGAAAAAATTACAAAATTACCCATCGAGTTTGCACCATCGTTTCCTCACCACATTGAAACCTCAATTACTTCCACCAAAACATATTAACAAGACCATACTAGTCACTGTGTTAAAGACTTCTTGTAAAAAAATACCAAGAAATCATATAATAAGATTATAATAATAATATACTATTTAATTATAATTTTTTTATTAATTAACAATGTATGACATATCATCACCACCAAAATTCTAGATTTATGAAATACTTACTTACTACTATATATAATTGATTAAACATTTTATGAGAGCTAATTATAACACCATAACAACAAAAAACGGGGGTTCTCAAAACAATAAATAACAATAAATGTTTTCCAACCAATTAATATTATATATAAAATCCATAAAAATGATAATAAACCCTTTTACCATTTTATTTAATCATGTCTATTTTATTAACATTCTTCAAGTTAATTTAACCAACCACCAAATTAAAATAGGAGGATGAAAATTATGTAATTACATATAAATAGAATAGAGAAGTTTCAAATCCACTACCTTAAAAAAAGTTTTGACGATTCATTGTGTAAGATCATGGAAAGTTAAATGATTGAAAAAACTAATAAATCATGAGGTAAGTTTTATAATTTGGTCAAAATGATTGATATTTTGAAGACTAGTCCAAAATTGATCTAAGGAGAATACTAAAATCTAAAGATGTATCTCTAGTAATCCAGGGTCTATGATAAATAATAAGGATATATCCAAGTGGAGGGGATTCTATCATTTAAAAAATATAGATGCATGAACCATGTCACAATTCTCTTGGAATTACCTATTTGAAATTTTTTTCATCTCCCATAATTTTGATATTACTGAGGGAAATTATGGAGTATTAATTATAACCACATTACAACCTTCATATTTTTCTAAATCATGAAGTTGATTTTGTAGTGGAGAAGGATATTTATAATAAATAATAGAATTTTCAATTTATATGGAATGTGATTGAAAATACCCATATAAATAATAATATATGATTCTAGATTGACTATGATATATGATTGATTATGCTACTCTAAATCGTAAAATACTATTCATGTTGAAGGGGATATCTCAATTCAATGGAAAATAGAATCACTTTTACTCATAGAGGAAATTAATTCTATATATTAAATAATCTATCTTACATATCACCTCAAATACTCTTATATATTAATAGTTTAATTTGAATGAATAACTCTAATGTATGTGAAAATGAATCTTAAAAATAAAAATTTAACATTTATGTATTATCAGATCTATTTATAAATTACCTTATCTATTAGATATTTGATAATTCAATAATGGAAGTTACCATTATATATTCAATATTACTTTTAGGAATGGATAATTTCACAATTAAAGTTAGCATTACACATGTGTTATCTTCAAATAAGATGATTATTATATATTAAATTTTTACATTTACATATAATGTCAATAGTGAAGAAATAAATATATAGAAAAGGATATGAATCATATGAAATGAATAAATTAATCATATATATCAATATTTTTATCTCATTCAATATAAAATTAATACACCTTGTTATGTAAGGTACATTTTTGTGACATACGGTAAATATCCAAGGGTCATCACATGGAAAAGTGAACATGTAAAGGTCAGTAGGGGTATGGAATAGGGTGATTTATAAATGTTATTTCTATGAAAATGGAAATATGTAATTGAAATCTTGTGTGGTATTTAAAGGTCATCAAGGGTAGTACGTAAGGGTCACATATTTTATCATATAAATAAAGTATAATGGTTTTTTATTAATTCTAATCAAGTATTATGATAGATAATGACTCTAATATTTTATAAAACATGATGTTACAAAAAATTATAAAATTAAAAATATGGATAAAATTATTATAATTTATATCGTATATAAAACCCCATATCATAATAAAAAATTTATGATGTGGCTCAATAGGAGAACCTTCCAAACTCTTTCTCTCACTAACAAGATTACCACCAGACCTCCCCAAAATCTGTTAACACTCGGGAAACAACAACATAATACTCTGGAAGGGATAGACCTTCTATATATATATTTTTATATGAACATAAAATAATAATAATATATAAATAACAATATTCTATGAACAAAAATCCTTTAATTTTAATATTCTTAAAATATGTTCCTTTAGAATTAATGTTAAATGTTTTTAGTCTTATATATATGTGTGTGTGTGTGTGTGTGTGTCGGTCTGTGTGTCTGTGGGTTTAAATTTTCTGGTAATATTTAATGTAAACTCTTCATGAATATATAATATAATAGTTCATAGAACAATTTTATATTTATATTTTCTATAATGATGTTTTTTTGATGTTATTCCCTGTTTTTATAATGTATTTTTTTAATCATGAATAACTGAATTGATATGTTCACAAAACATGTTTTTTAAACACAAAACAAGTTTTGTGGACACAAGATATGTTATATGGGAAAAAAATACATATACATATACATATACACATATATACATGTATGTGTGTATATGCGTATATATATATGTGTGTTATGTTAAAATAATACATATCATATCAATTTTTGAAAAACATTTATATATAATTAAATGTATTATGAACACATGATATTTAATTTAAATGTTTAAAAGGTATTTTTTGCGAGAAAAAAAATGTTTTTTAGTCACATAAAACATATAATTATTGATAGAACATATAATAACCATTTTAATGTTCAAAGAATATAACACACAAACACACACCTCTCTATGAATGTGTTAAAAAACATATAAGAAATGTATAAATCTTCATATAACATATAATATATGTTCACAGAACAAAATAAACTTTTAACATGAACATATAATGTATTTTTTATGTGAAAAATACTATATCTAAATGTATACAAAATATAGTATATACTTACATATATAAAGGCTCATAGAATATATATGGCATACATGTGTGTGTGTGTACATGACTGTGAGTGTGTGTGTTTTATGAAGGCAAAGCATTTATTTATGAATAAATGTTTTTTGAAAACAAATATTAATATAAATGTTAACAAAACATATTCTCTGATAATTTATATTAAATGTTCATTATTTTTAAAACACACACACATATAAATATTTTGTGACAATTTAAATTAAATATTCTATGAATATATAAAATAAATATTAAAAAACATTTAAATACACTTATTTAAATATATATTAATTTTCTAGGAATATATGTCTCTATATGTGTAAAATATCTTTCAAAATTCAATATAAATGTTCACAAAAAAATTATGCTATTTTAAAAATTCATTTTTTAAAATATATGATTTAAAAACAAACCATCTTATATAAACTATCATATACCAAGTGTAATATCTGAAGGTTATTTAAAATAACTGTTATATAATATGTCTCTAGTATCCCTTTAATCACCAACTATATAATGTTAATAATCCGTCATATTTAAAATATGAAATATATAAATACCATATATATAATGATATTACATATTAAATTTAATACATGTAATAAATTTTTAAAAACCTATATAAATTATTAAAATAGTTATTGTGTTATCAGATTAGGTTAAATTCATCAAAAAATTAAAATAGTGTCTCTAAATGTCCCGACTGATTATTTAATTGATAAAAAAACTAGATAACTAAATGATAAGTGAAAATTTATTATTACCTATTATTTTTGTATAATTTTCGAAAATAGTTTGATAGGGTTTGAAATTTATGGTTGATGTATCTGTTTTATTTGTGAAAAACTACTAATATGATTAGTATAATTCCTCAAATCAGATGACTACCTAGTTACCTATGTCAAGGAGATCCGTATGTTCTAAAGTTTAATACATGATCATAAAAAATGATAAATATTGTTGAGGGATAACACATAATAACTTCGAAATGTTTTCCCATTAAATAAAAAACAATTATATAAAATACACCATGCATTTTCATAAAACCCAATAGAACTTCCAAAAATATTTAAATAAACTAGAAAATAAAAATTAGTTCAAATAAAATAATAAATCTAATAAATAACATTACTAAATTTCTATTTATATAGTTTATTCACACTAATATTCGGGGTAGTGAATAAATGTGATCTATGTTTTAAAAAATTATTTTCACCATATTAACATTAACAACATCACATTCATGGATGAATGAATATTTTACAAATAATACAATATAAATACACAATATGAATTTATGAGATTAAAGAGAGCACAACACATGATATTTTTAAAAGGTTCTCCCTCAATTTGGGTGACTACATCCTTGTTATATTTTGGTTGAGTCTGAGAAAACAAATCTTGATTAATATCATAAAGTGTGTACACATAAAAAAGGTAACATACTTAACCTCTTCGGAATATAAATAAGTGATCTCCATACCACAAACAATACCCCAATAATATTCTTTTAACTATGATTATACTATATCCCTCTAGTTTATAGTAGTTCTACCAAATTCCTATTTTTAGAAAGGATCTTTTATAATTTCATGGATATCACAACATTAAAATAATATATCTTATTCCTAAATATTAGTAATTTTATTTACATTGAATGAATAACTATTGTTTCATGATTTTCATCCTGATTATCTTAATATTCAGAATTATCTACATAATAGTCAACAATTTTCTCCAAGTTATGTTCATCACAAACATTATGAATATTCAAGAGGTGTAGTTAAGTTAATATCTATTCAATTTTTATAAATATTTTGGACAAATATGATTGTAAATAATATCTAATCCATAATCACTCTACTTTTTAATTAACTTTACTTTCAAACTTTTTGATACATGGAATATTTAGATCAATTATCTCACTTCATTCCTTAACTCAAATGATCTTTTGAAATAGGTAGGTCAGACTCTCACTACATTCACAACTCTATGAATATTTATAAGATACAGTCCAAAAATATTTTAGTATTATAAATGTCTTCTTTAACGTATATATCCTCCTTTTATACCCAACATTAAGAATAAAAAGTACCACGAAACATGTAAACAAAATCTCTAGGACTTTCTATCATTTAGCTTACTACTTTCTTAAATAGTAAAATATTCTTAGTCACCTCTTGATCTTTATCCTTTTACTCTTTTAAAAAACTATATTGAATAAGAAATATTCTCATTAAATTATCAATATTCATTCTTTATTTCTTCCTCAAATTTTTGCTTGAATCATGGCTTAAGGATTATTATAATTACTCAATGAATAAAAACTCATCATTGTCAAAATTTCTTCTCTATGTCAATAATTTTTTATTCTATATCTTAATGTTAACCTTATAAAAACATTAGGAATTCTCTTAATCAACTTTGAGACTTATGGAGTTAGTCCAACACATCTTATGAGAAACCAGTGTTATTCTTTGAGAGCATCAATATATCTTCCAAACTCTGTCTAAAAGAATATTGGGCTACAATGCTCTTTTAAAACATCACAAAATTAATACTCATGGTGAAAAAAAATATTTTTTTTATCTTACAAATTTTGAGGTCTTAATACATTATACACTGGTACTCTGATACATATAATGATCTCAAGATTTATTTATACCTATATTATTTAATTCTTCTAATTATGTTATCAAACATTTGTTCTTTAATACTAGCCTTTTAAATAATTCAAATTTTGTGTCCACTTTAAATCTTCATAAAATTTTAGAAAAAACTACGTCTACTCACGCTTTCTCATATGGTCTTCAATGTCATACTTCTCAACACTCCTTTTGAATCAGGTTATATAAATAAAAAACATCATGAAAAATCATTACTAATTTCAAAACTATGATACTTTTATAACATCACAATAGATGAAACTATCATCATTACTCACTACATCTATATACGTTTTCTACTTCATTATATTTCTTGTACTTACAACTTCACCTTTAGAAACATGATGCATATTCTAGACTCACCTTCATGAAATTTAATACACATGAACTTTGAAATTTATAAATTCAAAATATGAATCAATCTTCCTCTTAATATATTATGCTTTTGTACTTTGAGAAAGTTCTCTAAACTCAGGACATTAAAATTTTAATCTACCATAAAACTCATTTAATATTACACAGTAGAGGAAATTCTAGTTTATTAGAATGTGATATTTTCTCAATTCAAAGACTTCATAAAAACATAGTTATGGACTTTAAATGAAATGGTTTCTTAGGAAAACATACAAAACAATAATTTTACCTTACATATTTTCTAATTTATTTATATAACATTACCATTTATCTAAAAATAAATATCAAATAAATTATTCATCTTATATAAATATTCATTTTTTCACTTCCATATTATTCTCTATCTATACATTAGTATTTCTTATTTTAGAACAAGATAATTTTTACTCAAATGGAACTAATCAAATATTCCATGTGGATCAAGATGTCTTCTTCTAGAATAGTTAATTTGATATCTTTATTTCATTCTCAAATATTCCTCTTCTAGAAATGGTGATACCATAATTAGTTTTGGGCGATCATCTAAAATAAATTTTATATATTCATCTCTTACGTATTAATTACATATATATCCTTATCAAACTCAACATGAAAATTTAGAAAATGGTTTTTTAATCATAAAACCATATATGGTAATTGATTTAGTATCATCTCATCTCTATAATCATCACATTTAAAACTAATTTCTACAATACCCATCTTTAAACAAAAGTTTCATCAAATCCATATTTGTTAACTTCACTCATAAAAATCCGTGAAATACATCCTCTCCCACCATCCCGAATAAAAATATCTTCTAGTGTTTCTTTCTAGAAGTATAACCCATATTCTCCTAATTATATAATGATATCTTCTAAAACAGATGTTTTACTTTTAACTAATCTTTTATCATTATCAAAGTGAGACATATACTTTATGAATATTTATTTATTCCGATATCTAAAGGATGAACCAATATATTCATTGGGTTCTTTAATATCACCCAACACATATTTACTATCTTACTTGTTGAGAAAATACAATATACATGACAATACATTGGGATCATCAATATCCCCTTTTGGATTTTTTGTAAATACACCTTCAATAAATATATGTGAATATGTTCTCACATGAAATCATTTTATCTCTCCCTTATTGATAATAAATATAAAAGTTCAAGATAAAGTGGTAGTCATAAACATATAAGGCTTTAACTATGATTGAAATGTTATCTTCAATCACTTATTGAAAGTAAAACCTAATTCACTTGAGAGAAGGATTACATCCATTTTCTTAAATCCTGTAATCCATGAATTATTCTAATCTAATTCTACATGAGATATATCAGTGTATAAATTATGATAGATTAATCTATACATTAAAATAGTCTATAAATAATATGAAATATGATACCAAATAAAAATCATCTTATAGGGTATTTTCAAATAGATTTTCTAGTAAACTCCCACACTCAACTAAAAAAATAGATTAAAATAATTAAATAACAATCAAGATTAACCATTAAAGTTACTTATTTATCATACTTAAATAAACAATCTCCAACCCTTAATAACAAAATTTAATCTTTCCATAAAAGGAAAAGATAATGTGATCAACAAACCTCATCAATGATATATCATATCACTTTCTTGAATTTTTGTTTCACATAAGATAATGATTTTTGGAAGTTGCTTGTCTTCACTAGCTTACCATTAAGGGTTAAAATCCATCCATATAATTCATCTATACTGATACCAATTTAAATGTTTTGAGGAGGAAACAAATTTTATTTTTAGCTTATTCCATGACGAATAATACTTTGTATGGTAATATTCTACAGTATACACATCAATTCTTCAACAAAAATCACCATTAATTTACTTCAAAAAAACACAATATATATGGGAATAATGTCGTTTATCTTTTTTTTATTAGTGAGATAAATAAGGTAGATATTTTCTTATCAACCTAGAAATCCCCTTCAACTCAAATCTATATTTTTTAGAACTCTTCATACTTTTTCCACCTTTTATTTTCAAAACATTATTTTCTTTGAGAAACATGGTATTCTTCCTTTATTTGGATTTTAATACATGTGGAATTAGCCTTTTCACATCATCTAGTAAATCATATATATTATTTTATTATTAATTAAATTTAATTTACATATCTAATTGTGTTGGATATATGAACATTCATTCATTTGGATTGTTCTCATTTTCCTTATATTTTTCACATGAATTGTCAAATAATCTTGGGTTACCTCATTTTGTAAATCACTTCTCAATAATTTTAACTTATTATTTACACATTTTTTCTTCTAAACAAAACCTTTAATTTCATTATTCAATTGATTTTATTTTTTCTCCAGAATTCATTCATTCAATACTAATATTTATGGAATTTTGAAACTATACATGATGTGTCATTTCTGTATACAAAAAAAGAATCTCCTCTTTGTTGGGGTATTCATCTCAATATTTTTCTTGAGAGTGTTTTGTTTAATAATTTGTTTATTCTTAAACCCTAAGGAAGACTGACTATCCTTATTCCTTTTTTTCATTCTTTCTTTAAGAGAATATGAATTATTCTTTATATATAGGAAATATTAATCAAAATAATGGTCACCAATTTTTTTTCAATTTACACTAAAATTATATAACTTTTCAAATCTATTTCTGAAAAGTAGATTAATTTTACTATATGGTTCACACCATAAAGTAGAATAATCTCTCTAAAACTCAACTCTATTCCCCCAAAATATATTCCTTATTTGTTTTAAAATGATTTATATGTTATACCAACAATCTATATCTCTATTCAGAAACATTTCATAGCATTGATAGTAGATAATAAATATTATTTAACTCTTTAGAGTACAAATAATACCAGAATGAATACCTTAAACTTTTTTATGAGTATACCTTTCTTTGGATCACTTTTGGGACACTAACATTCCAAATATTGATAAAATTATCATTTTATAGATTATATGGTTTCATAAAAATTTTCTCCACCCATATTTTTATTTAATTTTACTATAACTTATACCTTTGAGGAAAAACAAATTTGTGAAAAAAAAATTTCTGGAGAAACGGTTACATTTTCTTGAGTGCATAGTGTGGATTTATCTCAATGTAATTTAAATATAATATTTCTATCATAATGATATTTTTTTGTAAATAAAACTATTATTAAAAACATTTATATTAGTAAGAAATTTCTTATTAGTTTGGGAATATTCATCTTGTGTGACTTTTAGGTTTCTCACTTTCACCTATAGATCAAGACACATTATGTTGAGGTTATTTTTTCATCTTCAACTGAGCTAAATATTTATTCACATTCTCAATTAATCTTCTCAATATAGTCTTCATGAATGTTACTTGTTTATTATAAATATATTTCATGTTAAATCACTCTTTTAGCATTGATATCCATCTCCAAATTCATAACATCAATGATAACATTATGAGTTTCTCAAAGTGCATTGATCTTATCATCAATTTTTTTCTTATCTTGGATACATAATCGCATATTATATAAAATTATTATTCAAATAAGGATAATAATTTTTTATAAAACAATGTTGATGTTTCATTAGCGTCAATATGTTTAATAAGAGTGCTTCATCTTTTCAACATTCAGGGAAATTCTTTTTTCAATTTCATCAACTTCAAACCCATATATGTTTCCCCATATTATAGACTCTTAATAAAATATAATATTGAAGTGATAGATTAAATAGAAATAATATTTAAAAAATAATTAATTTCTGATTGAAAATCACATAATTATTAAATAGGAATAAACTATTCATAGATTGAGCATGATTCAACAAGGGGATTATAACACCCCAACCCAAATCACATGGTTTAGTCTATAGATCCACATAACCTCATTCAAATATCCACATACACAGGAAAATTTAGACTAGTGTTGAGGGAATAAATAGTACCATCGAGATACTATACCCTTGGTAACAAATGATATACACAAGAATCACAATAATTGTAAACCAACAATCCATAACAACACAAATAAAAATAAAAATAAATCATCATTTTGTAACAAATGATATATATAAAATAAAATATAAATTAAATACCCTAATGTGGAAAGATATTCAAAGTATTAAAACCAAATCTAATAAATGAAAACACCCTAATAATGGTGTGGAGTTTATCCCAACATTGCCTCTTTCCTCCAAGATCCACCTAATTAGCTCTCCGATGTAGGGACCTTACCCTTAGTTGGATCCATAACTGTGAATCTATATGAATATCATGATTACCATGAAATGTGTGCATATAAATATGGTATTACACCCCCAAAAAATACTTAACAAAAAGTTAACATATGTATATGGTTCATGGAATGGTGGTGTTTAAATATGATAACTGGAAACCAATTATATGTTATATGATTGTATAGTAACTAGGATTCTATGGACACTGTCCGTACTTTCCTTAGGTCTTTAATAGAAGGAGTATATCATAAATCATCACAAAATAGGTTATACCAAAATTCTAACACCTGTATTAGATCATGTCCTATAGAAAACCAATTCCCAGGTAAGGCCACAAGGCCGCTGCACCCCTGAATCATCCATGGGTTGGGTGATAGGGATATCGTATCCCTACCTTTATTGAGTTAGGATACAGAGTCCTCGCACACCAAGATCAAACTTAGAGTAGTCCTTAAGGCTTTCATACCGCATCATTTTTCTTGGGATGGGATACAATTCCATCATACCTTTGCCCTGTATATAGGCCCTATCATTTCCATAAACACCACGTCACACAAGTACATGCTCCCCCACTAGGGTCTAACCTAGCCATAATAATCCACCTATTACCCTAATTCTAGACACAAACCTTCATAGATCAACCATTCACACACAATAGAACATAACACATAATGTCCAAACATAGCACACAATGAACTTGTGTTAAGGATTACACACAGACACACCATATGAATAACCACAATCATACCATATCAAAAAATGGTTTTCATGGCTATGAAAACACACAAACACATGTTAATAATTCCAATAAACTTTATACATAGGACCTATGTGGTGATAAATCTTTGCTAAAGTCTGTTGATTACAATTTCCAAGAGCCATCACCCAACCATGCCCTCTTACAAATGATCCCTAGAATTAATTCGAATTCACTATAATCAGAATTATATAATCAATATTCAAGATAATAATTCCATGGGGGTTTAGAAATAGAATAACATACCCAATGAGATCCACTGCCAATAGTTGATCAAGATATGTTTGGAACAAATCCAAAGATTATCCAGATCCGACCACCTATCCATAAATAAATCATGAAATACTTACCATATAAAAATATAATTCATAGTTCTATCCATGAAAGTATCTATATATGGTTCTTTAAAATAAATATAGTTGTTTCCAAAAATAAACATGAAGAATGTAGGAATAATAACCTCTCACCTTGAATTTACATGTTCTAAAGCATCCAAATCCAATGGAATTAGGTTTAGAGGGAGAAAAATCACCAATAAAACCGACATGAGTCCCTAGGTTTAAGATATATAGGAATATGAGAAGGCATGAATGGTTTCATGGGGCATTCATATTAAAACCCAAAATTTGTATTAATTAAAAAGAAGAAAATGGTTTGGTCCCCCAATTTACTAAACTATGTTCTATCTATGTGAGGATCAAAACCTCTTATAGGAAACCAAAAATTTTGGAAATATATATTGGTATAATTTTTGACGACCTATATTTTTTTCCTCTATCTCAAGTCACATGGTTTCTTATAAAAAGTTTTTTTATTAGTTATAATCATTTATCAACTGTGAGACACCCACTATGCCTCTCCAACAAGCCACATAGATTCCTGGGGAGAACCACATGATTTTACCAAAACATTATCAAACTATGTGACCCCTTAAAATCCTATAAAACTTTATAAAACCATTCATAAGTCACCCGATACTTCACCCAATAAAACAATAACTCAAAAAAACCTAAAGAAGTCCTGAATTCCATGTGTAAAGCACCTAAAATGTTTGATCCATTATAATATCACCCTATAATAAATTATAATCATTGATATGTGTATCTATAATTAAATATAAAAAAACTCAGTCACATGAACATGGAAATTAAAATTTCACTATCATGTTTCATCTTGGATTCATCCATACTATCGTAAAACTCGAACAAGTGGTTCTGCCTTACCTCGTAACAGTTTCTCACTCTAGTCAATGATCCGAATTAAATGTTCCAAAAATGATGTGTATGGTTCCAACTCAACATAATAAATGTAGATCAAATGAGTAAGACCAATATGAATTTTTTAAAATATTCAATATAATTTCAAATAGTCCCACAAACCTTAGTGTGAACTTCACTTGTTTTTTTAAAGAACAATGATCAAACCGAGGTGACACCCGTAAGAAAACCTAATCTCCCACAATTCACACCGGAGGAAATATCCTCTGGTTTACATATGATCTCTTCTTACTGTGAGTCATAATAAACCATTTCATAATCAACTAGAACCAATCAACGGTCTCTGATAAAATACTCAACCTGAGAAGAGCTTCCTCACATGCACCATGCTAACACAAAAGTGGATGAAACTACCAACCATAATGATCCTCAAAAAGTTCCATATAAATTGAAAATTAATAAAGGTTTTTAACTAAAAACATCAAATACAAGATGATAGTCATATTCTTCACAAAATCCAAGATGCATTACCAAATTATATCCTTAAAATATGGATATTCAATTTTAACTACCAATTGGTCTATGAATGATATGCTATACTTAGTGTCAATTGACTCCCCATCACCTTCTACAAGCCTTTCCAAAACCGTGATGTGAAAAGAGGATCCATATTAGAAAAAGTTCTCATTGGAACTCCATATAAGTGTATGATATCTCACACATAGATTTTACCCATATTAAATATATAAGGAGTCTCTCAAAAAAATGTGAGACTTTATCCAGTAATTCAACCACAACCCATACAATATCTCAACCTATCTGGGTCCTATGAAAATATATAATAATGTATATCATCAACTAATACCATTTCTATAGGGGAAATGGAATAGATTTATGTAAACCACCATATCTCTTATGATCATATTTGACCCTTTTATAGGTAAGACATTGAGAAACAAAAATAGCGATGTACCTCTTCATACCCAGCCAATAGAACCATTATCTTAAATCATGATACATCTTTATCAATCCTAGGTGCACTTCCCACTATAAAGAATGAGATTCCCTCATCATATCCTCTCTCATGGAAGTAAGAACCATGACTCTCCCATGGAAATTTATCGTATCATTTCTATATAAAGTATTACCTGGAGTTGGGTTATTCCCCACTAAATTATCTCATATCACTAAGGACTCATAATCTGAATCATAGATAGATTTCATATGGTCCACCAAGTAATAGATGATAATTGAGGGAGAAAATTTCATCACCCATTGATCTTCAGATACATCTATGAACCAATAATCCAAAATCTCTTCAATATCCATTATTCCTCCAAAGGAATCACTCCAAACACTAACATATTTCCACTAAGAGGATCCACAATAAAATTTCCATTTCAAGGTGCATAATCCATCTCAAAGTTAAATATCTATCAATACCCCACCCAATTACCCCGATAATGATTCAATTACTACTTTGAGAAGATACATATTATGGTCTGGTAGTATGTAAAGATGAAAATTATCTCACCAAAAAGATAGTATTTCTAATACTTCATGGTGTGAACCAACACAAATAACTCAAAGTGATGTATATGGTATTTTATCTCATGTGGTCAAAGATGACATGACTCATAAGAAACTAGCGAATTTATTTATGTTAAAACACCTCTCAAACCAACACCCAAGGAATAAATGTATACCATATATCCAATACTAGGACTAGGTAATGTTAGAATTAGAGATAATTCAATATCATATTCAATTATAGGAAGGAATAATAATACAGTTCTATACACTTAAATAACAATCCCTTCTTGGTATGACCAATCATAAGTTCTACCAAATAAGAGAATTCATGAATAAACTATTGGTAATTTCCTTCCAAACAAAGAAAAAATCTTGATCTTGAACGTAATTTTAGAGAATAACCAAGGAATCACTACCTATACATTCTCTAGATCAATTTTAATTCCAAAATCAGAAATCACATTTCCATGAAAGCACACCCATTGAATACAATAGTTACATTTATAAATATTTTAAAAAATTCCATGCACTCTAAGTGTAATAATCATGATTTCATAGTGTCTACCATGCATCTCCAGTGTATATAAGAATATCAGGATATCATCAACAAATAAAATGATGAATGAGTCAAGATATGGAGTCATGATTATATTCATGAAAGTAATGAACACCATTAGAGTGATTGTCAACCAAAAAGGCATAAAGATATACTCATACAGTCTATACCTACTCCTAAACATTATCTTAGGTATATACACATCTCTGACCCAAATATAGTGGTAGCTTAATCAAAAGTAAATCTTGGAAACCACCAGGATCCCATCAACCGATCAAATAAATCTTTGATCTTTAGAAATAGATAACTTTTATTTATCATGTCCTAGTTCATATTCCCGTATTCCATGAAAAAAAGGCTTCCATCCACCTTCTTAGTGACCAACACTAGGGGACCCTAGGGAGAAATGATATATATGATAAACACCTTCACCACTAAATCCTCAAGAAATACCTTGAGTTCCGTCAACTTGTCCAATTATACAAGACATGGAATGATAAATATAGGATTTTCTCATGGAATTAGTTTGATTTATAATTAAATTCTTCTATTATGAGGTAGTTTTGAGAAATAATAAATAAGTAGAAATTTTTAATGGTCCAAAACACAAGTAAAAATAGGAGGGAGATAATACCTTATCTTCTCTAAGTATGATTCCTGATATCTATGTTGTAGCAATTGAAAACTGACTTAGATACTTTCTCATTCTTCCTCCTCAAACATCCCATTCTCCATTAGTGAAAAAATTCTCCCCATTAGTCATAATAAATGACACTCATATTCTATATAAATCAATGTGTGCATGATAATTGGTCGACCAATCCATTCCAAAAATCACATCAAACTTCATCATCTATAAGATCATAAAATACCATAAACATGCATAGTGGGAAACTACTACAAGACACTCTAGAAATCTATAGATATGGTTTACATTATTAACCAAGGATGTATCAAGAGAAATAAATTGAAAATATAACTTAATTGGTATGTTTAGCCCCAGCATTACTTGATAAGATATAAAATAATAGAAATATAATGTATAAAAAAAGGCAGAACGAAGAATGTAGGTAATTAAAACTATACATATTACCATATAAGATCCCTCTATATGATCAGCTAGAACGTTTTCCACAATATACACACTAGTTTCACCATTCCCATGACTTGGTCCCTAATACACCTAGTTCGACTGATTCATCAACTATAAAGGAATCTTGTCCTATTACTGAGATCACCTATGAGTCTCATGACTAATAGACATTGTATACCTGAAACATATATGGAAACCCAATCGTAGTGCTCTAAAAAAGAAACACTAAATATTCCCCATCATTCCACATAGATTACAATTGATCTAAGGTTTAGGAACAAACATCCAATAATTACTAATATATTTAAAGTTGAGGCATAGGGTGATACCCCCTTCTCCATAGGGTGATAAATAAAACCTTCTCCTCTTTGATTACCTACTTCCTCAATGTCTCATCTCCTTATCCTTCCTCTCCCTACAACCAAAATATGTGCTCACTATATCACTTGAGGATTATCTCATTGGTGTAGTGGGGGATGATAGAATACCAACTTATTTTCCTTCCTCTAGATCCATTTCAATTATGTAACACCTCTGAATATGTATTTTGTTCGATTATCTTGACCTGTCAAATAAGATATGTTCAAAGGTTGATCTCAAACTTTTGGGCCTTCTATTCCACATTACTATCCAAAATAGAAGAGAAGATAAGTAACTCATTAAAGTGTGCTGAATAAGTTTTCACTGACTTAATCACATGATGAATCTCTATAAACTATTAATATAAATAAAATTTTTGTATATATGGAAAAAATACTTGAAGTGGATATTATTTAAGGTCTCCCAAGTCATACCCTCATGTTTCCCTACATGGTCCATGACACCCCACTATCTCCTTGTAGGCCTGTGAAGTATGAAAGCATCCATCTTAACCTATTGATCCTTATAAGTCTCCAACATGTAAAATATTTCCTTGATTATATTAATATAATTATTAGTGTGCTAGGGGCCTCTATCACCCTGGAAGGATAAGGGATGCTGAAGTTGGATGTCCTGAGCACAATCAACTGTTATCCAATGAGCTCCCCCACCTTGAAAAAGAACTATATGAAAGACACTAGCATGAAGTTGTTCAACTGACTGGACCACTTGAGTAAGTGTTACATGAGCATGATCAACTATATCATCCTATACAAATAGTGGTGGAGCAGGAGGTCCTTCCATGGAATTAGTATTATGAACTTCTTCCACTTAAATTCCCCTAGAATGTTTTCTTGGTGGAATTATATATACTACCAAACAAACCCTTATAATTCCTATAATATATTACATAGGATATAGACTCAAGTGTTTTATAGGAACACATAAGGAATTTCTATTGGAAGAGATATCCTAGGAGGATTTCTATAGAAATCATGATTAACCCTCCTTGAACTACCTATGGCATATGCCCCATCATGTGCATCTTTTTGTTAGTCACAATAATATAGATAAAACAATAAAAAAAGCATGATCAAGTTCAAGTAATAAAAATTTCAGCACAAATATATTATACAAGCTTAGATCAATAAATATACATAAATGAACTACTATTGATAAAAAGGAACATGTATATGGATATGTTATCCTATGTACCTAACCATGATGCCTGAATGCACACATATCCCCAAAAATGTAACAGCATAATAGTACTCATGGTCAAACATAAAATTATAATTCCACTATTAATAAAAAAAATACCATCAAAGATAACTAATTGTTCCATTACATAATATATATCTAGGATTTTATGTGACTCCCCTACTAGTGTTAAATATATCCATTATCCATTCCAAATTTCTCCAAAAAACTCAATAAAAAAAATAAAACCTCCTTTGATACCAATTTTTAATTCCAAAAAACGAATCACTTACTCGAATTCAGATTTCCACATGACCTCATGTGAATCTCCCCTAACAAAGGAGGTTTTTGACTCGTGGAGAGGTTGTGAATTATACTTTAGAGAGACTATACTCTTGATAACAAAAGCAGTAACCTAGAATCACAGCAAGAATTAATGAAAATTCCTCGAAAACACAACAAAAACTAAAAGGAAATCATCATTCTATAACAAATTCCATCCAGAACATAAAATATAAACCAAGGACCCTAAGGTTGAAAGTCAATGAAAGTATAAAAACCAATGGTGATACACTAAAACACTACAATAATATTATAGAGTTCATCTCAACAATGCCTCCATCCTCCAACCACTATTTTCTCATATTCTCATTACAAGGACCTTGACCTTAGCTATATCCTTGGACATTAAATATACACACACATCAATATCCTATATTGAGTGTAAGTATAAACCAATAAGTATGAAAAATATTTATCATTAATAAAAAGTTCCCATATATATAATTTGTATTCTATGATAGTAAGTATAAAACAAGAAACAAATAATATGTTGACCAATCATGAGCTAAATAAGCTACTGCAATCCATGGATATACCTACATATTCTATAAACTAGAGTAAATTCCCCATAAGTCATCAAAAAAAGGGTGAAGTCACAATTCAAATACATGTATTGGATCTAAGACCACACCCAACTAAGACTCGGGTTAGGCCACATGGCCATTTCACCCTTGTCTCATCATCCAGTCAAGCCACAAGGTTTTCATGCCCCTATCTCTACTGGGTTGGGCCACAAGGATTTCACACACCAATAGAATCCTTGGGTTAGGCCACAAGGCTGTTTTACCATATCCTTTGTCTCGGGTCAGGCTACAAGGTAGTCATAACCCTACCCTGTCTATATGTCCCGTCACTTTCATCAACACAACATCACACCAACACAATATCCCCCTTTATGGGATAAATAAGCCATGACTATCCACCTATCACCTTGATATTAGTTACAAACCTATATAGGCCAAGCATTCTCACATTACATGACATAACATAGAAGGAACAAACATAGAACAAAATGCGTAGGTCTTATGGGCTATACACACACACACCATATGCATAATCAAAAGAATACCATATCACCCAATAGTTATTACCAATAAACACACACAGAAATATTCAAATAATTCCAATGAACATTATAAAAATGCCCTATTTGGTAACGAATTTTGACATCAAGTGAGACAAATCCAATTGTAAAGAGCTCTCACCGAACCATATTCCCAAAAAAATAATACATAGAATTAATACCAATTCACCAAAATTAGAATTATAGAATCGATATTTAAGAGGATAATTCCACAATGCCTTAGTAATATAATAAATTACCCAATGAGATCTTCCACCAATGGTAAATCTAGATATATTTCTGAAAAATATCGAAATTCTCTAGATCTGTACACTTATCTGTTGATAAACCATGAAATCCTTACTTTTACATTATAAAATTGAAAGATATATCCATGAAATCATAGACATATGATTTATTCCATTAAAATGTTAGGATATCTAGAATAATTATGAACAATAGTTGAAGAACAACCTCTTATATTTAATTCCAATGGTCCAAAGAATCTAGAACAACTAGAATTAGAGTTTGAAAGGGGGGATTACTGTGGATAGAAACTAGTGTCTCAAGCATCAAGATACCTAGGTGTTGGAGAAAGAATGAAGGGTTTATCGAGGTTTAAAATTAAAAAATTATTATCATATTAATCAAAAATTAACACATGGTTTGGTACCATGGTTTACTAAATAATGAGAGGATCACTACATCTTTTGGGAACTCACACTGTATGGCTGCATGGTTTGGTAAACCATTTTCCAATCATGATTTTTTCCTATGTCTGGAATTATATGATTTCCTAGAGAAAGTTTCATGGTTACATCTAACCATGTTCCAACCACTATACCTATCCAACATGATGCACAATTTTTGTAAGGTACAGTGTTTTATGAGTTGGAAATTTTAGAAGGAAATCCAAATTTTGAATTACTAGATAGGTCAAATCAATATTTGAGATATAGAATGGATATTTTAATGTTGGGATACAACTAATTAATATTTTTATATAAGGAATGATTCTAAAATGGTAGCTCAAAAGCTTTTTAAGTGTCTTGAGGGTTCGAGGTCTGAAACAAGAGTTTCAAAAAGTTATAGCTCTTGGTGCATGGTTGGCACATGGATAGTGTTAATTGGGAGGCCTAACCACGTGGGCCATTTTATATGGGAACATGGTTTGTAAATCCATGATATTGGACATATTAAACTATGTTGGGGTATAAATGTTTATATAGACATGAAACATGGTTAGTGAATTATTTTTCTAACTATGCACTATAACAATGTTAGGTGGTGGTGTATACAGGAAGTAGAACTACATGGTTGTTATACAGTTTTACAAACCATGTGGCATAATAGTGTGATTTATTAAAAGAGAAAAAATTACCATTTACCCTTCTAGATGATAAGGGGTTTACACCTCTTTTTTCCCACATTTCATCATGGAGCTCCCCCACTCACACCAACCTCTTTCTCCAAACCTCTATGGTCATTCATCCTTGTTCTATTTCCAAATTGAATGTCATCGGATGCATTAAAATCCTTGAGGTAAGTCTCTAAATACATTATCCACTTATGAGTTATTTTTATTCTTCCTATAATATTAGATTATTTGGTTAGGGATTTCAGTTATGATTTCACCAGATAATGGTCGAATTGGATACTGATTATATGTCTTTCACCCTATCTAGGAAGAGGGTAATTGAAGAGGCAATCTGCATTTCACCATATGTCATTTTATTGAGGAACATGGTTACTATAATTTTATAAATATTTAAATATTAAATTAAATTTTTCGGTGGTTGTTTTAATGAAATTTATTTTGTATTATGCTCGATTAATGTTGATAATGAGTTGTGGGTTGTTTGTGGGTGTATGGTCACTATTTCATTATGATGGGAATGATCAGTAAGATTTTTGTAAATATTCCTGTCTTAAATAAAATGGATCTTTAAATTAAATTTTTGGGTTTTAATTAAATAATTATAGTTTTGTTATAATTAATGGTTTATGCAGGTTGTTTGTGATATATGACCCCACAAGACTTAGTTGAGCTCAGATAGACCTTAGTAGCTACTGTTAGCCTATAGAAAATAAATAGAAAGCTTCTTAAAGGTAATTGGTTCATAGTACCTACCCTATAGTAATTATTCATATATATGGTATCAGGTGTATGCTTTGGATTAACCCTACAGTTGATTCCCCCTAATAGGAACCTTTCAAATGAACTACTAAAATGAATTAAATTGAGTAATATTAAATTAATGAATTCTATGGGTTACTATTAACCCATGTGTACTAACTTTATACCTCAACCTGAAACTGTGACTGTGACAAAGGACCCCCTATGGGATACCTCAACCTTTGATTTGATCTAGAGGATCCCAAGTAGTATGCCTCCACTTAAATACTACTTTCATGTATTCAAAAATGGATTCCTCTACCTTTGTGCTGACATAGGAAACTCCACGAGGTATTCCTATTATTATGTGTGAATATTGAGGATCCCAAGTAGTATTCCTATCATGAGTACTGAAAAATGGGACCTAGTGGGTTACCCCATGTTTGACCGACCCCTACCTGGAGCATTATGGGTTTTGGGTAGAGATGGTAGCATATGTAACCTTATAACCCATACAAAACTTATTATACCAAGGGACTATAACAATAATGGTTGTTTTATGTGTCCCATTACCCTAACTCATTTATTTATGATTTAAATTTGTTACTATTGCTGATGGTATAAAATATAGAGGTGATTCTTGGTTTTTGTTGAATGATCCATATCTGATATGGTATGGATAGGATGCCTAGAGGCATTTCTTGGGATCTGGATTCTAAGCATTACAATTTTGGAATGCACATATATACTTCTTGGGATATGAATTGCAAGCCTATATGATTGATTATATGATTAAAGATGACTAGAAGTAATTCATAGGATCCTAATTTTTATCCTTATGTTATCATATTTTGGACATTCAGCTTGTCATCATTCCTTAGGGATGGTTGGACATGACTCTCCATTCCCTTCTTCAGATACTCTCAATGGAGATTCCTCTATCCTTGAGGGATTCTTAGGATACTCCCTAGGCTCATGGGGTGCACCATTATAAAAATTAATATCCATGTATAAGAGTGGACTATTGATCAATTTATTTCATGGATGTATACCTTGAACATGGATCTCTAGAGAATTCCTTATAGATTGCTTTGGGGTCATCCCCTTAGGGATAATCTGAGTCAGAATGTTATGATTTACTTATGGGTCAAGACCTTAGAGTTAGAAATCATATTGGATTTAAATTAATTGAGTTGTATGGAATCCAACTCAAATTAATTTACAATATTTCAAGACACTATCGGGAATCCTTCATTATAGTGATTATAGGAAGGTATGGGTGATCCCATGGTTAGGGAATTTACCCCTCATGGTGACATAACCTATTCAAAGACATTTCCAATGCTGGACAAAGTGTAACACCCTGAGATTTTAAAAGAGAAAAATCATGTTTTATAACCTACCAGGAACATAAAAACAAGATTCTAAGAGAATTTAACACCAAGATACATTAAAATATATTTATTTTTAAATAAAGTCAATCTCTTTGATAGCTTTCATAACATGAAACCACAAATATAATTGAACTGTAATATAATATACCATTATAAAGTAGCCATTAATTTGGTGAGAGTGAATTGAACTGAATAAATTATAAAACATATATAGTTTAAATATGTATAAAATAAAGAAAATGGTTGTCTATTTATTATAAATAAAATAAAAACCATTTAAAATAAAAAATGAAATGTTTTTAGAAAAAACTCCATTTTTTCAAAAAGGAAGTTGAGTCACAATTTTCACACATAATTTAAAATTAATTTTTAAAACTATTAGAAAATTTTTTTTATAAAATTATACTAATTTTTGAAATAAAAAAATAAATATTAATTTATGGGTAATTGTTTGTATTTTTTAAAAAATATTAATTTATCATTGAATAGTGAAAAATGCCGATTTTTTAAAAATTGTCAATTATTTTTAATAAATTAAGTACCATTATTATTTTATTTTAATTTAAAATTAAAATAAGTATTATTTGATAAAATTAAATCCAATTATTTATTTTTATATCATATTTATACAAAATTTTAGTTTAATATTATTTTTAGGATTTAAAACACATTTTCTTCTAAAAAACGATTCAAAGTGTATACTGATTTTGATTTATAACTAATTAAAATAAAAACTAATAAAAAATTATTTAAATGAAATTTAAAGATTATATACATATACATATGAATTTTATTTCATCTAATTTTCATTACTTTTCATATAGTTTATATGAGATCATCTTTTCCTAATCAAAAGTTATTTCTTAAAAAATCATTTTTTCAACACGTCTATGAGTTTGATTTCAAATTTAATTCCTCCTACTATGTGAATTAAATTTTTAAAAATGGATTCCATATTTTTAAAAAAAATAATTAATATTACCTAATAAGGCCCACTTAATTTTTTACTATAATTAATAGTAAATATAGTAAAAATTAATTACTATGAATATGGTAAAAATGCATTTACTGGGGTGGGGGTTAAAATAAAAAATATGGATTAAAATGAGCAATAAATTTAATAATTTCAATTTTTTGTCATATTTAATACTTATATATTGTTAGGATTGAAAATGGTCTATTTTAGAGCCTTGTGGCATGTGGAAAATCTGTGTTGAATTCCCTCTTTTCAAAAATTCAAAGTGTGTCCTCTCCCTAACTTATAAATGGGAACTACCTATATTCTAATTTATACACTTCTAAAACTATTTTGTTTATAATATAATTAAAAAATAATTTCCCTACTTCCCTCCACTCATATTAGAAGCCTTTTTCCAGTTATAAAACCTAGGAAGGCATTTGGTTCAAACCAATAGATGTTGTTCGAAGAACAGGTAACATCCTTAATCGATAATTTTATTTTATTTCTTCCTCCACATATTTTAAATATTATTATAATTTTATAATATAATAACCTCAGTATATTCCAAATATTTATATTTTTTTACTTTTAAGTTAATGATCTATAATCATCTTCTACTCTCTCAAAAGGGATCATGTGTATGACGGACTACCGCCTCGCGAACCAATGTAATTCGATTTACATTTCCAGTTATCAAAGATAAAAATAATTATGTATATAATTATTATACACTATATTTGTGATATAATTATACTTTTGGAATTATAATATCAAACACACCTTCATAATTTATATTCTGTAGGGAATAGGATAACAATTATCATGTGTATGATAGACAACTTCCTAACAAAGCGATGTGATTATTTTTCATTTATAATTTTCATGGAAGGCAATAAGAATTAATTTCATGTTAATATGTGATATTAAGGAAATATTAGTACTTTTTTAAAAGAAAAATTTCATATAATTTATTATCTTACCATCCATTTAAAAAATAATAACATCGTTCATGTGTACGGTGGACTACCACCCCGCGAAACGATGTGATTTTTTTTTCAATAACACATTTCATGTAAAGTAATAAAGGATAAATTTAATGAATATATGTGTTATATGTGAAATTATATTGCTCCTTAAAAATTATTATATAATCCAATCCCTTATCCTTCACCCATAAATAAAATTATAACATTGCTCATGCATACATACGACATATCATATGCATAAAGCGATGTGATTATTCTCCATATTTTAAATTCAATAACGATTATAAGGATATATCTAATTAAAAAAATGAGATTTATAAAATTAAAATCATTTATAAATGATTTTAATTCATCCTATGTTCAATATTCCAAACATTCATGAAAAAAAAAGCATGAGAAAACAAAGCAATTAATATCCAATAAATAGTGATAATGAAGGATTATTAAAGAATAAGTAATAAGATGTTACAAAAGTATCATATATGATATTTTAAATAATAATAAATTTCAGTATAAGTTAATTAAATTGTTTAAAAAACTATATAGGAGGTGACATAACACTAAACTGAAGGGAAGTGTGAGGTTTAGGGTTTCTGAACTCAATTCTTATTCAATGGTTTATATGACTACTTTAATGGATATATTATAAAAAACATTATGTGTGAAATGGTTTTTTATTTATTAATTTTGTATTTAAAATATTGTTTTAGTGGATCTAAATTTTTTCCACATAATCACCCCATTTATTAACTCTCACCTCAATGATATGAACTTTATAAGGGTTTCGCCTCAAACTTCCTTCTTTGAGACACATTTTGTTTCATGAATTAAATTTATTTTGAATGGTGTGTATACTAACCATTTATATAATATATAATTAATACTTCCTACATCATGATATTTGAAATTATGATTCATTTACTTCTATCATGGGAATTTATGATTCAAAATTTTCCAAAGTGGTAAGGGTTTATGTTTCAATCACATTATAAATAGGATTTCTTAGGCTTAAAATTCCACTGAAATAAATTATTTGATCATTGTAAAAAAAACTATTTAATTTTATTAACCTATAGTTATTAATAATGTTTTCTATTAATTTTACCATTTCCTTCTCTTTTTTAAAAAATGATTGAAAAAAAAGCTTTCAAGAAAAGCTAACATCATTTCTCTATTCGGTCGAAAGTCCTTATTCTTCTAAATCCATGTTTTCTAAAAATGTTTTCAAAAATGTTTTAATTTTGAATATTTAAAAGTAATACTTAGACTTAATTGTATTTTTATAAAATAAATTAAAAGTATTTTTCCTATAATTTTTTTAAACAAGGTACTTTTATAATTTTTTAACAAAAATGTGAAAGGAATATCTATTTTAGCATATTCTTCATGAACTGAACTCTTCTTCCATCACAACCACTCAATGTTTTAGTGATTCATTTTTATGTTTAAAAGGATATTTTAAAAAAAATATTTATGTTTTAAGAATGTTTTATATTTTAAATAATTTTTTTCAAAATGGAAAGAATATTTTCCTCAATAAATTTTCAAAATGATTTCTCAAAATCATCTTCCATCTATGTTGAAGTCCTTCGATGTAACTCAAAGTGAAAAAGTTTTTTTACTAAATAATTCTGTTAATATTTTTAAAATTATTTTCATAAATGGAAATAATATTTGATATTTTTAATTGCTTCTAAATTATATAAATATTAATCTCGTATATATACCTACTTTATTCTCCCTTCATTTTATGGGGTAATACACTCTTTATTATCATTTATCAAATGTATTCATTATAAAATTTCCTTTTAATATGTTATGAAGCAAGATTATGAAACCCATTTATTTTTATAGGTAATTATTATGTTTATGTATTATGATTGATATCCATATGTGGCATACATATGCATGTACATAAAATGTATATGATAAGAGGTCCAAAAATTTTATAGAACTCAAATGAATTGGGTAATATTTTTTAATCTTCTGAAAATCCATTCATGGGATTTGGTAGTGAACCAAATCCATTATGGGACTTTTTCCACCATGTGATGTTGTCTTGGTAGTTATCCTTAGCTTATGCTTATGTCATGTTTTATTTTTCTTCCAAATTTCCTATGATTCCATTATCTTATGATACCATGTAATTTATGATATTATTATATATGATTTATCATGTGTCTTATCTTTTATTATATCATGTTTTATCTTTGACTCATATGTTATGTTTCCTTATCATATTTATTCCCTTAATTATATTTTTAGCTAAACTATTTATTCTATGTATTCCCTAGGTTATCCCATGCAGTTTTAGGATCTTGGAAGGATTTATGAGCTCATTTTGAATAATTAAATAATTATGTTTTATTTTAGTCTCACTATGATATATTATAAACTTAGTACTCTCAATACACTTAGCCATTTTGATCTCTATTTTTAATTAATGTATGTTTATTTTTAAGAATGATATTATAAAATGTGTAAAATTACTGGGTAAATATAGTTGGAGTAAAATTAATGTTTTAGTTAATATTTTGAAACTTGGATGATATAAATTTAGTGAAACAATATGTTTAAGTCCAAGTTTATGTTTAAGGATAATAATTAGTATATAAAAATGTGTTGGAATCTTGGTGAAGTATATAACGAGTGGTTTTTGAGGAATTACAACTGTTTAGGGATACAAAAATTAGATGTGTTTCTAGAACTGATATTTCAAGGGGTACTAAATCTGAAAAAGGCACATTGGTCTTGACTAGAGTGATACTTGGTATATGAAAATGGGCCTTACCACATACTCAGTTTGATAATCCCTGGGGATATATTTTTGGAAAAAAAATATTTATAAACCATCATGAAATAATTGAATATATTATATTCATAGATAACCAAGGTCAAATATAATCACACCAAATCTAGTAACCCCAATCCAATTTCTTACTTTATGACATTATCATAAGATATAAGGAATCAAATCCCAGAGGACCAGATAGTTTAGTAGTCTTATAAAACTAGAAACAGACATGATTACATTTTAATAAAAAAATTATAGGATTATTTTTTTTTTGAAAATATCATTTTTACCCCAAGAATATTCTTACATAAAATTCTTCGTAAACTTCCAATATTCCTGGGAAAGAAAACAAAATAAGGGTGAGCTCAAATGCTCAGTAAGGGTCAAGTATAGTTGAATATATCATAGATCAATAAAAATAATAAATATGGAAAGATAAATAAATGAAAACAGAGTGCATTTAAATAATTTGACTAGAATAATCAATATGGAAACATAAATAACATAAAACACAATACATTTATTCTAAATATGACTATTATAACTGGATAAGGCATAATCAATATGGAAAGGAAAATATCTAAAATAACATACCATTTAATCCATAAACTGAGAATGAAATGCATACGTATATAATATCATTATGAAAATATCATGGATAATAATAACTAAATTCTAAAGGAATGAAATTCATAATTATTTTATATCATGATCTTGGGCATCATGAAACCTAGACTGTCAATATCTTTCTCAAAACTATTCAAAAATGATGGGTAGGTAAACACTAGAAACCCATTTAACTAAGGATATCTAACTAATTTATCTTGTGAGTCTACTTAATCATCAAGGGAATATATATAACTGGTCCCCACCTATATCTATATGTAAAAATCATTCCTCACAAATAAAATAATTTATTTAATTAATGAACAATATGCTTTATCATCAAATATTCATGTAAAGTAGATAATACACATTTATCAATATTTACTGAGATAATCAAATAACATTAAAAGTAATCAACATATCTAAAAATCATATATGTTTCAAGAATAATAAAATCTATGAAATAAATAATATTTATATTTAAGGAAAATTTAATTCCCAATGAAATACGATCAAAAGAAAGTGATTTTATCACGTGAAAGTTAACTATCAAAAAATTAAATAAGAAATGAGAGGTGATCATCGATTCATTAGGAATATAGGATTATACAATAATATCAATAATAAATACGTATTCATGTTAAATAAATCAATGGTGTGGTATATAAACCACATAAAATTGAATATATTAAAATTAACAAATGTGTATCAATGAAATGGAAATTGAGACAATATCCCTTACAAAGATCACAACATTTAAATAAGAATTAATTAATAAATAGATTATGTATATCAAAATTAAATCCAAATAAAATAATTTTAAATAAAACATAATATATTCAAAAGTTTTTACACACATAATCTTATAAATTCAAATACAATTAAAAAGTAATATATCCCAATAAAAATAAATTGAGTTATGAAATTTTTTACCACTTGGTAATTATCATATCAAGTACACTTAGATGAAACAATTCAAATTAAAACATAAAATTCCATAAAGTATGAATGATTCATGATATTACATGTAAAATAGGTAGTATTTATACCATATAAAATAGTTTAGGTTCATAACATTATAATATGACTCAATGAAGATAAATTGAGATGATGTCCCTTACATTGATCATAACGTTGAAGTGATAAATAATCAATGAATCAATTATGAGTATAAAATATAAATACACATAAAAATTGGAAATAAAATATAATATATTACAAATCCATAACGCATATAATCTATTAATATCAAAGACAATGAATAAGTATTATTACCCAAAGAAAATAATTTGAGTTATGAAATTCTTTACCACTTGGAAATTTTCAGGTCAAAATCTATTTAGATTAAATAATTAAAATTGAAACATAAAATACCATGAATTAGTATATAATAATTATATTACATGTAAAAGGATTAGTATATATTCTATATAAAATAAATTAGGTTCATAACATTACAATATGCCTCAATGAAGTTAAACTGAGATGAAATCCGTTAACTTACACTCCCTTTTGGTTGAATATGATTTAAACTCTGGTATAATGTTGTTAATAATGTAATTAATTTATAATAGAACCATATTAATATTTATAATATCATATATTACCCTCTTATAACATATTATCACCTACTAATTATTAATATTTCATTATTTTCATTGTTTTGTGTGTTAATTGATTTATTGTTTCAGGCATGTTTTGTCATAAAAGTTATAGTTCATGGGAATAAGATATTGATAAATCATATTCATAATTATATTAATTTTATGAATATTTTTTTCATTAGAAACATTTTTTTAATCATTAATTAAATTTTTACCAGGAGAATTGATCATATCGCTTCCTCGTGATAGTAGGTCGTACGTACGCATAAGCGACATTATCATTCCCTTAACAGGTAAATGGGAAGGAAGTGGGTGATATATTAATCATAAATAATCATTTAAATGTCATATATATCAAATATATTCATTAAATTTATACTTATTAGTTTCCATGTAAATCATAAGTGAAAAATAAATCACATCGCTTCACGAGATGGTAATTCACCATACACACAGTCGATGTTATCATGTTTTAAACGACGTAGAATGTAAGAATGTATGTGTGATACTATAATTAAATAAGTATTATAATATCATAAATATCATATTAATTTGTTAAATCCATCATTATATTCATACTTTAAAGGTGGTGATTTAAAATAAATTACATTGGTTTGTGAGGCGGTAGTCCACTATACACACAATTAATGTTTTTATTTCCTATTTTATAGAAGAGAATATGGATATAGGTTATAATATTGACCTAAGAACATATAAAAATATTATATATAATTATGTTATCATATTATCATTATTAAATAATATTTTATGGAGGTTGAAGATGAAAAAAATGAAAATTCTAGTCTATGAACGTTACCTCTTTTTGGGGTAATTTCTTTTGGTTTTCACCAAAAGAATTTCTAGTATGAATTTATGTTAAAAAATGGATAAATTACGTTTTTATTGGATTATGGAAGTTTCTTTAGTATTATTTTTCCAATAAAACGCCTTTAGAAGTGTGAAGAGGGGAGGATAGGGGTGGCCTTTTATAAGTGGGGGAGGGTACGCACATGGAATTTTTAAAAACATTCAATTACATACACATTTTTATCATGAAAAAATCATCCAAAATGGGTCATAATAAACCCCTATAAGTGATAAGGTCTCAATATGTCCATAACATTGGTTTTGAAAAAGTTTTTAGGTCATTTTAATCCTTATATATTTAGTTTAACTTCATTGTAAATCAGTTTTTACCTTAACCGTGGTAATTATTTTTTAATGATTTTCAATTCAAATTTGGAAAAATTTAAGTTGAAATTATTATATAATATAAATTATTTTGATTCAAATTTTGATCTAAATTTTTCCAAATCAAATTATTATAAGTGGATGAATCCAATTTAAAATTATACCCATAGACACGACAAAAAAGCAGGGTTTCAAAGAGAAACTTCTTATATGTCTAAAAGGTATTAATATAAAAATTCAATATGATTTTTTGATGACCTCAAATAGTTAATTTTCAATATATTTAAAATAATTTTACTTCAAAACAAAATTAAAATATAATTTAATCTTGTTAATTATTTAAATGAAAATTAAATTTTCAATAAAAATCAATATTTTTAACTATTCATCAAAAAATGTAACATTTCAAAAAAAAATACAAACAATTTACCCTAATACAATTTTTATATTTTGATTTTAAAAATTTATTTTATTTTATAAAATAAATTTTCAAGAAGTGTTAAAAATTAATTTTAAATTGTGTGCGCAAAGAACAACTAAACTGAATTTTCAAAAAAGAATTATAGTTTTTCATAAAACATTTCTTATTATTTCACTACTGGAAATTAATGGTATACCAACTGTTTAAAACCATTGGTATTGGGTGTATAACCATTGGTATAAATTATACCAATGGTTTTAGATACCGTAGCTCGGTAAGCTGTGAGAATAGACATATACCAATGGTTTGAGAGAAACTGTTGGTATATGTGAAGAAATCTACTCTATACTGATGGTTTTATAAAACTGTTGGCACAGAGTTATTATACAACACATATGCTAATGGTTTCAAAACCATTGGCATATCTTTTTTAGTTTTCCATTCATCCCTATACCAATGGTTTAAACCGTTGGTAATGGTTTTTTACCAATAGTTCAGAACTATTGGTAAACAAAATACATACAGAAGCTATACCATCAGTTTAAAACCGTTGGTATAGGCTTTGTTGTACAGTTCAAATAGTAGCCTGCTCTGTGTGTTGCTCTGTGAATTGTAAAAAATATATACAATACCATACATAATAAGGATACATAATTAAAAACTGATAATTAGAAAGATACATAATTTAATAATAAATTATGAATGCAGTACATTAAAAACTGAATACGTAATTAAATGTGAAACAGAATTAAGAATACATAAAAATTGTATTTCTTATAACACATACATGATTGAATTCAGAAATTAGAACCTAATAACCCAAAATAAGGAAATGAATAAATGAGTTCAACCAAACACAAATATAATGCCATGGTTTGGTGTGGGTGTCTTTGAACGTAGTGATGATGATAGTGGGTGTGTATCAATGAGCTTGTGTGACTTAGGGAATATAGTTGTCCTTGGAGTATTAAATGTCATGTGTTTTAAAATAGGGGTAGGAGTTCCTCACATGAGAAGTGGATTGTGTGAGGCTGGACCATGGATCATTTTTTTAAAGTATCAACACAATCCGAATATGTTTGGTCAGTTTTCCATATGCCAGTTATTTTCACTTAAAATGATGTTCATTTAAAAAAAGAGAGATATTTATAGTGATACCGGCCACACCATTCCTCGGATTGAGGTCGGTTTGACTCATACATGTCACATATGACTCATGGATCGTTTTCCTAAAGTATCAATACAATCTAAATGTGTTTGGTTGGTTTTCCATATGCCAGTTGTTGTTTTCACTTAAAATGTTTTCCATTTAAAATAAAAGTGAGACACTTTGAATGGTACCGGCCACACTAGGCCCCTGATTGAGGTTTGGTTGACTCGGACACGTCATAAATGACCCATGTATTGTTTTTCTAAAGTATCAACACAATAATAATATGTTTGGTTGGTTTTCTATATGTCAGTTGTTTTTACTTAAAACATTGTCCATTTTAAAAAAAAGAGAGACACTTAGAGTGATACCGGCCACACCGTGCCTCATATTGAGGCGGGGTTGACTCTTACACGTCACAAATGACCAATGGATCATTTTAATAATGTATCAACACAATATTAATGTGTTTGGTTGGTTTTCTATATACTAGTTGTTGTTTTTATTTAAAATGATGATCATTTCAAATAAACGTGAGACACTTTTAGTGGTACCGGCCACACCGTGCCTCGAATTCAGGCGGGGTTGACTCATACACATCACAAATGACTCATGTATCGTTTTCCAAAAGTATCAACAGAATCCGAATACATTTGGTCCACTTTCTGTATGCATGTTGTTGTTTTCACTTAAAATGATGTTTATTTTAAACAAAAGAGAGATATTTAGAGTGTTTCCGGCCACACCGTGTCTCAGATTGATGCGAGGATGACTCTTACATGTCAAAAATTTCCGATGGATCTTTTTTCTAAAGTATCAACACAATAAGAATGTATTGCATTGGTTTTCCAAATTCCAGTTGTTGTTTTCACTTAAAATGTTGTCCATTTCAAATAAAAGTGAGATACTTTGAGTGGTACCAGCCACACCACGCCTCGCATTGATGCAGGGTTGAGTCATACACATCAAAAATGACCAATGGATAGTTTTTCTAAAGTATAAACATAATCCAAATATGTTTTATTTCTATATGCCAGTTGTTTTTACTTAAAACAGTGTCCATTTTAAACAAAAGAGAGACACTTTGAGTGATACTGACCACACCATTCCTCGGATTGAAGCAGGGTTGACTCGTACACATCACATATGACTCATGGGTCGTTTTCCTAAAGTATCAACACAATCAAATGCATTTTATTGGTTTTCCATATGCCAGTTTTTTTCCACTTCAAATAGTGTCCATTTTAAACAAAAGAGAGACATTTAGAGTGGTACCGGCCACACCTTTCCTTGGATTGATGTGAAATTGACTCGTACACATCACAAATGTCCCATTGATCTTTTTCCTAAAGTATAAACACAATATGAATGCATTTGGTTAGTTTTTAGTATGGCCGTTATTGTTTTCACTTAAAATGATGTCCATTTTAAAGAAAAGAGAGACATTTAGAGTGGTACCGGCCACACACCACCTCATATTGATGCGGGGTTGACTTATACCTGTCACAAATGTCCCATTGATAATTTTACTAAAGTATCAACACAATATGAATATGTTTGGTCAGTTTTCCATATGCGAGTTGTTTTTACATAAACATTGTCCATTTAAAAAAAAAGATAGACACTTAGAAAGGTACCAGCCACATTGTGCCTCGGATTGATGCAGTATTGACTCATACACATCAAAAATGTCTCACGGATCATTTTCCTAAAGTATCAACACAATCCGAATGTGTTTGGTTAGTTTTCTATATGCACGTTGTTGTTTTCACTTAAAATATTGATCATTTCAAATAAAGGTGAGACACATTGAGTGGTACCGGACACACCGTGCCTAAGATTGATGCGGGTTTGAAACCTACACGTCAAAAATTATCCATGAATCATTTTTCTAAAGTATCTGAAGAATCTGAATACGTTTGGTCCATTTTCAGTATGTCAGTTGTTGTTTTCATTTAAAATATTGTCCATTTCAAATAAAATTGAGACACATTGAGTGGTACCGGCCACACCGTGCCTCAGATTGAGTTGGGGTTGAGTCATACACATCACATATGACCCATGGAACGTTTTCCTAAATTATAAACATAATCCAAATAAATTAGGTCAATTTTCCATATGCTAGTTGTTTTTACTTAAAAGGGTGTCGATTTTAAACAAAAGAGAGACATTTTGAGGGATACCAGCCACACCGTGCCTCGGATTGAGGTGGGGTTGACTCGTACACGTCAAATATGACTCATGGATCGTTTTCTTAAAGTATCAACACAATCTGAATGAATTTGGTCCGTTTTCCATATTCTAGTTAGGCAAATCGTGCAATAACAGTGATAATATATTATACTAAAACTATAGACATTGTGCATGATGTGCATCCCCTGGTGCATGGTTATGGAAAATCATGCTCATTGATTCTAATATATACCTCTATATGGTTGGTATATACCTTGTGGGATAGACTAAAATATTTTACTAACCGTGAGGCATAGTGTTTTTCTATGCCGACCAGGGTTCCGAGCTCCGAACAAGCCCCAGAAGCCCCATAAACCATTATAACATCATTAGGTATCCATATTTTGTCAAAAATAAAGAATTATAATAATTTAAAAAATATACATACTAGATTGAAAGACCAGGTACTTTTAGTGTTCCCATTGAAAGGAACTCCTCCTGAAGTTCACCTTCAATGGGTGGTAAAACTTTATTTGAGAACAATTCTATATGGGGAGTTGTTCGGGGTCCAGGGGGACTGTTGGGGGGGGGCTATCTGGAATGTTGTCCGAGGTCTAGGGAGGAGGGTGGGGGGCTGTCTGGGGTCTAGGGAGGAGGGTGGGGGCTGTCTGGGGGGGATTTCTGGGGTCTAGGGTGGAGGGTGGGGGGGCTGTCTGGTGGACTGTCTGGGGGGATGCCCGGGGGGCTATTAGGGGGGCTGTCTGGGGTCCAGGGTGGAGGGTGGGGGTTCCATCTAGGGAACTCTCTGAGGGGCTATCTTGGGGGCTTTCTGGAGGCTATCCACGGTCCCGGGATGAGGGGGGCTATGATGGGTGTGTGCAAGGTGTGCTAGGCTTTGAAGTAGAACAACACATCCATATTAAATCAAAAATAAAATGTCATAAATATCAGTCCAAAATGTAATGGATCAATCTACCCATGATCACCATCACCATCACCACTGTCATCATCAACCTCATCCTCACTTCCATCTATGTCCTCTTCGTCATCCTCATCATCATACCAAGGCTCATTTGCGGCCCCATCCTCACCCTCATCCTCATCCTCATCCTCGCCCTCGCCATATCCTTCATCCTCTCCCTCATATCAACATCATCATCAACCCCAACATCTTTCTCTTCATCATCCTTGTCATCACCAGGAACGTAATCATCTTGACTGCCACTAGAACTGCCACCTAGTGCATTGGATAATGCACCCATCGATGACATATATGTTTGACAAGCGGCGCTGGCCTCTAGTGGAATTGATGAAGATAAAGCTTTAATCAATTTCATAAATTCTTTATCCCTCATTTGAACATGTTCTTCCAACTCTGGGACCCTTTTATCTTACTTTCTTGCTTAAATCTTGACCTGTTCCAACTCGGTGGTAAAAAAATGGACCCCTGGAGAGGACCAATACCTTGTTAGGACTATATTCTTACCAGGTCGGCAATGTACTCGACCAGAGTGCTCATGTCCCAAAACCTGATATAAATGATCGTGTGGACCTAAATTGTTAGGATTCAAGGAATCAAGGGCCTCTAAAGCAGCCTTTTAAAAATATTAATAGATTTTTAAATGTCAAAATATATATTAAAATTTGAAATAAACAAATTAAAACTTAAAATCTTTTCTTGTGTCAGTTCATTAACCGGAGTTCCATCTTTTTTCCTTATACTCGAGAAAAATAATTTTCCTCCAAGGAGACGTCCTTTAATATTCAATTTGTGCTTCTATAATGACATTTAAACAATATAAAGTGTGAGTATAATAATATATTCAATATTCAATAAATCACATAAGTTTATTAGGAAACAAAAAAAAGGGAAGGTCCTAAAGAAAAATTATAAACAACTATATCGTACCAGCTACCTCTCATGATCTGACATAGTAGTGTACCCCAAAGTGTGGAGGTATTGCTTTGAATCAGTGTTTTTTTGAGAATATTCCCAAATAATGTTTAATAATAAATAAGATAATATTAATGAAAAATATAAAAACTGTCATTTAAAGACGTCAAATGGGATTAATACCTTAAATTTGGAAGTCGCCCAATGGGTAATTATTTGGAGATATTTCTCTATCGGGAAGTCATATACGATAGGTACTATCTACAACTCCATGACCACTCTACCACACTATCTAACAAACAACTCATGCTTAAAAACTCTCCAAGTCTCTCCTAGTTTCTTTAAGTGTGCTGGTCGTGCACCCTTGCCATCAGGGATGTTAAACCAAAGCTGACACACAATAGATTAATTCATATAAATAAAAAAACACTACATTAAATCCAATAGCTTTTTAACCCATATTTGTGTCCATGCATTATCCTTGACATTGTGTGGTATATTTCTCCAAGAGAGAGGGCTGGCGGGAATGATGTCAGAGTATTTGGAACGCATCGCCAAAATTCCCCGACATTCCTGCCTAGGTTTATCAATCATCTATCCATCATCATTATATTCAACCATCAACTGTCCCTGGTGGTTCCATACCACACGCAAGCAACTACGCCCCCTCCCACGCCTCGTATCAGTAGATGAATCTGTTATTAAAAAAATATCAGTACAAGTTATAATAAAAATAAATTCTAGTATAAAAATTTGTTTTTTAATATAAATATACATATGGTAGTAAGATCAATGGGCATCAATGGATGTGCAGAAGATGAAGGAATATCCTATATAGGTGGAGTGTCCCTCAGTGTACGCTCCTTAGCCACATATTGAGATGGAGCAGGATTCGAAGAAGGTGGAATATAATAGCTCGGAAATAATGAACCAGAAGGAAAAGATTATGGCACAGACGTCTGTCCAACTAGTAGTGTAAACATCAGAGGCCTAAATATCTTGTGTGTCCCTAAAGACACACCAGGATCAAAATGGGGCGTATAAGATATGTCTGTGGTAGGGGCATAGTCCAATCGGGAACGACAAGTGGATCGTCTAACTCTCACACCACGAGCCCTCGTACCACTGGCCTCAGTACCGGGACAACCAGATGATCGTCTAACTCTGACACCACCCCTCTCCTACCACCAACCTCTATACTAGGAGGAATATCAAGCTCCTGGTCAGATATCTCTCACCAAGGGGGTGGATCCTGAAAAAAATATTAACACAAAATTAAACACATGATATTATAATTTATTTAAATATATATATTTGAAATATAATACTCACAATAGGGATGAGTGGAGGAACACCCATCTTTGTCATGTGACAATTATTTTCTTTCAAATTTTTCCACCGCATCACTTCAATGGTTGTCATTTCTTGCAATTAAAAAAAATATAGAAGTAGTTAGAAACAAATAACTAATGTGTAACCCAAAAAACAAAATATAGAAAAACTATTCTGATAAGAAAACATAAAGAAATAGGAGATTTATGGTGGTTTGAAGGTAAGTACTAGGATACACACTCTGAATGATGTAGGTGAAACATGTAGGTGAGAACATGACTATATGATTCAATATATTTCCCCCCACAACTTCGGGTTCACAATCAACTCTGACAATTGAGTTATTGGAGTCATCATAAGTAATAAACAGATTTCATCCAATTGTAGTAGGGATAATTTCAACATCATCATCACCATAATCAAAAACATGTCTGATATTTACATCAATAATTACACCGAATTTATGATGAAGATGATCTTTGACATAAAAAACTTGTTTCACCATTGATGCCAATACATACGGTTCATCGGTGCAAGAGTGCAAGTCATGTCAATAACTCAAAATCCACAATATTTAATAAAGGTGCCTTGCCTCATCATTGAATCAAACCATTGACATTTCATCATTGTGACTCGACCATGCGAGTAATAATCCAAATTATTATTTTCTCCACGACTCCATAATAAGCTACATTTTCAGAACGAGGTCAATTATCCAATGAACTAGCATAACAGCCTATTGTGGAAGATAGCATAACACCATCTTGATGTGTTCTTGTGTTACTTTCTTGTTCAGTGATAATAAATTTGTATCCATTGATCACAAGTGATTTATAATCTTGAACCATGGTATTAGGACCAAAATCCAAAGCTATTATTTCCTCATAAATAGATTATGCAGGAAATCACGATACCTGAAATATAAACAAATAGTAAACTTAATTAAATATTATTTTTATTTAGTTATTACAGAAACATTATTACCATCAATTTTAACCAAGAAGAAAACCCTTTACAATGAAAAGTCTCTTTCCTTCTCAAAGATGGTGAACGATGCTTTCTATATATCAATTCATTATGTTCCCTCTAGATAAAAATAATAATAGTTTAAAAAATATTTAAAATTACAAGAGATAATATAAGATATACATGTATAATTTACTTACTTGATATACTCATCAAACAAATCACAATTGAAAGACACTGTGCAATGTGCCATATCTCGTTCTTCAAGGCTTAATATGGTCAATGTATATGATCCCATAATTCCTCCTATCTGAGGAAGTGATAAAAAACTGGGTTCAATTTTCCCATACTGTTCTTCTAAATTTCTCATTGTTATGTTTCTTCTCGTAGTAAGATCAGACAAATACATTAAGCAGAAATCCATAAATTCTTGAGCCATGTAATTTTTCACAATATAACCTTTGGGATAATTCCTCTTCTGAACATATGAGTTCAATGTGTACATGTTTCTTTTAGTTGGATACATCCAAAAGAAAGAAACCGGTCCTCCAAGAATTATTTCAATCGGAAGATGGACAGTCAGATGCAACATGCATGTAAAAAATGATTGCGGGAATATTTTCTCTAACTCACAAAAAATTAATGGCGTCTCTTCCAACAACTTTTGAAAGAAGTATTTGGACAACTTCTTAGCACAAATATCTCTAAACAAATATCACAGATGAATAATTGAGACTCTTACATTATTGGACAAGAGATGACAGATTGATATTGGAATCAACTCATGCAGAAGGATGTGATAATCACGAGTCTTCAAAGACTTCAACTTAAACTCTTTTCTGTAGACTTGTTTTGATATATTGATTGAATAGCCATCAGGAACATTAATAGTCTCTAGAACTTCTAGAAATTGATTTTTTAGCAGGTTTCATCACATAAGAATCACATGGAACTTTCTGATTCTCACTCAAATTTACCCAAGAGAAGAAGCTAGGACAGTCCTTGTAGTCTAGCTTGGGTTGTCGAATCCACAGAGACCTAAGAAGTAACCTATAGACACGCATATTCTATGGACTATTTTTAGCTATGAAGAATCCAACTTTGGAGTGATTTTAGATTGTTTTAAGTGAAATATAAGATACTTAAGTGAATTCAAAATAAAATAATGAGTTGATCCTAGGTTATCGCTCGGGGTGGATTGGACGTATTTCCTTTTTCATGATTTCAATTTCTTATATTTGAGATGGGTTCATTTAAGGAGATAAAACAATGTCATCACTTACTGGTTTAATTCCTAAACCCTTTAATACTAATCACCTATACACTTGAAGGATCAAAGTTTTGAGCACTTCAGGGTAAAGGTTCATATTAGCACTTGAAGTGTGTGGCCTTAATTTCAACAAGGACGATGGAGTTTAAAAATCATCAAATAAAAATCTCAATTAAAGAAGTGATTATACATTAATGAGGTGATAAATAACATCCAATACAACCCCTTGCTACTCCCCTGGATCAACCCATAAGTGGCTTAGCCCTCCATTGATTATATGGTTTCAATGGAAGCGGGAATTAGACTCATGAGGGAGGATTTGAAGAAGTAAAGAAAGCAATAAAAAGAAAATGGTCACTCCACCGTTGTGTGAATAATTTCACAAGGTTTGGTGTGAATAAATTCACACCTTGAGGTAACGGTATCAAAGTTATATGGAGAAAAATATAATAATATGATAAGAAGAACTTTTATTAAGAAAATAGGATGAATTAAAACAACTTACATGTGAAGGAAGAACGTCACAAAGACAAATTGGCAACATAACATTAAAACGAAACAAATCACCCAAGATTCTTCAATCCTCCAACACCACTACCTTAAATAGGAATTTTTGAGCCCTTGGGTCGAGCCTCCAATAGTACAAGTCTCCTCAATGAATTGTGGTAGGCCATAGGTGGGTGGAAAGTAAGGGAGAGTTGATTTTTCCACCGTTGACCCAAGGTGCCGCCAGCTTTCCTTCACCGAACAGACGCGTCTAGAAGACCTTCTAGATTGCTGAATCAGAGTGGGGCATAGAAGAAGTAAATGGATCTCCGGATGTCTTATAACCTCCTGTAAAATTGTGTCCCATTTGGAGTTGTGGATTCCTAGATATGATCAAATTAGTTGGATGTTTTTCTGGGCCGCAGAATCTGTCCTAGAATTGTATCTCTAATTTGGGCTGCCTTAATGACCACCATAGAGGATGAAGTAGCATTAGCTCCTGAAGAGTTATTTGTTCATATACATTTCTTCTATAATCCCATGAAATTTGGATTAATTGGGCTTGTATGTTGGGCCCCACAGTCTCATAAGTGGGCTGGTGTCCAGTCGGCCTTCTCTAGAATTGCTTCCTTTCATCACAAAATATCCCCATCTTCTTGAATGAATTCTCCATTGATCCCTGTATGAAAAATGTTCAAATTTATGTATAGATACATTTACCAAAATATAAAATTAAAATATTGATAATTACATTCCTTAGAATCAGATGACTCATTGGGCCAAAATTTGTGTATATTAGGCATGAAGTGCACAAATGATGAGAATGGATGTTCATAATGGAAATTCACTAACTCAGGCCCATAAGATAAAAAATGAACATTTAATACCATTAAAATGTAATTAAAATATATGTTTTTATTGGATAATCACACCCCCCAACATAAGATTTTCTAGTCCCGAGCAAATAATTCAATGATTTTATTTGAATTCCTTTCTTCAAACACATTATAATAAACAGTGCTCACAATGTAAACTGCACACAAATATATTTTTATAACCTATCAATATAATTTAAAAAAAGATGAATTTAACAGCAGATCCCAATCCCAAGCCCATTCCTTTGATCAAATCCATCATCATACTTCATCCAACTCGATTAGGTGTAATGATGTGTTGTGAATCACAATAGATATGGGGGTTCATTTTCATTCAAGGGGAAAATCATGGAAGTGCTAGGTAGAATCACATTTAATCCTAATATGAGTATTCTTCATTCCTTTTTTTTGGATTTATTTTTCAATATTTCCATAGTAATTGATATTGCAGTTAATCAAATTAACCCATGTAGCAAGACTTTGCAGATGACTTCCAGACTCAAAGGCCTTAGGGCACCAAGTGAAGCCCACATACTCGGGAATCATCTCGAGTTAACATAATAAAAAAAAGTCATATTACCATAAATAGAGATATATTTAAAAACTCAGGTCTAGACAACTCTAGAGTCATGATCCCCAAGTGCCGAAAGCCTTGCATTTTATCAATCCATTGCTCTACACGCAAAAAAAAATTTAAATTTTCTTTTAATTAATTTTTTTTTGAATACTCATATTATTCCGAAAAATCAAACCAGCCTATTCTATTTATTATGGGACCCCAAAAATTCAAATTAGTACCCCACAGTCTAGAGGACGTGCATTGTGGCATTTTGATTTAATGGATGAAAATAAAAATGATGAAAATTTTCATTGGACAACTAAACATCCAAAATCTATGCTTTTAAACTTAATCATGAATTAAATTAAGAGTCAAGGAAATAAAAGTTATTTTCTATGTAGTTTTAATATGAGAAAAGATGTTATTATATGAATGATAAATGAATTTTACTTCTTTTTTATCATTGTTTTTTTTTAACAAACATTTTGTTTCCACACCCCCCAACATAGAATGAAAATGTCCCTAGTTTCATAAAAATAAAATTTAGAATGGGGTAGAGGAATAAAAAGTGGAGTTCAATAAGGAAATTGAAATATGAGGATCATGGAATGAAGTCACCTGGTGGTTGAAGTTTGAAGTTCTTGCCACTCGAATTATTCCTTTGATATCCATGTCACTTGCAAAGTTCCCTAGTGGAAAAAAGGAAAAAAAACAAAAAAACAAAAAATATATATATATATATATATATTTATATAATAAAGGAAGTAAAATATAAGAATATATATAAAAATTATAGACTAAGGAAGCACAAGAAGCCGTAGGTCAGTGGTAAGTGCGCGCCCCTGTCTCCCTTCGGTCCCAGGTTTGAATCCCCGCGGCTTCGCCGGTTGTGATGGGGTTTTCCCCACGACCTATAATGTGGAATTTATTATTATTATTATATTTTTGTTTATTTATTTTTGTTTTTTAATTTTTTAACCTACAAACAAATTAAAAAAAACAAACTGATGATACATTGTCTTCTTTTTAAATTTCTGGGTAAGGTATTACTCAAGGAGCACACCACATGACACGGATGAATATAGTGCTCCCCTTTCGTACCCATCCATACTCATTATAGAAGAACAGGTCAACAGATTATTTTTATTTTTATTTTTTTCGAAATATAAAAATTTCTCATTAACCCTATTTAAAATATAAAGTTGATTAAAACAACGAAATTATTGGAAACTTGAAAACCATGGGTTTCCTCCCATTCAGCGCTTTGTTTAACGTCGTTAGCCCGACATGGACCCTAAATCTATTAATTTTTTCCTAGTTCATAGGTTTCCTCAGTTAACTCAACCTCTATTTCCTGTTTATTGAATTATTCAATGAATGGTTTTAACCTTTGACCATTGACCTTGAAAATATAACCACTTGTGGGATCTTGAATCTCTACTACCCCATGGGGGTACACATAATGCACTATGAAAGGTCCTGACCATCTAGACCCTAACTTTCCCGGGAGTAAATGAAGTTTTGAGCTATACAAGAGCACAAGTTTTCATGGTTCAAAATGTTTGACCTTGATATTCCTAGATTGGTAGGCTTGAACTCTATCTTTATTGATCCTTGAATTTTCATAAGCCTCCATCCTTAGTTCCTCCAGTTCATTGAGATCTAATTTCCTTTTTGTTTCGGCCAATGAGAGATCATAATCCATTTTCTTGATTTCCCAAAAGGCCTTATGTTCAATCTCCACTAGAAAATGGCATGCTTTACCATAAACCAACCTATATGGGTACATTCCTAAAATGGTTTTATATGCGGTTTTATAGGCCCAAAGAGCATATAAGAGTTTCTCAGACCAATATTTCCTAGAGGGGTTGACAGTTTTTTCAAGAATTTTCTTAATCTCCCTATTCCCTAACTCAGCATGACCATTGGTTTGAGGATGGTATGCAGTGTACACTTTATGAGAAATACCATACTTAGACATGAGTGAAGAGAATGGGTGGTTGCAGAAATGGGTTCCTCAATCACTGATTATAGCCCTAGGAATTCCAAATCGAGAAAATATGTTCTCTTTAAGAAATTGAATCACAACATTAAGATCATTGGACTTAGTGGGAATGGCCTCAACCCATTTTGAGACATAATCAACAGCTAAGAGTATGTAGAGTTATCCTCGAGAGTTTGGGAAAGGACCCATGAAATCAATTCCCCAACAGTCAAAGATTTCAACCACTAAGATGGGAGTGAGTGGAATTTGATTCCTTTTTGTGATGGACCCTACTTGTTGACACCTAGGACAGCTCTGAAAAAATGTGTAGGAGTCCCTTGAGAGGGTGGGCCAGAAAATACCACATTGAAGAAACTTAGCAGATGTTTTCTTAGAGGAAAAGTGACCTCCACATGCCTCACTGTGATAGAATTTAAGGATGGACTCTTTTTCAGATTCTGGAACACACCTCCTAATGACTTGGTCAGGGCAGAACTTATAGAGGTATGGATCATCACACACATAGTATCTAACATCAGAATGAAATTTCCTTCGAGCTTGAGTCCCTAATAATATTCAAATGACTCCTGTAACTAAGAAATTGGTTATGTCGGCATACCAAGGGAAGTCACTCACAGAGTATAGGTGTTCATCAGGAAATGAATCAGACACAGAAAGGTGATTTGAGTTGTCATTGAATTCCATCCTAGAGAGGTGATTAGCTACAAAATTTTCAACTCCCTTTTTATCCTTTATTGTGAGGTCAAATTCTTTTAAGAGAAGTACCCACCTAATCAATCTATCCTTAGAATCTTGTTTTTGGAAGAGGTATTTTATTGCATAATGGTCAGTGAACACAGTGATGGGGGATCCTAAGAGGTAGGACCTAAACTTCTCTAAAGAAAACACAATATAAAGTAACTCCTTTTCAGTAGTGGTGTAGTTTATTTGGGCATCATTTAAGGATTTGCTTGCATAAGCAATGGCAAAAGGAGTTTTATCACAACGTTGTCCTAACACAGCTCCAACAGCAAAGTCACTGGCATCACACATAAGTTCAAAAGGAAGGTTCCAATTTGGGGATTTCATAATGGGAGGATAGGTGAGAGAGGATTTGAGGGTTGAGAATGAACCCTCACAGATTTCGATCCAATCAAATGGAGCATCCTTTACTAGCAGAGCACAAAGGGTACGGGAGATTGAACTAAAGTCCTTGATGAATCTTTTATAGAAACTAGAATGTCGTAAGAAAGACCTCACTTCCTTGATAGTTTTGGGTGATGGAAGGTGACGAATGATGCCAACCTTCGCTTTATCAACTTCAATCCCCCTACTCGAGACCAGATGGCCTAGAACAAGTCCCTATTTAACCATGAAATGGCATTTTTCCCAGTTTAGGAACGGATTCTTTTCTTCACATCTTGACAATACTCTCTCTACATTCTGAAGACATCCCTCAAAAGTATCCACAAACACAGAGAAGTCATCCATTAAGACCTCAAGAAAATCCCCTACCATGTCTGAGAACATTCCCATCATACACCATTGGAAGGTTCCAGGGGAATTGCATAACCCGAAGGGCATGCGTTTGAAAGAAAAGGTTCTGAAAGGACATGTGAATGTAGTTTTCCCTTGATCCTCTAGGGAGACCTCAATTTGATTGTACCCTGAGTACCCATCTATGAAACAGTATAAGGCATAAACTACCACTCTCTCAAGGACTTGGTCAATGAATGGTAAGGGGAAATGATCCTTCTTGGTGAATGAGTTTAGCTTCCTATAGTCAATGCAGACCCTCCAACCACTACTCACCCTTGTTGGAAGAATCTCTCCATCCTCATTTGTTATCACTGTGATTCCAGCCTTTTTTGGAACCACTTGAATTGGGCTCAACCACTCACTCTCAGCTATGGGATAGATGATACCAGCTTTTAACAGTTTCAGAAGTTCTTTCCTTACTACTTCCATGAGATTAGGATTGAGTCATCGTTGAGGTTGACGACATGGCTTTGAATCAGATTCCAGAACAATCCTATGAGTCCCGATAAGTGGGATAATCCCATGAATATTAGATAGGGTCCAACCAATGGCTTTATTATGCTTCCTAAGGACATCTAGAAGCATCCTCTCGTGATTGGCTTCAGGAAAAGAAGAAATGACAATAGGATGTGTTTGATTGTCCCCTAGGAAAGAATACTTTAGTGCAGCAGAAAGTTCCTTCAATTCAAGATCAGGTTGGTTCAGAATTTCAGCAGAAGATTGGGACATTGGGTCAAGATCAATTTCTTTTTTTAGAGTTTCATATAGGATTGATTCCCCACATGTAGAAGTTTCAGCTACTAGATTGGCTTGATCAGATTTAGGGAAGTAAATTGGAGTGGTCTCCATGAAAGTGGTTTCTTGAAAGGTTTAACTAATTGTTGGACCTAAGACTTCATCATAAGAGAAAATTGAAAATGATTCAAGCCAAGGAGATAAACTTTTTTCATATGAACAAAGGACTTCAATCTCATCCTGACTTAAACATTCATCAAATATTTCTTGATGTTCCATGGATTCATTATCAATGCTTCCTATAATGTTTACTTCATGAATTTCCTCGTCATCCCCTATTTGTGAGCTTGCATTATATATGTTCATGTCTAGACTCATGTTCCCAAAGGTGATGGTCATGTTCCCATTTCGGACTCAGATAACAGATTTGATTGTTGCAAGAAAATGATGAACAAGGATGATTGGGGTTTGTTCCTTATTTCCTAAGTTTGGATGGTTGTCAAGGACAATGAAGTCAGCATGGTAGATGAAGTTTTCAACCTTTAATATAACGTCCTTTAAAATCCCCTTTGGAACCCTAATGCTACGATCAACAAGCTAAAGTGTGAGAGATGTGGGTTGGAGCTCTTCTAGGCCTAACTGGCAGTACACAACATATGAGATGAGATTGACACTAGCACCTAGGTCACACAAGGCCTTGACAACTTTACTTTCTCCTAGTTCAACATTGATGTAAGGGAAACCTAGGTCTTTCAACTTAGGAGGAATGGTCCCTTGAATGGTGGTACTCACATTAGCATCCAAAAGGACTTGGTTTTTATGTGGAAATTTTCTTTTAAAAGTGCACAAGTCCTTAAGGTAAATTGAGTAGGTAGGTATGGTTTGGATTGCATCGAGAAGGGGTATGTTCATCTTGACTTGAGAAAATATTTCTCTCAACGTTTCACTCAGTTCAGGCTTGGTTTTCCCCCTCATGCATTGAGGAAATTGTACAGGTTGTGGGGTTGTTTGTTGAAGAGTTGTTTCCTTGACAATGTTATCAGTTTCCTCATCTTGATCTTGTGGTTCATTTGAATTTTCATCCAAGTTTGAATCTTCAGGTGGGTTCTGAATTAGTTGTTCAGGTTTCTCAATTTATTTCCCACTTCTTAAAACAGTCACAGCCTTTAGTTGTTCATGAGTTTTTTGAGCACAACTTGACTCTCCCCTTGAAGTTGAGGATGGAACCGCCTAAGTAGGCATGGGTGCCTTTCCAGTTTTGATGGTCTGAAGTTCTTTTTTTAGGGAAAAAACTTCTGAGTTCATCCTCTCCATTTGTTTGCACAGTTTTTCTAGCAGGCTTTGTGGAACAGTTTGGGTGGGTGCTTGATTAGGTTGGTTTATCCCAGGGGGATATTTTCGAGGTGGGATGGTTTGTTGAAAATGGACCGGTGGCTTTTGGTATTGGATAGGTTGGGTTTGGAACTGGTGGGGGTAAGGATTTTGTCCTTGTGATTAAGTTAACTCGAGACAATGCCCGAGTATGTGGGCTTCACTTGGTGCCCTAAGGCCTTTGAGTCTGAGAGTCATCGGAAAAGTATTGCTACATGGGTCAATTTGATTAAATACAATCTCAATTACTATTGCAATATTGCAAAAAAATTGAAAAAAAACGAATGAAGAATACTCATATTAGGATTAAATGTGATTCCACCTAGTGCTTCCATGATTTTCCCCTTGAATGAAAATGAACCCCCATATCTATTGTGATTAACAACACATCATTACACCTAATTGAGTTGGATGAAGTATGATGATGGATTTGATCAAAGGAATGGGCTTGGGATTGGGATCTTCTTTTAAATTCATCTTGTTTTGAATTATATTGATCGGTTATAAAAATATATTTGTGTGCAGTCTACATTGTGAGAACTGTTTGTTATAATGTGTTTGAAGAAAGGAATTCAAATAAAATCATTGAATTATTTGCTCGAGACTAGCAAATCTCAAGTTGGGGGTGTGATTATCCAATAAAAACATATATTTTAATTACATTTTAATGGTATTAAATGTTCATTTTTGACCTTATGGGCCTGAGTTAGTGCATTTTCATTATGAACATCCATATTCATCATTTGTGCAATTCATGCCTAATAAACACCAATTTAGCATAGGACCTTCTAGATGGCCGAATCAGAGTGGGCCATATAAGAAGAAAATGGAGCTCCAGATGTCTTCTAGCTTGGGTTGTCGAATCCACAGATACCTAAGAAGTAACCTATAGACACGCACATTCTATGGACTGTTTTTGGATGTGAAGTGGCCAACTTTTGGTTGAAGGTGTTTTAGTATTGAGTCTATTGAAAGTTCAAAGCATTTACTTCCACTGGGGGTCCTCCTAAGAGAACGTCCTTGATGGATGGAATGGTTGGGCAGTTGTCTGTCTTATGGTCATGTTTGTCCCAAATTGTGCAAACAGGGTCAACAGTTTGGATTTTATGGACTTTCCTAAGGTCTATCTCTTCAATCTTCCTAGAGAGTGCTGCCAGTTTATCCCTAAGGCTTTCCTCTTGTCTAAGTTTATGAATTATAGTAGTTCTTTGTGGCTTTTCAGAAATAGGTGAAGTTCTCCATATTTGGTTTTGTTCCGAAAGGCTTTCTAGATATTCATAAGCATCATTTGGGGATTTGTTTTTAGAGGTTCCATTACACATCATGTCAATGAATTGTTTATTCCCTGGACCCAACCCTTCATAGAAAATTCTCACATGTTCAGGAATAGAAAAACCATGTTGTGGAACCATGTTTAGAGTGTCTTTGAACCTCTCCCATGTTTCATAGAATGACTCTCCCTCTTTTTCAAAAAAAAATTTGGATACTCTTTTTAAGTTCAATTGTTTTGTGGTGGGGAAAGTATTTTTTGTAGAATTATCTTTGTAGTTGGTCCCAAGAGTTGATGGATGATGGTCTAAAAGTGTTTGGACAATTTTTAGCTCGATCCTTTCAAGAAAGAGGAAATAGCCTCATCTTATCTGATTCTAGTTGATGTGGGGGCACATGGTTTCTAAAATGTCATTGAACTCCTTAATGTGCAGGTATGGCATCTCGGATTCCATTCCATGGAATGTGGGAAGGTGGTTTAGGAAATGGGGTTTAAATATGTAGTTGGAATCTCCTAGGGAATTGTGTCTAATTCATGAGGGGGCATTGGTCCATGATGGTGTGAGGTAGTCATTCATGGTTTGATCAATTGCATTCCCCACGTTTGGGGCTGCCTAATTTGGGTTTCCATTTTGGTTCCCACCCGGGTTTATGAGTTGGTTTCTTTGAAGAAATTCCATTCAAATGGGATCAATTTTTTACTCGGGGGTGTTTGGAAGATTAGGATCTAATTTAAAGAGTTCCCTTGGTGTACTTGACTCCCCAACCCCAGGACTATCCACCCTAACTAGACGGTTTGATTGATCGCGGGTGTAGGCAGACATGCGCCAAAAGAAAAAAAAACGAGAAAGGGACAAGATAAAAGAATTTGGATGAGAAAAGAAGAAATGGGGGAGAATAGAATGTGTGTTTAGATGACTTACTTGGGTCCTCAGAAACGGTGCCAAAATTTGATTCTTGCTCAAATTTACCCAAGAGAAGAAGGTAGGACGGTCCTTATAGTCTAGCTTGGGTTTTCGAATCCACAGAGACCTAAGAAGTAACCTATAGACACACACATTCTATGTACTGTTTTTGGCTATGAAGTGGCCAACTTTGGGTTGATTTTAGATGGGTTTAATTGAAATCTAAGATACTTAAGTGAATTCAAATTAAAATAATGATTTGATCCTAGGTTATCGCTCGGGGTGGATTGGACGTATTTCCTTTTTAATGATTTCAATTTCTTATATTTGAGATGGGTTGATTTAAGGAGATAAAACAACATCATCACTTACTGGTTTAATTCCTACACCCTTTAATACTAATCACTTATACACTTGAAGGATCAATGTTTTGAGCACTTCAAGGTAAAGGTTCGTATTAGCACTTGAAGTGTGTGGCCTTAAATTCAACAAGGACGATGGTGTTTAAAAATCGTCAAATAAAAATCTCAATTAAAGAAGTGATTATACATTAATGAGGTGACAAATAACATCCAATCCATCCCCTTGATACTTCCCTGGATCAACTCATAAGTGGGTTAGCCCTCCATTGATTCTATGGTTTCAATGGAAGTGAGAAGTAGACTCATGAGGGAGGAGTTGAAGAAGTAAAGAAAACAATAAAAAGAAAATGGTCACTCCACCGTTGTGTGAATAATTTCACAAGGTTTGGTGTGAATAAATTCACACCATGAGGAAACAATATCAAAGTGAGATGGAGAAAAATAGAATAAGATGATAAGAAGAACTTTTATTAAGAAAATAGGATGAATTAAAACAACTTACATGTGAAAGAAGAACATTACAAAGACAAATCGGCAGCATAACATTAAAATGAAACAAAGCACCCAGGATTCTTCAATCCTCCAACACCACTGCATTAAATAGGAATTTTTGAGCCCTTGGGTCGAGCTACAACCGTCCAAGTCTCCTCAATTAATTGTGGTAGACCATAGGTGGGTGGAAAGTAAGGGAGATTTGATTTTTCCACCCTTGACCCGAGGTGGCAGCCAGTTTTCCTTCACCGAACAGACGCATCTGGAAGACCATATATGGCCTAATCAGAGTGGGACATAGAAGAAGCAAATGGAGCTTCATAAGTTTTCTAACCTCCGATAAAATATGGTCCCATTTAGAGTTGTTTATTCTGAGATATGTTCAAATTAGTGGGATGTATTTCTGGGCCGCAGAATCTGGCCCAGAATTGTATCTCTAATTTGGGCTGCCTTAATAACCACAATAGAGGCCGAAGTAGCATTATCTCCTAAAGTGTTATTTGTTCCTATACATGGATTCTAGAATCCCACGAAATTTGGGATTAATTGGGACTGTATGTTGGGCCCCACAGTCTCATCAGTGGGAAGGTGTCTAATCTGCCTTCTCTAGAATTGCTTCCTTTCATCACAAAATATCCCCATCTTCTACCATGAATTCTCCGTTGATCCCCGAATGAAAAATGTTAAAATTTAAGTGTAGATACAGTTCCCAAAATATCAAATTAAAATATTGATAATTACATTCCTTAGAATCAGATTACTCATTGGGCCTAAATTGGTGTATATTAGGCATGAAGTGCACAAATGATGAGAATGGATGTTCATAATGAAAATGCACTAACTCAAGCCCATAAGATACAAAATGAACATTTAATACCATTAAAATGTAATTAAAATATATGTTTTTATTGGATAATCACTTTCCATTTATTTCCATTGATAATAACAAGATGCAATTATTGTCTGATCCCCCAATCTACCAAGTCACGCTGAGATCGTAAATCATCTTTTGTATTCCCCTTGACATTTAGAAGAATCGAAAGCTACAATTCACTTATATTATTTTCAATGTGAATTATTTCTAAGCGATGACATAACAAGTTGGTTGACTGATACAACAACTCAAAGAATATACTGTTCTTCTTCCAATTGTAACAGGTAACATTGGAAACATTTTTCCTCTTTCTAGATTTCATTACACCCTTCCCAAATGAATAACTGAGATATTTTAATTCATTAAGCACATCAGTTCCAGATATATGTTGAGGTGGATCATTAGTCTCCATGGTATTTTCAAATCTTTGATGATTATTTCTATATGGATGGTTCATTGGAAAGAATCGTAGATGTCCCATAAAACTAAAACTAGGATGATATTTCAGTCTTCTCGATCGAGTATTCATTATATAAATAGGACTTGACAATTTTCCTTTTGTTCTCCATCCAGAAATCATTGCATAAGCAAGAAAATCATTGATCGTCCACATAACTACAACACACATCTGAAATATGTCTTTTAAACATGCATCGTATGTGGGCACACCCACATCCCAAAGAAGTTTCAAATATTTTATTAAAGGTTTCATGTATACATCTATATCATTTCTGAGATTAGAAGGGACAGATATCAGTATACTCTAGAAAGTGTAAGGCTTTTTCATACACAACCATGGGGGAAGGTTATAAATGTGTATGAAAACCGGCCATGTTCTTTGTGCAGTAAGCATCTGCCCAAATGAATTAAAATTGTCACACGAAAGACCCAGTCTCCTATTACGCACGTCGGATGCGATTTCAGGATATTGAGCATCAAATATCTTACATGAAAGTCCATCTGCAAGGTGAAACAAATCATTATTATTCTTTTTTCTCTCGGAGTCATGCATCAAATTTTTACTGATATTTCATCAGACATGAAAAGGTTCTGTAATATAGGGATCAATGGGAAGTGCCGCATTACTTTTTGTGGCACACGAGATGGTTTTACATCATCTTTTGGCTTCCATCGAGAGGTTCTACATTTGATACAATCATTTATTTTAGTAGTTTCTTACCAAAATAAGCTGCAATCATTCTGGAAAGCATGAATTTTTTTGAGACTCCAAGTTCATCAACTAAATTCCATTCCATATAGCGGTTTGAGGGAAAATCTGCATCATCTGGAAGTATTTTCTTTCAAAAATGTAAGAATGTAATCGATTTCATTACTTGAAATCCCATACATAGTTTTCCCATTAAACAATCAGATTAAAAATTCCAACTTTTTCATTTTACCACATTGCCGATATACTGGATTCGTTGGAACATCATTAAAATTTTTCACCTTATCAACATCATCATTTTCATTGGATGCATCATGTGTCCTTGTATAAAAATCTTGTTGGCTGGACATCCTTTCTTTATCAGGATGCCGAATAAATGGAACCCGATCATATATCAGACACTCTAATTCAGTCCTATCATTTGGATCATCCACATTTTTAGATTCCATTTTCTCTCCATTATGATACCACACATAATAGTTTTTTTGGAAACCATATTTGGTTATATGATAGATAACTACTTCACAACTCAACCAAGGTCTTCCAACACAATTAGAACATTGGAAGTATATGTGACCACTATTTGAAGCCTTGTCAAATGAAAAATCTAAAACACTGTTTCAATTATTTTGAAAACTGGTTGAAATATGATCAGTTACGTACATCCAAATTCTATCCATTCTGTAAAACAATTCTAATAAGTCATTTCGAAGAAATTAAATAATATTTAAGTTCAATCAAAAAAATATTTAGGTAAATGAAATTTGTTTACTTTATATAAAATCATAACTGACACATTACTCTATAAGAGAATCATATTAAGAAACACAACAAAATACAGTGTATATAAGAAAATAAGATACATAATTTCTAATGCCTATATTCAAGGATTGACTAGTAAGATATTGGAAGTGGATCAAGGAATACATAACCCTTAAGAGTGTTGTTGGGAGTACAGGAGTTTTATACTTTAACTTCTTCAGGGAGATCAGGATGAGGAGTGGGATGAGGATCAGATCAAAAGTAGTTATAGCCTCATCAAGATTCACCTTAACCATGGATTAAAGGATCGTAGGTTTGGGGCCATAGATTATAGGTTGGTAGGGTGTATTCATTGAATCATGTCCCAATTGATTTTGAAGAGGGACCTTAAATAGTTATAGGTATGGATTTGATTATATTGATGCTATTAGTTCCAAAATGTACTACTCGGTCTTCACATTCATTTATTTATGATCTCATTTTTTCTTTTTTGTTGTTCCTGATAGATTTCCCCTCTATTTTTTAGGGCCTTAATACAAGCCTTTAAAAGAGGATGGATCATTATTAAAAATGACCAATGTTTCATGTAGTGGTTGTATGTTATAGAAATCAATGGTATATTATGATCCAACATATTAAGAACGTTGATGTTATTTTTCATACGAGACAATTTTCATATTATAAATATCAAATTTATTTTTATAATAAGTCTATTTATTTTACCACCCCTAATGACTTGGAGTACATTATTACATGGGATTGAAACCTAGAGGTATTTAGAGCATATCTGTTCCTATCCATGATTGGGTCAATTATGGAATAAATGGTAGGTGTGGTTCTAAGAATGAGGAGGAACTTATGTCTTGGGTATAACCTAGAAACATGATTCAGTTTCAATTTTTCCGATCACGTAGGAGGTTTATTCAATAATATTATTATATATAAAAACCTATAAAATGGATATCAAGGAATTGTGACATCCCAAACCAGGATGCCACTCATTAGTAACCCGAACCCAGATTTCCACATGGCCTGAAGCACATCTATCAAAATTCCAAATGTTATTGACTAATAGCAAGAGCCTTTGGTGTGTCTGGGGGGAGACAATTCCCTCTTTACCTAAGTTACACAATTTTAATATTATCAGTTAAAAATTTCAAGAAAGATAACAATGGTGAAATATTGGAAATGGATGAAAATAACGAAATCATTAATACCAACTAATAACAAAATCCTAAACTGAATTATGGTAATATATGTCATGTATAAAGAAGAAAAACATAGTTACAACTAGTAGGAAGTAGTACTATACAAGAGGCTCAATGAAAACTAAAATTCTACCTAGCTTCTGGAGCTAAAACCCAATCATCTGATACATGCTCTATCCTATGTCATGTGAGTAGTCATGCATCTGTAAAATGGTGATTCCCCTAATCTAAACATATAATCATGTAGTTTATCTGGGTACCTAATGAAATCTCGAACAATGCGTGAGATAAAATTCACGTAGGTGACCACTGAGAGGTCTATAACTATCCAGTCTATTTATATAACTTTTTAACATAATGATATTATAAATTAATGTGAAAACTAAAAAATATAAAAGATTTTTCTATGGTTCCGGAGAAAAAATCCCTTCATCTTTGATGTAGGTTTAAAGATTTAAATAATTAAATGGATTCGAATGGAGAAATTATAGGATAAATCCAAATAGAAACAAAAACATATACACATCAAAATCAAAACTAAAAACTGAAATATTAGATAAATTTCAACAAAAATAAGGTACCACTTTAGAAAATACCTAATTTGGGATGGGTCGGATGGAGATTCAGTAGGAGATTTAGCAGCTTAGATGGGATGGAGGAAGAGGAAGCCGAAGGAGATCCTAGATTGTCGAGGGAGAGGGGGCTGCTACAAATTTGGGGGAAGTTCTCTTGTTTAGGGTTCTGTCTCATGAATTGAGGAGAGGAGGGGCTGCTGTTAATTTTGGGGGAAACTTTTACCAATGTTTTTTAAAAATCATTGGTATAAATGTTAGGGCCACACTTATACCAATGGTTTCTTAGAACCATTTGTAAAAGGTCCCCTAATCCATCATTTTACCAATGGTTTATTTAAACCATTGGTAAAGTTTACTTAGGTGGTGATTTACCAATGGTTTTAGTAAACTCTTGGTAAAACCCTTCTTCACCAATGGTTTTATGAAACCGTTGGTATGGAAGTGTTGGGAAAAAACCCACATTCCAGTAGTGTTTTAAATTCTTATTATTTTATTTATAATCAATTAATAACCATAAATTTCATATTTTAGTTAGTAATATTTATATCTAGAAATTTAACGGCTAGGTTATAATGGTATATTATATTACAATTCATTTAAACATGGGGTTGTGTGTTCTGCAAGCTATCTAGGAGATTAAATTTTAAAAATATATATTTCATGGTCTATATAATCATATTTTTAAATATCACATATGATATAAAATAAAATTTATTTATTTTATATATTTGTGGTGTTACATTCTCCCCACTTTAAATAAATTTGTTTCTCATAATTTGATATTTCACTAACAAATCAAGGGTGTGATATTTTAAAATTACTTTGTTGAAAAAACACAATGTAAAAAAGGGTCAATAAAACATCTTCTTAATAAGAGAGAAAAGGAATTACCAATTTTATAAGGAATAAAACATAAAAAGGACTCTAAGTAAGAGAAAATTAGGGCCAAGTTAAGATGTCTAAATGAAATAAAAGTGTATATAATTAAAGAGAATGATATAGGTTACTGATTACAATAAATTTAATGATAAATGGAACGTTAAGGACCTCAAAACCCTAAATATTTGATGATTTAAAAGACTATTTGATTTATAATATATGAGGGAAATTTGGTAAATTTTTTATTTCAAGATCCTTTTCCTAAATATGATGAATTATTTTATTTTCTATGTATATAATGAAATATACTTAGTTGATATGTTTTTCTTTCAGGAGCACAATTTAATCTTTTGGTTGTGCTTCAACAAATTTCCAATTCATTGATTACTCAAAAAATGAATCTCCAAAAATGAATTTTTAATGGCTAAGGCACTGAAATACAATTTCAATGGATCATAAGTTCCATAAAATGGGGACATGTCTTTTCATTCGTCTATAAATATTTTCTGAAACCAATATGGTTAGATCAAGTAATAAAATATAATTAATTAATCTCTAAACCAGAATAGTAACATCACTAGTTCATCATTAATATTTATTTGTAAAACTAGTTCAATAAAAATAATGAAATATTAACCAAGACACAGTATAGGCTAGTGGTAGGTGCTAAAATCTTATCATCATTCATTTTTGGGTTAAATCCCCATTATCTCTCCATATATGATGGGTTTCCACCCCGTATTTGGGTTTTCTTTTTTCTAAAATAACATTACTATTATTCCTATATCGTTCCCCAATTTTAATGACCCATAATTACTATGACATAAAATATAATATTGACCTTAAAGGCTAACAATACCATTAATCTTTAGTTAAAAAATTATAATGATATTCTTCCTAAAATAAATATTTGATATACTAAACCAACTGGATATATTCCCATAAATGATTTCCAAAAGTATCCTTAATCATGTTATATTCCCTATTTTTTTTAAAAAAAATGTGTTTAAGACATTTAGCTTATGATAAACCTTAAAATCATAAACCAATGATAGTATCCATAACTATTAAGTTAATTAATACATATATACTTTGAAAATTTTACACAATGCTTAGTTGTTTCATAATAATTATAACTAGAATACCTTGGGTAAGAAAACTCCTACAACTTAATTCTTAAATCCCAAAAAATAAATACTACATGCATTTTATTTCTACATAGTCCCTTCCTTGATCTAGGGGTTATCCTATAGAAGAGGTAATTGACTCAAATAATACCCAAGTTCCCCAAATTTAAGACAAAAAACAATAAATGTATCCCTAGGATGATATTTTTTTCCTTCCATCATACTCTTCATTTTTCCATGAAAATTATTTGTGTTTTTTCATTATTATAAAAACCTAAAACATTTTCCTTTTTATTCTAGAAAATTTATTGGGTGTCTCTTTCCAAATTTATGAAATGAAAAAAATTGATTCTTCTTTCCTCCATAGTCTCCACCACTCTAGCTCTTAGTAAACTCCATATTTCTCTTCTTTAGTGTGTCTAAGAGTTGGTTAATATATAGGTTGTTTATCATATTTCAAGATAACTGATTTGAAATAATCCCAATATATTTCACTCCTATAAACACTCTCTTTTGTTTCTCATAGTCACCACTTTATCCTTAATATTCAATGATAACACAATTCCTTTGGGTTCTATACATTGACTAAAATGACAAAACATAGTTTGAGCAACAATAATAATAGTAGAAAAACCATATAATCATTTATATAATGTCTAAATCATGACACATTATTTTCAATATAAGAAAAATTAGGTTTTATATAATAAAATCATTAACATCATCTATTCAATTCCTCTACAATGGTTTGTGAAGAAGATGTCAATTAACATAAGCATATCCCTAGGATTGTGAAACTTGGTGCGTAGTATGGCCCATTTTTATGTACCACGTAATTCTCAAGTCAAGACCAACATAACTTTTTTGATTTTATTACGCCAAGGTACATCTATTCCAGAACCACATCTACTTGTAGTATCCAGAAAGGGATATATTTCTTGGAAAAATAATATAATCCATATCTTACTAAAACTTTAGGTTTTTTTCTGTATTTATCTTGAAAGTCTATGATAGGGTTATGTTCCTTAATCTATGTTTTCCTAAATCCAGTTCCCAAGGTTGTTACTAAAATGAATATGATACCAACTGTAATAACCCTAACTCCAGTAACCTGAAGTTAATGTCTTTCTTTATTACATTGGCATAAGTTACAAGGAATCACATCCTAGAGGAATGAAAAATTTAGTATTCTTGGTAAACTATACACATACGTGATTACTATATTACATTTGTAAACAAAAATTGCAACATTTTTCTTTCAATTATATCATTATTCTATCTAGAATATCATTTCATATCATTGTTACTACACTTCTTGTATTCATAGGAAAGGAAAGAAAAAACATGTGAACTTAAATTCATAATAAGGGTTAAGTACAGTGGAAGCTATCATGAATCAATAAGAATATTCAACATGGTAATCTAAATAACTTAAAACACATTCCATTTAAATAATTTGACTAGCATTATGACATTCTAGTGACTTGTTGTATATTTTTTTATAAAAAATAAGTTATCAAAAATAATAAATTAAATTATGTGTTTTAATTAATAATTCTTAAATATAATTATATTAAAATGGTATGGTTTAAAAATTAATTTTAAATCCAAAAACACACGGTTTTATAGAATTGATTTGTTCAAAAGAATATATTTATTTGAATATATTTATTATTTTTTAAAAAATAATAATAAAGTAATTTTTAAAAAAAAAATTTATTTTGAATGAATAAAATTATAAATTTTTGTAAAAATATTTTTCATATAAATAATGACTTCTACTATTATTTTTCAAATAATAAATCATAAATATCAAATTCCTTTATTAAAACCTAATTTATTAAATTTTTATATGTTAATGAATAAATTTATGATAATTATTAAGATTTTAAAAACAATTTAATATATATAAATTATTTGAATATGAGAATTAGAATTATTTTTGAACTACGTTTATGATTTTATATTAATAAAAACTTTATGAATAATAAATAAATTATGATAATAATGATTATTATTATAATTAATGGTAAAATATATATATTATTATTCTTTATATATGACATTATAGTATTATTTTTTAAATAAAATTTCCGAATTATATATTTCTATTATAAAAATTGAATATTGATTATAGGTTAAAAATGATGAAATTGAGATAAAAGGGGTTGAAATTAGGATTTGATTTGGGGGAGAGATGAGGGTTCGAGAGGTGTAAAACCAAGATTGGGGGTCTTTATAGGATTCCGAGTGAGTTAGATGTAAGAACCAAGTTTCACACTACTCCTTGGGGGAGCTAAGTTGAGGTTGAGTGCTGGAGAGGTATGTCAAGCTCCTGTGAGGGGCCCTTGTGTGATGTTCGGCCTCAGACGATGTAGGAGTTTTGTCGCTGACCAAGTGTAGAATGAGATTCATCAAATCATTTTAGTTTTAGATAGTATTTCCAATGAAATCATGGAAGTCTAGATTTGAGGGTCCCATATATTATTCAACCTAGAAAGGTAGGCATGCATTTTCCTTTTGTTGGTGTCTGATTTTCTTTGTTGTCTGTCATTTTCTCTTCATCTTTGTCACTGCTTCTCATCATTTACTTACAGTCTGATTATTGTACACAATTTTCTTTTGGACTGTAAATAGATTCATTTTTATTTTCCATCTACTGTTGTCAATTCATTTTTCTCTATCATAATTTTAAATTTATTGAGTTAAAGTTTTGGGATATCTTTTTAAAATTGTATTGCCAAATTGCTTTGCAATATTGAAGGAATATTTTTTCCTATGATAGCTGTGAATCTCATTTGGTCATCTCTACTGATAAATATTCATTTTTTGCATATTTATTTATATATGTTAACATAGAGGGTTATGTATATAATAATCCTTAAAAAAACAAGTGTAAATTTTTAAAACAATTTGTTAGTCCAGAGAGAGAGAGAGTATGTGAAAAGATTCAACATCATAATAAGGAATTTGGCTTGTATTTTTAGATCAAGTAAGGAATTATTTTATTTATCAATTCATGTTTTATTTTTTGGTTGTGTAAAAGAATATATTTTATGTCATGTTTTCTGATTTTCATATTTTATTATGTTTCTCTATTTTAATATAACCTTTAGTAAGGGATATTTATATATTTTTCAATGTTTATGTTTTAATTCATCCAAGATGTATTTTTAATTCTCACTATGGATTCATGGTATTTAAAACTATGTACTTGCGGTAGTAAGTGAATATTATTATTTTTGTAAGGAATTTATTAAATTTATTTATAAAATATTTATCGTGATAAATTCCATAATAGATGATTATTGATTTAAAAACATTTATTCTTGTCCCATTTAACACATTCAATTTTCATGTTCAATTTTAAATGATAGTATTTGTTATTCCCTGATATTGTCTACAAAGGATATTTTCATATGAATTCACGAACTTCATTTTATGGAACCAGGATATCATTTTAAGTGAAGTTTTATGTTTTGATGATTTCATCATTAAATATTTATCAGTAAGAAATTTTTGATATAATTATAAACTATATATATATATATATTAAAAGGGATTGTAATTATCCATGTTTTGTTTGAATATATATTATATCTTCTTAAATGTTACAATTCAATGATATATATATATATATATATAGGTGTGAATTTTTTATTCATACATTAACATAAATTGTTCATAAATAATCATAAATAAATTTATCATTTATTCATGAAAATAAAAGTTATTAATTCCAATGTTTTATGAAATTGAATTATGTCTTATGCATGTCATTCATAAATCATGGTTAGGGACATATATCATTGATTTTACATGACATTTTATAAATTATTATATGTTTATGTAAATATATATGAATATACATGTATAAATATGAAATGAATAAACTTTTAATTTATTTGTACAACCATCAAAATTAGATTTTTTTTAGAGATTATGAATTAAAATTTAAGTATATAGATGCTAATTAACCTTCCATGTTAATAAGAAAACTTAGGTATCAAGAAATTTGGTTGTACCATGTCTATTTAGTTATTTTCAATGAAGGTTTATATTTTTTACATTTATATAGAAATATAATTTTATGTGTATTTAATTATTGTTTATGTTTCTAAAACAAAAAGTCAAGTGGAAATTTATATATATAATTAAGGAAATATGAAAAGGTTTTTATAAAATATTGGCACATTAATGTTATAAAAATGGTAAGGAAGTTGTGAGTGAACCCATACCTCATCAAGTGGGTAGGCCCAAGATAACCTTTAATTCTTCAAGTTCCCTCAATGTTTTGTTTTCAAAATCTTCCTTATAGTTTTCAAAAATATTATCGGATTATTTTTATATAAATTTTGAGCATAAGTATTTTAAAAATTTATATAGTTTTTTGAAGGCATAATTATTTTCAATGATATTTTCAAATGGTATTTAAAAATTTATTTCTGAAATTATTATCTAAAGAATGTACAAAAGTACATTTAAAAGTTATTTTGAAAGGACATTACATAAAATATATTTCAACGATTTTAAAACTCCTTACTAGGTAATTAAATTTTCACCCTATGTTTTAAATATATTTTTTATAAGCCTGGTATAAATTCACTGTGATATGAGTTTATTCTATGAGGTAGCACACGTGAAGTATTTTTTGTTATGTGTTTTGAATAGACTTGTTATGTTATAAGGCATTTATCTAATTATCTAGAACCTAGACTAGTATTAGTTCCTGATATGTGATAAATGTTTTGTATTTGTTCAGTTTATTTTTTTTTAAAATATAAAATATTTGTATGCATTCGACCCAGGAGTGCGGGTTTGGGGTGATATAAGAATAATAAATATATAAAGGTAAATAAATGAAAAAAAATTCAATTCAATCAAAAATATGAATATCATAACTATATAAGGCATAATAAATATATAAAGGTAAAAAATTGAAAACACATGTCATTTAATCAATAAATTGAGAATGAAATGCATCTAGAGATAATATAATTATGAAAATATCATGGATAATATCACTGAATTCTCAATGAAAGAAATTTTTAATTATTTAATGTCATGATCTCATGCAACATGATAACTCTACTGTCCGTACCTTCCTTGAGACAATTTGAAACCGATGGGTAAGAATAGACTAGAAACCCATTTAACTAAGGCTACCTGAAAAATTCATCTCATTAAACTATCGATGAATCAAGGGGACACCTATAACTTGTTCCTAGTCATATCTTCATTCACAAATATTTCCTTAAAACTTGAATAATTGATTTAATTCCTAAACAATATGCTTTATCATTAAATATCCATATGGAGTAAAGAATACATATTTCTCAATATTTCCCCAGATAATCAAATAAATTTAAAATTAAAAAACATATGTAAAAATGGTATATGGTTTGGTAAATAATCATATACATGATATAAATAATATGTCTATTTAAGAGAAATTTAAAGTCCAATAAAAATTATCATGGGTAAGTGATTGTCTCAAGATAAATTTAAGAAAAATTAAATTAAATAAGAAATGATAAGTGGGAATCGATTCATCTAAAATATATGTTTTACAATAATATCATTAATAAATATATATATATACATGTTAAATATATTGAATAGAAACTATATACACCTTATAAAAGTGAATATGTGCATATTATTAATTGTGTCTCAATGAAATGGAAATTGAGATTAAATCCCTTACAAAGATATTAATTTTTTAGTGAGAATTAATAAATAAATCAATTATTTGTATCCAATGTAATTACACATAAAATAAATGGAAATGAATGATTATATTTTCCAACGTTTTTATACACATAATATTATATAGTTAAATAAAATTAATAAGTAATTTATCCCAACGAAATGAAATTGAGTTAGGAAATTATTTACCACTTGGTAATTATCAAGTAAAATCATATTAGATAGAATAATTTAATTTTAAACTTCAAATACCAATAAGTATGAATAATTAATGATATTACATGTAAAATAAACAATATGTGCACCATATAAAATAGATTACATTTATAACATTACAATATGCCTTAATGAAGTGACATTGAGATGAAGTCCCTTTCAATAATAATAACATTGAAGTGAGAATTAATCAATAAATAGATTATGTGTATCAAATGTAAATCCACATAAAAAGTTAAAATACAACATAATATATTAAAAATTCATTACACACATGATCTAATAATATAAAATATAGTGATGAAGTAATATAATCCAATTAAAATTAATTGATCTATGAAATTATTTACATCTTCATGAATTTCAAGTCATAATCCCTTAGAATGAAATAATTAAAATTGAAAATTGAAATTCCATGGATTATTAAGGAATACTGATATTAGATATGAGAGGGGATCTATATACACCATATAAAATAAACTAGGTGTATAACCTTAAAATACGTGTCAATGAATTGAAATTGAAACGAAATCCACCCCTCATGAATCCTTTTAGTTGAACATGAATTAACCCCGGTATAATGGTTTTAATAATTTAATTAATTTGTACTAGAACCATATTCGTATTTATAATATCATATATCATCCTCTTATTATAATGCCTCGATTACAAAAGACCAAAGCTGGTGCGTTATTTTTTATATTGTAAAGATTATAAGGAATGAAATCCCAAAGTGTCTGATCGTTTTTTCAGTCTTGAAAGACCAGATTACATTTGGGATACCCATAATACATTGGAAAATAAAATACAACATGATACAAAATAAAATGAAATAAACTACATCCTGAAAATCTTTATCAATGTTTTATTCTTCACAACCTAGGAAAAGGAAACATAATTAATGTGTGCGATTATATTCTTAGTAATGGTAAGTTACAAAGTGGAAGCATAAATAATAAGGCATGGTGAATAACTAATGAACACAGGCCATTAAAACATAATCTCGATCATAATATGGAAGGAATAAAATATGAATAAATAATTCCATAATAAAACATCACCATGGTTGTTATACTAGTTGAATAATCACATGGACTATTAATTAACAAATTCACAATGAAGTAATTCATAATAAATAACATCATAAATATATTTTCAAGGCTTCAACCAAGATCCCATACATAATTGGAAATGATGTTAGCCCATTCCCAAACTAGTTTTTCTCATGAGTCCTACCAATTCATCGAGGGGATATTGTGGGCCCCACCCAACACTTATTATGTCCAATGCATTCCTCATATGAAATGGGTGAAACATTATCAACATATATATTCATAATAAAACTGACATTTGAAATGTAAATAACATTCCATAACCAGTAAACATAATCACTGAACATTCAGAGTAATATGGTGAATGGTATCAAGATATAACATCCATAATAATAATAATAATAAACAATTCAATAAAATATTTTATATGATATCATTAAATATGAATCAAAATTAAACCTAATAATCAACAAGGGTGTTTAAATAGATGAAAATACACTTATAAAATCATTGTGGAATTCTTGAGAGAAATACTCTTTTTATATTCCATAGAAGAGTTCTTTTGGAAAATTACTTGTATAAAATCATAAATTAAATATGATATTTTTTAATGAAAAAATAATTCATTTTATAAAAATAATTCTTTCTTAAAATATATTATAGAGGGTAGTTTGAAATGGTTAAGAAATCAAGACGTCCCCTTTAATCGGGCTTGCGTATCGAGAATGATTTAGAAGGTAACCTTGTAAAATATTTATTATAAAATTAAATAATGATGAAATGAAATGAATACATCATTTGTGGATGATATATATAATTTATAACAAATATATAAAAATAATTAATAATTACATTACTATATAGAGGTAGAAATCGTAACCTGAATGCAAATGGGGTTTGGGAAGAAAAACCTTACAAAGATCATATCATTAGAGTGTGGATAAATCAATGAAATAATTATGTTTGACAAATAAAAAGCCACATAATTTAATTATATATACATTATAAAACAATCATATTCCATTCACACATATTCTTGGAAAAAAACATAAACAATGATATTGATTTTTAACTCAATGAATGGAAACCAAGTAAAGATATCCCTTACCTCGGGATAAAATTATTTAAAATTTGTTCAAAACTAATTTATAATGGTTTTAATAGAATTATTAATTTATTACACAATTAAACTCATGTTTATAATACCTTAAATAATCTTCTTATAACATTTTCCACCCATTTATTAACAATTGTTTTTTATTTCCATTATTTTGGTTGCGTTCTTTTCATGGTTTCCAAGGTCGTTTTATTATAGAATTCCGAAATAATAATAAAAAATTGATAACATATATATATTTATGTCATTTTAAATAATTACATGTGAATTTTAACAATCCATGATTCTGGTAAAAGGGAAATGAAGAATCATCGTCCACAAAGGCATTGGATTTATATACCATGAATGATGATTTCGTTATTTAAGAATAAAAAGAGAATATGAGATATTTTATGATGATTTTACCATAAACACAAAAATATTACTATATATATTATATTTTAGTTATTAGGAATCATTGGATAGAATGTAGGGATATTGTATAAGTGAGAAAGAATTTGGAAGTGAAGAAAAATGACTCATACTTCTTGAAAATTCCTCCTTGAGAACTTCCTCAAGGCTCTTGGAAGTGGTATATTTATGAGACCAGGAGAAACATATTATGGAAAGGAATTTAGAGAATATATTTTTTATATTATCTTTGAGTAAGAAGGCTCATGGTGATTAATATTTGTGAAGGAATGATCCTCCTTTTATAAGTGAGGTGAGGGGTAACGTATGAAGTAATCAAACTATTAAAATATCATAAAACTATTATCGGTTTTAAGACTTAAAAAATGAATCAAAACCATAGGATATCTTATTTTATAAGAAATATTATCATTTTTCTCCTTGTTCATTATTTTTTTTAATTTTTAAATATTATAATAAAATATTTTATTCATGGAAAAATAATCATTTCAAATTTAAAACTATTCATAATCATTAATTTTAACACATAAAAACAAAGTTTCCAATACCAATTAGATATTTTATTATATCAAATACATATTATAAGTACCTATAGAAAAATTTAATTGACTAAAAAATATCAAATTTTATTTATTTTATTTTTTTAAAAAACATTAATTTTATTTATTAATTAATTAAATATTTACTACATTATAGTTATTCAATCCATTTATGTAATTATTTATTACCTAAAAATTAAAAAAAATATATATCAAAAATATACTAATACTATATTTCAAAATAATATAATTTTTCAAAAAAAACATATGGAAAACCTCCCATAAAAATATTATACTAATTGAAAATTATAGTGTGAATAAGTTGCCTTTATTTTTAAAAAAAATAATATAAAGGGACTAATGTGATCCATGTGGGTCCAAAATGTCCCCAATTCAAATAAAATAGATATATTGGATGAAACTTACACATAAAAGTAATTTTTTTTATAGATTACGGGTCAATAAATTATTCTAATAAATTTAATTAAAACAATTTATTTGTTTATTTCTCCGGCTTGTACATGCATTGCATCAACATTGCATAAGCGTCAATGTTAATTATTTAAATTATAAAAAATAAAAATAAAAAAATCATAATAATAAATAAATTAGGTTCAAAATAAAATAATATATTCATTAATTATATATATTCACTCATATACATGTCAAGAAAACTTCTTAAATTTGTTATTTTATCTTTTATTTCCCTATGAAAGCATTTCACAAGCATTTTGAAAATATTAATATTATATAACTATCAAATTATAAACTATTATAAAAAAATACATTATACATAATATTTTAAAATAATATCATTAAAATATTTTTTGGGTCTTAATTATTATTTTATAAGGAATTGAATTTGAGTTTTCAGCACGACGTAGACACTACATCAACAATGACAATGGTTCTATTATACTTACCCAAAAAATATAATTTATATGTTCTAAATTATTTATATAAAAATATTTCTTATAACATAATTTTTTATTTATTAAAGAAGTTTAATAAATTTTATATCGAAATTATATTTTGACGTTGTCACAAAAAATATCATATTTCCTTAAAAACTATTTTGTTACTATTCACTGAAAATTAAACTATTTCAGAAAAATCCCAAAAAAACTATCCTAACCATTTTTTTGACATGTAGAAATCATAAATGAACTCTATTCTATGAAAATAGTTTTCTATATATGAGAAATTATATTATTAATTAAAATGATAATTTACATGAAAAAAACAAATTTTAAAATTATAACTGATTTAATGACACTTTGAAAAAAACCAAGGTCTTATTAAATTATACTATAATCATAAAACATTAAAATATTAAATTATTATTATATTTTATGAAATTAAATTTTCTTTTAAATAAATATATTAATTATAAAATTTTAAATAAACATTTATGTTTTATAAAAAATGTACTTAATTTATAATTTCTATATCATTTATTTACTTATACTATCATATATTTATATCATAATTTCATTTATAAGATGCATAAATTTTATTTATACTTTCATGGGTGAGATTACTATTCATTTGGCCAATTTACTATTTATAAGGGTCGTATTACTATTCATAAGGGTAAAATTACTATTTAAAAGGGAAAAGTTAACACTCACCAAAAAGATTAATTTGATCCTTTAAAATTATAAATATCTTACTAATCGCAACCATGTATGTCCATTATTCAAAACTCAATTAAAAGATACAAAAAAAATCATGTTTAATGGCTAGGTTATAACTATCTTGTTTAAATAATCATAATAAAAAAGTTTTGTTTCACAAAGGCTCATTGATTTGTTCATTATATTCTATATTATATTTATTTTTAAATCCTTGGGGTGTTACATTATATCTCCATCAAAAAAATTCATTCTCATAATTTGAAATTTCACTTTGAAGAAAATGTTGATACTAGAAAATACAATTTTGAAAAACATAAATCAGAAAAGAAGGTACTAGAATAACCTTTTTTATTCATGATACTTTCACTAAAGTTGAGAAATTATTCCACTCTATAATAATGTAAGGAAATTTAATTACTTTATATGTTTCTGTAAAGACAATATTTTCATATGGTTGTGATTTTAGCTATTCTTACTTCATTTCATGTCACAAGTTGTATCATAGGGTAAAATAATCTCTAGAACCTTGCACAAAGATCAAATTCAACCATTTCATAAATGGTTAAATTTTCCTAACTATCATTATCCAACAATTTAGAAGAAAGGTCACTAAATTTTCATAATGAAATTATTAAAAAACATGAAGTTTCTCTTAATCATCACCTAAAAAATGTGAGTATATTCTCATTGTATTCTCTTAAAAATGGTAATAACATTAATTACCATAAAACCGTATTGAATACATTCATTTTTACTTATTCCTTATCTAAAAAATGATAAATTTAATATATTCCTTAATTATAAAATTTTGTAGACTCTACCAATGATAGAATAAACCAATTTTTTGATAGTCTATTATTTAGATCTCAAATAGTAAGTCCTATCTAATTTATATCATCCAAATCAATATTCTCTTTATTAAAAATTTGATATCCTAGTCTTGGGAACATTTTAAGGGTTTTCTTTCCATCAACTATATATTTTACAAATGTTTTAACTTGCTACTGAGTCAATTTTACTTGATACCATTCATCATAAAATCTCAAATCCATAATGAAATATTACTACAGTACAATCCTTATATATTCCATAATTCTTTTAACTAGTACATCATAGATTGAAATACTCAAAAATACGTAATTCTTGAATCTAAACATATAAAAATTAATCATTCCTATTTATCCATGGTAGTATCATAATCATGAACATGATCCATTTTATTCTTTTGGTCTATATTATTTTGATGCACGGGACATTGATTTTTATAGTGTCCAATATCCTTTTGGTTGAAGCATTGTTCATTGGAAAAATCTTAATTACCATTTAAATAACAATAATGGTTGTATTTCTCTCCACAATTATAGGAAACTCTCACTCCTTTTAAGAATATACCAAGGTGTTTTCTTATAAAATTATCACATGTGTGAAAATAACTCTTTATATTCTTTCCTTTATCTTTATTTTTCCCATTTTTCATCTTCTTCTTTTATTTCCTTACAAATCCATACTACATATAAAACTCTTTGTCCTTCTCATTGGGACATGATTTTTTATCCTCAGGTGATTTTAATTTTTTAGATACTAGTTCCCATTGAAAGACTGGATTAAACCCATTGAAGAAATGATCCTTCTTACTCTTTGGATTATATAACCTGATGCGGTTCCCATTACTTATGGTAGGTACCATTTATAAAAAATTTCATACACCAGATTATATCATAACATTATGAATCGTAATGTATAATCCCAAAACTAGTGAAATACTTATCAGAAATCGAATAATTTATGTGTAGCTAAACTCATAATCATAAACATGGTTTCTTTGACGACATGATTACATTTAAATCATTTATAATGGTTTGTAATGGAAATTTGAATTATCCTAAGCATATAATTTGGGAGTGTGAAACCATGTGCGTAGTAAGGCTCGTTGTTATGAGCCAGGTTACACCGAGTTAGTCCCAGGACACGTTGTTAGAGTTGTTAGCCCAAGGTACATCTGTGCCAGAACCACATCCACATGTAGTATCTAGACATGGATGTATTACTTATAAGACCCACATAATCTCCACCTTACCAAAATTTTATGATATTATTCTATATATGTCCTTAAATTCTATCTCAAGGTTACATTCTCTAATCTATGTTTTCAAAATCAAGTTTCTATGCTTTCGACTAAGCTTCCTTTGATACAAACTCTTAACTCCCTAACCCCAGAAATCAAGAGTTGGTGAATTATTTTATTACATAAAAAAGATTACATAGAATAAAATCCCAAAGGGGACGATTAGTTTAGAAGTATTGGAATACCAAATTACATTCATGATACCCACAATACACTGGGAACATAAAATATAACATGATACAATATAAAATGAAATAAAATGTATCCTTGAAATCTTATTCCATGTTTTCTTCATCATAACCTTTGTAAAGGAAACATCATAAATGGGTATGCTCAGATGCTCAGTAGGGGTATGTAATATAGTAAATGCATGTATAATATAGAATGGTTAATAACTAAAGAACACATGCCATTAAAACATAATCTTGAGCATAATATGGATGGAATATGAGATGAATAAATAATTCCGTAGCAAAACATAACCATGGATATTATACTAGTTGAATAATCACATGGACTATCAATTAATAGTTTTATAATTAGGGAATTCATAATGTGGGACATCATAATCATACCATCAAGGCTTCATCCATGATACCGTAATTAATCGGGTAAGGCATTTGCTCATACCTAAACTAGTTTGTCTCATGATACCTACCGATGCACCCAGGGGCTATAGTAGGCCCTACATGACACTTCGTAATTTTAATGAATTACTCATATGAAATGGGGGAACCATTATAAACATATACATTCATATTGAAACTTACATATTATATGTAAATAAATTTACCTAGTTAGAAAAGATAATCACTAGTCATTCAGAGTAATATGGTGAATGGTCTCAAGATAGAACATCCACAGTCAAACTAATCATAAACCATTCAATAGAATATGGTACATGATTTCATAAAATATTTATCCCAATTAAATATAAGAATCAATAAGGGTGTTGAAATAGATGAAAATAAACTCATAAAATCATTGAGGAATAATTCAGAGAAATACACTTTTATACTTTGCAAAAAAGAGTTATTTTGGAAAAAACATTTTATAAATCCTAAAATAAACTAAGATATTTCTTTATAAAAAAATAGAGATTTTAGAAAAATAATGGTTTCTTAAAACAGATTATAGATGGTAACTGAAAATGGGTAAGAAATTGAGATATTCCCTTTAATAAGGCTTATGTATAAAGAATTATTGAGAAGGGATCCTTGTAAAATATTTATTCTCCATTAAAATAATGTTTAACTAATGTGGATACAAGATTTTGGAACATATATATATATGTAATATATAATAAATATATAAAAATAATGAATATTTAATTTGGTTTATAGAGGGTGAAATCAAAACCTGAATAAAAATGGAGGTTCGGGAAGAAAACCCATACAAAGTTCGTATCATTAGAGTGAGGATAAATCAATGAATTAATTATTTGTGAAAATTATAAATCCAAAAAAATATAACTGGATAAAAATTATAAAACAATTATACGCTATTCACAAATATTCTTTAGAAAAGTATAACCAATGACATAGATGTTTAACTCAATGAATGGAAATTGAGTCAAGATATCCCTTACCTCAGGTTATAATTCCATAAAATTTGTTCAAACCTTTTGTATAATGATTTGAATTGTGTTATTAATTTATTATATAATTAAACTCATGTTTATAATGTAACATCCCAATATTTTTCAAAGGAAACACTATATTCTTAAATAAACTACTAAATACTATGTGACCTTTGTAGACTAACCATTGAACATAATTTTCTTTCTTCTGGGTTTTGAATTTCAAAAATATGACATACACGATTGTGATCATAAAGATGTTTGGAGTCCAATAGGACAAAATTAATTATTGGTGAATAGTAACCTACCCTTATGAATATTAACCTACCCTTAGGAAAATTAATATGACCCTTATGAATAGTAAATTGTCTAAAACAATACTAACCTTACCCATGTAGGATTAAGTAAAATTTTGGAATCTTATAAGTGACAATATGACCATAGTGAAAGTATTGGCATTTTTTCAGTCATAAATAATTAATTACAATTAATTAACTAATTTGGAAGAAAAATTATTTTCCTTAAATGTTTTCATAAATTAATAATTATATGTCTTCTGGTTTTAAAATAATTTTATAATACCTTATGTAATTTTTAAATGCATTATGAAATCAATTTTAATTTTAAAATATATATTTTTCAAGTAAATTATGATTTTAATTAAAAATTAAAATAATAATATTAAAAAATTATTTTTGAAAAATGGAGTTCATTTTTGTATTTTACAAATCATGAAATCATTAGGGTGAATTTTTTATATTTTTCTGAAATACATGAATTTTTATGAATAGTGGAATTCTATTATTTACAAAATAATATAAATACATTAATTATAGAGTCATGTATGATGTTATACTGATGTAAGACCAATTTTTTTGAACTCAAATGATGTTATTACTATTATGGTTCATGGAATCATCACTATTAATTGTCTTGTGGAGAAATAATAAATTAATGAATATAATATTGACAAAACCCCTCTCCCATACACTATAAATACCACTCTTCATACCCTCATATCCTTACACCTCTCAATATTCAATCCTTGTATATTCTCTACCCAAAAAACTTCCCTATCCCCTCCCCCATGTCCCAGAGCTTTTGGTCTCATCAAAAGACCGATCCAAGGTTCATTATGAAGGATTCAAGAGGTAATTTTCCTCCCTCTATTTTCCTTTAATTTCCTTTTAATTTGATGCTATTTTCATAATATCTCCCCAACTATACTCATACATGTGTTATGGTAACTCCATTATATTAAATATACTGTAATTTTATGAAACTAATGGAATAATATATCATCCAACCCCCATCTCTTCTTCTTTTTATTTTAGAATTGAAAATGTTGTTCGTGAGTTGTTAATTTATCACCATCAAGAACAATAGGTTTTAATTTTACTTTACAACCATCAGATCTGGTCATGAAACCATTTTTATGGTTGAAATAGATTATCTTATATGTATTATATCTTATTTCATATTCAATAACTTACTTATGTAAATATTACTAAATTATTAAATAGAATAAGTTCGTTGTGGTCGAAAAACCTCCCAAATTAACCAAAACGATCATCATTAAATTCTAATATAACGATTCATCCACAAGGTATAAAACATAAGTCATTATAACTTCAATTAAACTCCTATAATATCATTAATAACATGAAATATCAGTTCTGTATTTTTTTCCATATTCTACACGAACTTCCATTCATATGTACAAGTGAACCATTCACAAAAACTAAGAAAAAGCACACTCCTGGATAATGAATTTAAATTCTATAACTGATCCAAAGTCACATAAAATAACTTAATGAAACCATAAAGAACCATATTCATGTATAAAAGGTTATATAATTGTTAATTAGTGAATATAATGTGATTATACAGGCCATTAAAGTGATGAAAGTGTTCTGATATAGGGTAAGGGTAAATTCTCAAACCCAACTCTTATACTTTGGGTTTTCCCTCTTTCAATCCATTTTCAATATTGGCATGCCTTAAGAATCATTTAATAATCCGAATATTAACTATTATGGGATATAACTGTTTTCTAATTCATTTTATGAAAAACCCAATGTTCTTCCAAACGTGCTCTTCTTAAAAATAAACACCCTCTTTTTTACTTCTCAAATATTGTTTCAATTTCACTCATCGTTGATTGTTCTATGTCAAGAATTTTATCCCCTATTTGTTATGGGATCCGAATGTTTATGAATTTATTCATTATAATGTGAACCCCATTACTTTCCATTTTTTATTTTATGTTTAAGTTTGACATATTTTCTATGTGTCAAGCATGATAATGTAAATGTTAAGATGTGATGGGTGCAACTAGAATTATATAGTACAATACGAATTCTATGATATGTCAGGTGCACCCAGAATTATATAGCACTCCATTGCATTGGGTAAAGTGATGAGCCTCATGTGTTAAAAGGAAATTATGTGTGAACATGATGCTAGCATTGTTCACAACTATGTGTGGTAGTTGACCACTAAGACATAATGCTTCATTTTTATGCGTTTCCACATTCCAAGTCATTTATTAATGTTTCTTCCAATGATTATGATCCTCTACCTATGTTATGATGATAATGATTATGATCACCACCTGTAACATTGTTTCGTGCTCTTATTGATCCTATTACTAGGATTTTAACTCACCCCGTTTTGATTTTTATCCTTTGTTGACTACTTGTACTAATGATAAGTCAAGATCCAATAAGAATCTAGAGAATAATTAATTAAATAATTATTTATGTTTTATGTTGTAAAAGTTATGTATGGTTTGTATAATCCTCCAGAACCTAGACCGGAAAATTTCCACAATGGTATAATATACATTATATTTTTTTATCCTTTATAAAAAAATACACAAAATGTTTTAGTACTAAATCTGGATGTGTGGGTTCAGGGATTTACATATAAAACATTAAATAATCTTCTTATAACATTTCCACTGATTTATTATCAATATTTTTGTTATTTCCATTGTCTCAGGGGCGTTCTTTTCATGGTTTCCAAGGTGGGTTTATTATGGAATTACTTTTCAAAAAGAAATAATAATAATGAAGTTATAACATATATATATTTATTTCATTTTAAAAAATTACATGTGAATTTAAACATTTCATGATTTCAGTAAAAGGGAAATAAAGAAGCATCATCCACAAAGGTGTTCGATTGACACGCCTTGAATGGTGATTTCATTATTTAAGAGTAAAATGAGAAGATGATAGATTTTCTGATTCTTTCACCATTAGAAAATAAAAATTATAGAATATATATTATAATTTAGTTTTCATGAATCACTGGATAAGAGGTAGGGATAAGGTATAAGTGATAAATAATTTGAAAGAGAATAAAAAGGAAACTTATTTCTTGAAAATTATTCATTTTAACCCTCATTAAGGCTCTTAGAAGTTTTATATTTTTGAGACCAAGGGAAATATAATTTTTCATGGGTTGAACAGAAGAGATTTTGACAGATTATAGCCAAGCAATAAGGCTTAATGTGATGAATATTTGTAGAGGAATGAGATTCCTTTTATAAGTGAGGTGAGTGGTAAATTAGGAATTAATCAAATTATTTAAATATAATATATTTATTGTTGGGTTTAATACTTCAAAAGGAAAAAAATAATAGCATATCCCATTATTTAAGTAATATTATCATTTTTTTCCTTGTTCACGTTTTTTTAAATAAATTAATAAAATATTTTATTCATGGAAAAATAATATTTTCAAATTAAAAGCTATCCACAATGATGACTTTATGCACATAAAAACAATGTTTACAATTAGAATAAAATTGTTTATTATATCATATACATATTATAATTACCTATATAAATATTTAATTTACTCAAAAATATAAAACTATATTTTTTTACTATTTTTAATATCATTATTTTTATTGCTTAATTATTTAAATATTTACTACATCATAATTGTTCAACCCATTAATGTAATTATTTATTACCTTAAAAATAAAACTAACATTCAATTAGTTAAAAAATTATATTATATTTCAAAATAGATTTTTTTTTTGAAAACAGAATTTCAGAAAAACCACATATTAAAATATTATACTAATTAAAAATTATAATGTGAAAAAGTTGTCCTGCTTTTTAATAAAATAATATAAATGGAAAAATGTGATCCATGTGAGACCAAAATGTACCCAATTCGAATAAAGAATAGATATTTGATGAAACTTACACATCCAAGTAAATTTATACAGTTTATCAGTCAATTGTGTATTCTTATAAATTTAATTTAAACTATTTATTTATTTATTTTGTCCGACTTGCACAAGCATTGTGTTAGAATTGCATAAGAATTAATATTAATTATTAAATATAAAAGAATAAAAAATAAATTACTATCATAAAACTAAATAAATTAGTTTCAAAGTAAAATTCTATATTCGTTTATTATATATATTCACTCATATACACGTTAAAAAACTACTCAAATTTTTTATTTTGTCTTTTCTTACACTATGCAATAATTGCACATACATTTGGATAAGATTAATATTATATAACTATAAAATTATAAATTATAAATAAAAATCCCTTATATATAATAATTCAAAAAAAGGTCTTGAATGTAATTTTTAGATATTTATTATTATTTTTAAGGAACCAAATTGGATTTGTTAGCATCGCACAGGCACTATATCAACAATGACAATGATTATTTTATACATATCAATAAAATTATAGTTCATAAGTTATTAATTGTTTCTATAAAAAGATACTTTTATAAAATAATTATTTATTTATTAAATAATTTTAATAAATTTTACATCATAAATATATCTTGACGCTGTCAAAAAAAATTACTGTATTTCCATAAAAAGTTTATGTTTTACTATCGAATAAAAATTCAAATATTTCAGAAAAAATCCTAAAAAGTAATCATAATCATTTTTGACATATATAATATATAAAAGAACTCTATTTTATTAAAATAATTTTCTAAATATTATAAATTATTTTTTAATGAAAATTATCAATTACACATAAAATAAAAAATTTAAAATTATAACAGATTTAATGACACTTTGAAAAATTTACAAAGGCCTCATAAAATTATCTTATAATCATAAGACATAAAATATTATCTTATGATACAATTTTATGAAAATAAATTTTCATTTGAATAATTATATTAATTATAAAAATTTAACTCAACATTTCTTTCTTATAAAAATACTAATACTTAATTAATAATATCTAAAACATTTATTTACTTATAATATGATATAATTATATCATATTTTAATTTTTAAGATTCCTAAATTTTATTTTTACTTTCTTGGGTGAGGTTACCATTCATTCGGCATGTTTACTATTCATAAGGCTCATATTACTATTCATTAGGGTAACATTAGTATTCAAAAGGGACAAATTACTATTGACCAAAAAATTAAGTTAATCCTATTACACTCTAAATATATTAATAATCATAACAATGTATGTCAGGTATTCAAAATTCAATTCATAGAAGTGGAAAAATTATGTTTAATGGCTAGGTTATAACTATATTGGTTAAATAATTATAATAACAAAGTGATATTTCATAGAGACTCAGGGTAGGGTGCATTAAATTATATATTATATTTATTTTTAAATCCTTGGGGTGTTACACTTATAATATATTATCTCCTACTTGTTGTTAACATTTAATTATTTTCATTGTTTTCCGGTGTTAATAGTCGTGTTTTCTCATGCATGCTTTTCATGAAAGTTCAGGTTATACGGTATAGGATATATTTACATCATCTACAGAATAATATTAATGTTAAAAATATAATTTTTTTCCTAATATACATTTTTTGAATCATTATTTAAATTTGAACATGAAAAATGGATCACATAATTTCATAGAGATGGTAGGACATATGTACGCATGAGTGACATTATCAATCACTTAATGGGTGAAACGATAAGAAAGTGGGTGAAATATTAATCTTATAGAATAAATATAATATAAAATATATCACATTTATTCAATAAATTTATCATTATTACTTTCCATGTAAATTGAATGTGAAAATAAAATCACATCGCTTCACGAGGTGATAGTCTGCAGTACACACGAGAGACATTATCATATTTTAAACAATATACAATTGAATGAATTTATATGTGATATTATAATTACATATGTATATTAATATCATAAATATCACATACATATTTTAAATACATAGTCATATTCATCCATAAAAGGTGATGTTAGAAAACGAATTACATCAATTCGTGAGGTGGTAGTCCGCCACACACATGATCAATGATTTTTTTCCAGTTTGATGGAAGATGAGAATAATATAGGTTATTAAATTAACTTAATAAAATATAATAGTATATGTAATATACTGGTTTTATTACATTATCATGACTAAATAATATTTTATTTTGGTGGATGAATAAATAAAATGAAAACACTTGTTTAGGAACATAACCTCTTTTTCAGGGAACTTCTTTTGGTTTGCTCTAAAATCCTTCCTAGAATGGATTTATTATAAAACATCAGCCTATATGATGTTGGTAGGGGAGTACGTGAGTTAATTTTTTAGATATTTTTTTGATAAAATATCAATTTATGTGTGAAGAGGGGATGGGAGGGGTGGCCATTTATAAGTGTGGGAGAGGATACACGTGGAGTTTTTGAAATGATTCAATTAAAACAACATATTTGTCAGGAAAAAAACCCAAAAACGTTTAGTTATCAACCATTATAATTTGTAATCTCTACATATTTCAATAAAATATATTTTTTACAAGTTGGTAGGTAATTTTAAACCTTATTTTTTAGTTTAACCACCGGTAAATCAGTTTTTATCTTCAGCATGGTTATCAATTTTTATTTCTTTTACTATTTATAATTGTAAAAATTTAAGATATAATTTATGTATATTATAATTATTCTAATAAAAAAATGGAATCAATTTTTCTAAATTCAATTAATAGAGGAGGAAAAATAAAATGTAAAATTATACCTGTAGACACAATGAAAAAGGCAGTTTTCAAAGAGAAAATTATCAAAAGTATATAAGGTTTTCATATCAAAATTTAATTTGAAAATGATTAAAATGAACTAAAGAGATTAAATTATAATATCATTTTACTAATTATTCTTTAAAAACAATTTAAAACTTAATTTAATATTTTTAATTGTTTGAACAATAAGGTAGTTTTCAATAAAAATCACGATTTTCACTATTCATTGAAAAAATGAATCATTTCAGAAAAATTTTAAAAATTAAACCAAAGATAATTTTTTTATTATGATTTATAAAATTAAGATACTTTTTAAAAATATATTTTATAAATTATTTTAAAAATAATTTTAAATTATGTGTGCAATGAGTGATAAAACTGTATTTTTTAAAAAATACAGTTTTTTATAAAAAATATAGTATTTTTTGAAAAAAAATATTCTTTTTATTTAAATTATTATTATTTTATTTAAATCCAATAGATAACCAATATTTTAGTAATTTAGTTATTACTATTAATACCCACAAATTTAATGGTTATGTTATAATGGTATAGTATATTATGGTTAATTTAGACTCAACATTTGAATTTCGCAAGCTATCGAATAGATTATATTTGAAAAGAAATATATATCATGGGTTAATAAATATTGGTGAGTATATCTTATAAAATATCAAAAAATATGCTTCTTTAATAATCTTGGGGTGTTACGTTTAAACAAAAGTTTAATAAATCGATAAGTCTAATGTAAATCATAACTCTAAAGGCATAAATACAACTTTTATGTTTTTAAGTTATAAATTCTATGATTTTATTTTGAAAGAAAATAAAATTAAATGAATATTAAGCGTATTTTGGGAGACATTTATGCTTATATAAATCTTGGGATTGGTATTGTTTTTAGGAAAAAATGCTATCAGAGGAATAATACCTTATATTTTATGTAAATAATTTTGATTTTATTGTTAACCTTTAGTGTTTATACTATATTTGAAGATAAAGTGATAATATTAAATTAATATTATTTGATGTTGTGGGAAAAATAAACTGTATAGAAAAATTTAGTGGTTACAAAATTATTTTATGATTATTGTTATTTTTAGAATGTTCATAATAATTTTGGGAATGTAATAGGAATTATGATTTTACAAAAAGGAAAACCAATATCATGGGTGAAAACTAATCATATCTGATAAAGACACAGGGCTTGAACCCAAAAATGAAGGGCAATAAGGGTGAAAAACCCACCACTGGATGACAAGATTTACTAGTTAGTATGAAATTTTTTTAATTAAATGATTTTTATAATAAATATTATTCTTTTCAAATGTTTTTGAGGTGAATAATGATATTTTAGGAGATATTTTATTATGTAAAAGTATATTTAACAATGATTTTTAATGTAAAGGATTATATAGGATGAATTATATTACATTTTTAGATATATAAAATCATGTTTTTTAAGTATATATGCTTTTGTAAAGGATTATGTTGAACTTTGGGTGTTACTAGTAAGGTATTAGAGATTAATGTATGGGAGAACTCCAACTAACCATTTTGGTTTTAGTGAATTTTGGAGGAATAACTTTTATTTTTTAGTGAAATATGTGATATATTTAAAGTTTATTTTAGTGACTCATGAATGAAAAATTCATCTTGAATACTCATTCTTTGTATAAAATGATGATATTTTGGTTGAAATTGGTTAAATGATTAAATTATACTTATCAAGTAAGTATATTCCCTTTGTTGTTAGTCAAGATAGTAAAATGACCCCTCAAATAATAGAAAAGGATCTTGAAACAAAAAATTATCCAATTAACTTCATTTATAGTGAATCAAATGTCTTTTAACTCATAATATATTTATGGTTTTTAGGTCCTTAAATTTCCCATGATCATTCACTTTCTTGTCATCAATGATCTCTACCACTCTCCATAATTATTGATGATTTTATTCAATGTCCCTATCTTCATTTGCCACAAATTTTATTTTATGTGTAAAAATAGTTTTTTAATGACTTTATAATTTCTCTTTCCATCTTTTGAAGAGAAATTATTTGTAAAACATTTATATGATGTGAGTTTCTTCACAATGAAATTATCAAATTCCATACCCTTGATTTCTGAGATCAAATTAAATTGTGTGGATGTAATTGATTCAAGGGGATATAATGTAACACCCAAATATTTTAAAAGGTAAAAATAATTTTTGATGAAGTATAATAAACAAAAAACAAATCTTATAATATAACGCAACACATAGATACTGACATATTCCCCTAGTGGATGATCTGGCTGATCTCGTGCATGGATACCCCCACCATTTATAGTCTGAGTCAACTGTGCCATCACTACAACGAACTATTTAGTTCTGATTCCGACCGTCTCAAATTTCTGATTTAAAAGGTTGTCTTCCTCCTGATGTTGTCCCAACATAGATGCCCTTTTTCCTCTGCGGAAAACCATTCTAAACATAGAAAATTTTTAGGTGAAAAAACATGGTAATATATAAATGATATATCATTTCAATATTAACATAACCTAATTTATGGATATTAAATTAATAATACCCTAACTCTTAAAGTTATCTAAACCGACCTCTGATACCAACTATAAGGACACGACCATAAACATTACATAATCTTGAATTAAATGAATAATTCACATTGGGATTTTTCAGGTTTAGTGTTTTAGAGCATTAGGCCATAACAATTACATTACATCTCAAAAATTACAAGGTAGAAAGTTAAAATAATTTTCCATTTTTTCATTAAATAAAAACTCTTGAAAAAAAGAGTCATGTCTAGTCCCATGTTTTAGACAACATGACTTTCCTTGATCCCATCCTTGGCCCTATTCATCTTTAGGTCCTGTGAAAAACATTTCAAAACTGGGGATGAGCATAAAAAGATCAGTAAGGGTTATAAAATAATGAAAGAAAACATTAGTTCATCATTGAAAACATTACATAAGATCTTTAACATACCTTATGAAATTATAAGATTTATTAATAACACATAGAAAACATAAATCATAAATGAAACTTGTGTCATTCATATCATACTTACATTATTGCCATCACAGCTACATGGGAAGTTACATTTGGAATACCCATCAAATTATATTCCCTAAATATCTTAGGAGAAACATTTACATTTACCTCCATCGCGTTACCCAATGCATTGGAGAGTTATCTTGTGCTCACCCACCCTAGGTTTATCACAGAACCACCCATATATGTAAAAATGCCCAAGAATCATAACATGTTTTTATCACATAAAACAAACCTAAAGGAAAGATAAAATTTCATCATTTCAATCACAATATATCATTTAAATATATTGACATAACAAATCCATTTTCAATACTAAAATACATAAAAGAGTTTATGGTATTTATTTTCCTTTTAAAAACATTATGGCTTGGTAAGGAATCCAAAGATCAAATAATACCCACGATAGAGGAAAGGGTCATTGTCACCGCTTATGTTAAAAAAACATTATTTTTGTTTTGTCATTTAGTAAAATGATTTATAGAAAAATATTCCCTTTGAATGAAATGAAAATTCAAATGTGTTTATACAGCATATAAAATAAATTCATGTATTAAAACAAAATATGTCTCTATGAAAGGAGATTGAGACGAAGTCCCTTACCTCATGTCTGACTTGACCCGTTCATTATTTAATCTCATGAATAATAAACAAAAGTTAATTTTTATTTTCTTAAGAATCTTTTTCAAGTTTATTATTCATTTTATAGTACTTATTACCATATTATAAACATTATGTAATCATTTAAGTTAATAATGTCTGTTTTGTTGATATTTGGTACTTGAGTCAAAATGGACATCTTATATTACAAGTTGTTCACATGGTCAAGAGTTCATTATATCCAGAACAATATTCATGATTTAGATATCATATATATATATCATATATATCCAGTATATACATGTCTTTATAATAGTACATTACATTTTGAGGTAAGAAATGAAATGCACTGTTCCTGGAGACGGTAAGTCGTACGTACGCATGAACGCTACATTCATTTCTATTTCTTATTTTCATGGAATTAAAACAAAATGATACATAGTTATAGTATCATTAAAATATAATATCGAATATAATATCATTAACTTCATCCTTTATAAATCCCACATAAGGCATTAATGAGTCATATCACTTTGAGGGGGCGGTGGTCCACACTTCCTCAAATGAAATTATTGTGTTTACCCATAATGGAAACCTTAAAGATATGATATAAAAGGAAAATAAAGAATCATAAAGAAAAAATAAATATAATATATATATCATATATAAATATAGTGTCATCTTAATGTCCACCATGAGAGGCGGTAGGACATAATCGAACAATGTTCTTTTCGTGAGACGTTAGTTTTCCATTCACAGAAACATTATTTTCTTCACCCATTAGATGGAGTTGTGTGTAAGTGTAGGAAGGATCCATATCATAACAACATCCTAGTATATTGATGATACTGTTTTTGTTACAAAAGAAATTAATAAAAAGAGTTTAAGGGTTGGATAAGTAAAATAATAGAAAAGAAGTTAAGAGAAACTATTACCTTTATTTTGGGTAACTCCCTTTGGTTTGAATCAAATGGACTTATTGAAGTGCCTTATGCCAAAGGTAAGGCTTATAGGATTAGTATAGGTATATTTAGAGCCTATTTGGGTATGTTTTGGATGATCCAAGGGGCTTGAGAGGTGTGATTAATGAGTTATAAGTGAGGGCGTTTTATAAGGGGGAGGAGTTTCTCTTTAGGAAAGTGTGAAATATTATTTTATTATATAATAATATTCAGTTTATAAAGGACCAAAAGTAATTAAATTTGAAGATAAGATGACTAATGGTCAAAATAAAATCATCTAATAAGAATTGTACAGTATTTGGATATTGTTTTAAAATTTATAATCTTATTTATTTTAAACATTTATTAATGAGGTAAATACTACATCATTATTGTGTCAGAAATAATTTATTTTATTTGATGTCTAAAAATTATAAAAAAAATATACCATAATATAGAAAATCGTTTTATATTTCCAATTAATATTTATAGTCGAAAAAATAAATTATATAACCCATTGTAAAAAGTAATTTACAAATAGATATTTGTTTATGTCATTTTTGCCTTTACTTTAAGTTAATTAAAATAAAGTGTCGTTATTACTCCCAAGTTGCTACATGGGGTCCCCAAAACGACCCAATTATGACCATGGTCGGTCATTACTCATCCAATAAAGTTAGGACAAGTGTTAAGGTAATTTTTTATTATTATGATATAATGTTTACATCGAATTGCCCTATTAACCTTTATCTGCGGTAAATAAAAGTCAAAATTTACTATTCACCAAAAATTATTTTCATTTATTGAACCACATTTTACTTACTTATAACAACCATGTATGTCGAATTTTAGAAATTCAATCCACAGAAGCGGTAAAAGTTCATTTAAATGAAAAATTCGGTTTTTTATCTACGACTTAGTGGTTTCACTATTCATCAAAAATTGAAGTTTTTCAGAAAAATACAAAACATTCAGCCTGAGATATATTAGATATTACGATTTCAAAAATGATTTCTCTTTTACCAAATTTAAAACATATAATTTGGATTAATTTATTTAAAATTAATTCCCATTATCAAAACTAAAAGCGTGTTTTTAAGAAACAAAAACTATGAAAAGATTGATACTTATTTATGACCAATTTCATAGTGAAATTAATTCTAATGAACAACATTGAATTAAATATTAAAAACACAGTATAATTACACTTTAAAAACAATTAAAAATAGAATCTAATCATATAAAGTTTAAAAACCAGATTTGAAATAAAATACAGTATTTTTCAGTATTCATAAAAAATGAATTTTATCAGAAAAATACCAAATTTTTACCCAAAGTGAATTTTGATGTCTCGATTCTAAAGAATAATTTTATTTTGTCAAAAAGAACATAAAAAAGTGACCAAAACAAATTTTAAAGAGGGTTCTCCATAAAAAGGTGGTAAATCAGCCATTTAAGGTAAATTATACTTAAAATTAGATTCATTCACATTTTAATCCTCGAAATTTTATTGGATAAATGTAAAAACATTTAACAAACATGTATAATCATATTGTAGTTAGTTTTATTCATTCTCATCAATACAATGGCTAGGAATTAACTATCATTTAAAATAATTTTATTATATTATTAGTGTCTAATTAAAGATTTCAAAGAAACTCGTTGTTGCGTATTGGGTACGCCATAAAACATAACAACCCCTTTAAAGTAAAATTAATATTTTATTCACAAATAAGAATAATTATGGAAAATTTATTGTTCTTTATTTACCTGAGATGTTAAATCCTTGCCCCTTTTGGGAATTGTGTCATCGCAATTTTATTCACTTATCAAATTAGTGGGGGTATTTATCCCTCATAGCATTTTCATATTCCCATGTTGCCTCTACAACCATAACGTTTTTTCAAAAAAACCTTTACCTAGTGAATTACCTTATTCTGTAACACTTGCTCTCTATAGTCAAGAATCTGGACTGGTTGTTCCTCATAAGAGAGATTCTCCTCCAATTGAACTACCTCTAGAGTTAAAACATGACATGGATCTGGAATATACTTTATCAACTTTGAAACATGAAAAACATTGTGTACCTAGGATAAACATGGAGGTAAATCCACTCTATATTCAATTGGTCCATCTTTATCTAGGATTTCATAAGTTCCAATAAAACTTGGACTCAACATTCCCATCTTACCAAAAATGCATCACACTTTTCCATGGAGAAACTTTGAGAAAGACATGATCACCTACCTCAAAAGGGAGATCCTTCCTCCGGTTATCCGCATAAATTTCTTGCCTGGTCTGAGCTGTTCTCATATTATTATAAATCAACTAAACATTTTCTTCCATCTCTTCTACCAATTCTGGTCCCATGAGCTTCCTTTCACCTACTACATCCAAAAAATATGGAGTTCGACACTACTTTCAATATAATGCCTCAAATAGGGCCATTTGTATTCTGGAATGAAAAATGTTATTATAATAAAATTCAACCAATAAAATATGTTGGTCCCAACTTCCCTGGTAATCCAGTGGACAAGAACATAGAATGTCCTCCAAGGTCTGAATTGTTCGTTCTAACTGCCCATCTTATTGTAGATGGAAAGCTGTACTAATATTTTATTCAGTACCCAACAACTTTTGGAGGCCTTACCAAAACTTAGAAGTAAACCTGGGATCATGATCAGATACAATGGTGATAGTAACACCATGAAACCTGACTATCCCTTTAACATACAACTGAGAAAATTGATCTAGATACAAAGTATCACGAATAGGAAGAAAATGAGCAGATTTACTCAACCAATCAATAATAACCCAGACTGAATTATTACCTCGAGATGTATTTGGTAATCCCACAACGAATTCAATGGATATATTTTCCCATTTCCACTCTGGAACCAGTAAATACTAAAGCATCTCTTTCATTAACTACTACTCTTCTTTAACCTGCTGGCAAGTCAAACACTTCACAATAAAATCAGTAATATCTCTTTTCAATCCAGCCCACCGGTAATACTCATGAAGATCATTGTACATCTTAGTACTGCCAGGATGAACTGATCATGGGGAACTATGAGCTTTACATAACTACTCATTCTTCAACAGTGAATCACTAGGCACCCATAATATCTTCCTAAACCTCAAAACACAATCATTATAAACATTAAATTTAGGCAACTTACCATTCTGAACTAACTCTGCCTTTTTCTGTAACTCATTGTCATTATTTTGTGCTTTCTTATTTATGTCTGATAGAGATGATTTCACTGACACCTAAAACAAAACAGAAGAATTTCCTACAGAAAAAAATTCTATGACAACGTTTATCAAATAAAAAACCAATGGAGCTCATTACAAACATAGCATGGTTAATGAATCATTTCTTTTCCGACTCAAAGCATCAGCCACTTTTTTTTCTTTTACCAAATTCTAATGGATTGTGCAATCATAATCCTTGATTAATTCCAACCATCACCTCTATCTCATGTTAAATTCTTCATGATTGAATATAAACTTCAAATTTTTTGTTCAGTGTATATTTCACATTTTACTCCATAAAAATGATGCCTTCAAATTTTTAAAGCAAAAAACGACAGTAGCTAATTCCAAATCATGTGTAGGGTAATTTAACTCATGAGGTTTCAACTTCCATGATGCATAAGAAATTACTTGATCATTCATCATAAGTAAAAAACCAAGTCCTTTCAACGAAGCATCACCGTAAATAACAAAATCACCATTTCTAAAAGGTAGTACCAAAACTAGGGTATTCACCAATCTTCTTTCAATTCTTGAAAACAATTGACACATTCTTTTGTCCAATGAAACTTAACACCTTTTCGAGTTAAATTTTTCATTGGACTAGATAACCATGAAAAATTCTCAGAAAACCTTCGGTAATAACCAGATAAACCAATAAAACAACGGATATCAGTTATATTTGTGGGTCTTGGCCATTCTTCAACAACATTTGTTTTAGCAGGATCAATAGTTATGTAATTTTTTGAAACAAATATGACCAAGGAAAGAAATTTTTTGTAACCAAAATTCACTCTTGCTGAACTTCCCAAATAGTTTTTTTCTTTTAAGGATTGCAAGACAACCATTAAATGACTTTCATACTCCTCTTTAAATTTAGAATAAAAAAATATCTTCAATGAACATAGCCAAAAACTTATCCAAAAGATCACGAAAAATTTTATTCATAAGATCCATGAATACAATAGGTGCATTGGTTAAACCAAAAGGCATAAATAAAAATTCACAATGGCCATATCTAGTATGAAATGTGGTCTTTGAAATGTCTTCTTCCTTTACTTTCAATTGATGGTACCCCAACCTCAAATCAATCTACGAAAAATAATGAGCTCCCAGGAGCTGATCAAACAAATCATCGATATGAGGCAAAGGATACTTTTTTTAACAGATATGTTATTCAATGCTCTATAATCATGTAAAGTCTCATTGAACCATCTTTCTTTTTAACAAATAAGATAGGAGAAGACCATGGTGATGTGCTAGGTCAAATGAAACCATTGTCTAATAACTCCTTCAATTGCTTCTTTAACTCTAAAAGTTCAATTTGAGCCATTTGATAAAGGTGTTTTGAAATTGTCTTAGCATCAGGAACTAAGTAAATAGTAAATTCAACATCCCTATCTGGTATAATACCAAGAAATTCATCAGGAAAAACATCAAGGTAATCATTTACCACTACCACATCATTAATCTGAAAAGTTCCTTTGTTTTCAACAATATATACAAGGTAACATTCATTTCCATCTTTTACTAGTTTCTCAGCTTCTTGATATGTCTTCAAATGAAAGGGTTCGTTCTTGTACACAAACTAAAAGTCTTTATCAAAAGAAACTTCTTTATCTTTGTAGTCAATCTTAGCATGATAAAAAGAAAGCCAATCCATACCCAAAATAACATCAAACTCTAATAGAGGGAAAAAAATAAGGTTTTCTGTTAGATTCTTCCCACAAACAAGGACTGGAAAGTTATTATGTTTTCTTTTTGTCTCAACATTTCTTCTAGGTGTTTTTAAAATATACTCTGTATTCATATCTTGAGATGGAATTCCGAATTTACTAGAAAACTTCTCAGAAATGAACGAATGTGTAGACCTTGAATCAAACAAAACATTGGCATAATCTGAACAAACAAACACTCTACCTATTACTACTTCATTTGATGTCCCAACAACTACCAAAGTAGTTGCAAAGGATTTCACCACCCTTTTCTGCATGTAGTCTGGCTTCTTTCACTCAATCAAGTTCTTCTTTGAATACTCATTTGCATAATGACCTATTTCTTTAAACTTAAAACATTTTATTGACTTTAAATCATATTTGGTCTTACCATTACCTTGATATTTTTTCGTGCAATTATGTGCCTTATGTCTCATTTTAACACATCGGCAGCACATACTATAATTTAAAAAAGCATTCCAAAGCAAGATTTTTACAATAATTTTCACAGACTTAAAACATAAGTTCCTTACCATAAAACGTTTTTGAAGAGTTCTTCACTTTCGTTTTCCACCTCAACCTCTTATTATGTTGTTTTTCAAAGAACACCTGATCATCAGCCAACTCCATTTCCACCTTCTCCACACAATGAGAAAGTTTTTCATAACTTTTGAACTCACGAGAAGCTATATAACTTCAATACTTTCAGTTTAATCATGAGTAAAAATGGTTGATTTTACTATCCAGATCTTGTATAAAATATGAAGAATACCTTGCGAGTCGAGTGAATTTTTATTCATAAGAATCCACTGAGCCATCCTCCTGCCTCAATTCTAGGAAATGTTTTTCCATCCTAATACAAACCACCTTAGGAAAATATTTATCAAGAAACATACCTTTGAATTCATCCCAATCAAGAGAAATAATCTCCCCATTATCCCTTATATTTTTCACCATCGACCACCACTGATCAGCTTCACCTTCAAAACTATAAACAGCGATACTAACCTCTTGATGTTATAAACACCCCATGACATCAAAAAATTTCTCCAGTGATTTAATCCACCCTTAATCTAGCACAGGGTCAGATGATCCTCTGAATTATGGGGGATGTTGCCTCATGAAATACTACACTACGGACATGTTCCTCTGTGGTTGATCTGTCTAATATCGTGCATGGATACCTCCACCGTTTATAGCCTGAGTCAATTGTTTCATCACTGCAACAAACTATTCTGTTCCAATTCTGACCATCTCAAGTTGTTGATTTGGAAGGTTGTCTTCCTCTTGATGTTGTCCCAACATAGCTGTCATTTTTCCTCTAAGGAAACCCATTCTGAACACAGAAATATATTAGGCGAAGCAACATGGAAATCTATAAATTATATAACATTTCAATTTTAACATAACCAAATTTATGGATATTAAATTAAAAATACACTAAATCCTAAAGTTATCTAAACAGGCCTCTGATTCCAACTATAAGGACCCATATTTAAAATTACATAAAATTGGATTAAATGAATAATTCACATTGAGGATCTTTTCTGGTTTAGATTTTTAGAGAATTATGCCATAACGATTACATTACATCTCAAAAATTAAAAGGTAGACACTTCTACTCAGTTTACATTTTTTTCATAAAATAAAAACTCTTGAAAAAAAGAGTCATGTCAGGTCCCTTGTTTTAGAAATCATGAATTTTCCTTGATCTCATCCTTGACCATATTCATCTTTAGGTCATGTGAAAAACATTTCAAAACTTGGGATGAACATAAAAAGCTCAATAAGGGTTATAAAACAAAGAAATAAAACATCAGTTCATCATTCCATGCATAACATAAGCTCTTTAACATACCTCATGAAATCATAAGATTTATGAATAACACATAGAAAACATAAATAATAAAGGAAACGTGTGGCATTCATATCATACTTACATTATAGCTATCACAACTACATAGGGAGATACATTTGGAATACCCATCATACTATATTCCCTAAATCTCTTAGGAGAAACATTCAAATTTACCTCTGTCACATTACCCAAATAATTGGAGAGTTATCTCGGGCTCACCCGCCTTAGGTTTATCACAAAACCACCCATATACGTAACAATGCCCAAGAACCATAACATGTTCGTAATGAATAAAACAAACATAAAGGAAAGATATCATTTCCTAATTTCAATCAAAATATATCAATTAAAGTTAATGACATAACAATTACATTATCAAAACCATATTCAATATCAAAATATGTAAAAGATTATATGGTATTTATTTTCCTTTTAAAATCATTAAATCTTGTAAAGGAAGCCAAAGATCAAATAATACTCACGACGGCGGAAAGGGTCATTGTCATCGCTTACATTAAAAAGATACATTTTTTTATATCCTTTAGTAAAACTCTTCGTAGAAAAAGATTATTTTTAAATGAAATGAAATTTCAAATGGGTTTATACAACATATAAAATAAGTTCATGTATTAAAACAAAATATTCCTACATGAAAGGAGATTGAGACGAAGTCCCTTACCTCATGTCCGAATTGACCCATTCGTTCTTTAATCTCCTGAATAATAAACTAAAGTTAATTTATAATTTCTTAATAACTTTTTATATTATTCATTTTATATCACTTATTACCATGTTATAAATATTATGCAATCATTTATGTTAATAATGTTTGTTTTGTCGATAATTGGTACTTGAGTCAAAAATGGACTTCTTGTAATTACAAGCTGTTCACATGGTCAAATATTAATTATATCTAGAATTATATTCATGACTTTGATATCATATATATCATATATATCCATTATATACATGTATTTATAATATTAAATACCATTTGGAGGTAAGAAATGAAATGCACCATCTATGGAAACGGTGCTCCATACGTACGCATGAACGGTACTTTAATTTCTATTTCTTATTTTAATGGAATTAAAAAATAATGATACATAGTTATATTATAATTCCAGTATAATTTAATATATAATATCATTAACTCCATCTTTTATACATCCCACATAAGGCATGAACGAGTCATATCACTTTTAGGGGGCGGTAGTCCACATTTCCTCAAATGAAATTATTGTGTTTACCCATAATGGAAACCCTAAAGGTATGATATAAAAGGAAAATACATAAGAATTAAGAAAAAATAAACAAAAAATAAATATCATATATAAATATAGTGTCATCTTAAGGGCCACCATGAGAGGCGGTAGGAGATAATCAAACGATTATCGTTTCGTGAGCCGTTATTTTTTCATTCAGAGAAACATTATGTTCTTCAACATTTATATGGAAGTGTGTGTAAGTGTAGTCTAAATATTTATCATAAAAAAATACTAGTATATTAATTATACTGGTTTTGTTATAAAAGAATGTAATAAAAATATTTTAGGGGTTGGAGAAGTAAAATAAAAGAAAATAAGTTAAGAGAAATCGTTACCTTTAGTTTGGGTAACTCCCTTTGGTTTGAATCAAAAGGACTTATTTATGTACCTTCTGCTAAAGAAAGTCTTCTAGGAGGGGGAGAGGGATTTTTAGATCTTATTTGGGAAGGGTTTGGATGAGCCAATGGGCTTGAGATGTTAGAGGAATGAGTTATAAGTGAGGGAGTTTTATACGGGGGGAGGGGCTCTTTAGGATGGTGTAAAAATATTATTTTATTATATAATGATATTCAATTTATAAACGTCCAAAACCAATAAAAGTTGAAGATAAGATGACTAATGGTTGAAATAAAATAATCCAATAATAATTGGATGGGTTTTGGATAAGGTATTAATATTTATAATCTTATTTATTTAAAACATTTATTAATGAGATAAATACTATATCATTATTGTTTTATGAATAATTCAATTTATTTTATGTATAAAAATTATAAACTAATACCATAAAGTATGAAATATTTTTATCTTTCTAATTAATATTTATAGTTGAAAAAATAACTTATATAACCTCATGTAAAAATTAATTTACAAAAGGATATTTGTTTATGTCATTTTTTCCTTCACTTTAAGTTAATTAATCTAAAGTGTCATTATCACTCCCAAGTAGATCCATGGGGTCCCAAAATCGACCCAGGGATTTTAAAGGTCATCCATGAATCATAAAATAAGTTTATGACAAGTTTTAAGGTAATTTCGTATTATTATGATATTATTTGTACCTTGAATTACCCTATTTATCTTTATCCACGGTAAATAAAAGTCAAAAGTTACTTTTCATAAAAATTTATTTTCATCTTATTGAACCAAATTTTACTTACTAATAACAACCATGTATGTCATATTCTCCAAATTCAATCCACAAAAGTGGTAAAATTTCATTTAAATGAAAAATTATGTTTTTTTACTACGACTTAGTGGTTTCACTATTCATCAAAAATTGAAGTTTTTCAGAAAACAAAACCCAAAATTCCGCCTAAGATATTTTTGATATTCCAAATTCAAAAATTATGTCTATTTACCAAATTTAAAACATATAATTTGGATTAGTTAATTTAAAATTAATTCCCATTATCAAAACATATAGTCTGTTTTTAAGAAACAATAATTATCCAAAGATTGATACTTGTTTATGTCGAAGTTCAAAGTGAAATTAATTCTAATGACCAAAATAGGTTTAAATGGTAAAAACATAATATAATTACACTTTAAAACCAATTAAAATGATAATATAATCATATAAATTAAGAAAAACATATTTGAATTAAAATACTGTATTTTTCACTATTCATCAAAAAATGAATTTTATCAAAATAATACAAAAAAATTACCCAAAGTGAATTTTGATGTCCCAATTCTGAAGAAGAATTTTATTTTTTCAAAAAGAACCTAAAAAGTGACCAAAACTATATTTAATGAGTGTTCTCCATCTAGAGGTGGTAAATCAACCATTTAAGGTTAATTATGCTTAAAATTTGATTTATTCGCATTTTAAGCCTCTAACTTTTATTGGATAAATGTTAAAACATTTAACAAACATGTATAATCATATTTTAGTTAGTTCTATTCATTCCCATCAATAAAAAATCTAGGACTTAACTACCATTTATGATAATATTATTATATTATTAGTGTGCAATGAAAGATTTCAAAGAAACTCGTTGTTGCGTATTGGATATGTCATCGAAAATAGCAGCCCCTTTAGAGTAAAATTAATATTTCATTCACAGATATGAATAATTATGGGAAATGTCTTGTCCTTTATTTACCTGAGATGTTACATCCTTCCCCCTTTTGGGAATTTCTTCCTCACAATTTTATTAACTTATCAAATAAGCAGGGGTATTTATCCCTCATAGAATTTTCAGATTCCCACATTGCCTCTTCAACTATATGGTTTTTCCACAAAACCTTTACCTGTTGAATTACTTTATTCCACAACATTTGCTCTCTACGGTCAAAAATCTGGTCTGGTTGTTCCTTGTAAGAGAGATTCTCTTCCAACTAAACTACCTCTAGACTTAAAACATGAGATGGATCTGGTATATACGTTCTCATAATTGATACCAGAAAAACATTCTTTACCTGTGATAAACATGGAGGTAAATCCACTCTATACGTAACGGATCCAACTTTGTGCATAATTTCATAAGGTCCAATGAACCTCGTACTCAACTTTCCCTTCTTACCAAAATGCATCACACATTTCCATGGAGAAACTTTGAGAAAGACATGATCACCTATCTCAAAAGAGAGATCCTTTCTCTATTTATCTGCATAATTTTTCTGCCTACTCTAAGTTTTTCTCATGTGCTAATGAATCAACTGAACCTTTTCTGCCATCTCTACTACCAAATCTTGTCCCAACAACTTCCTTTCACCAACTTCATCCCAAAAAGCTAGAGTTCGACACCGCCTTCCATATAATGCCTCAAATGGAGAAATCTGTATACTAGAATGAAAATTGTTATTATAAGAAAATTAAACCAAAGAAATATGTTGATTCCAACTTCCCTGGTAATCCAGTGAAAAAGCACGTAGCATATCCTCCAACGTCTGAATTGTTCATTCTGACTGCCAATCTGATTGTAGAGGAAAAGCTGTAATAAAATTTAATTCAGAACCCAATGACTTCTGAAGGCATTTCCAAAAGTTATAAGTAAACCAGTGATCACGATCATATACAATGGAGACGGGAACAACATGAAACCTGAATATCTCTTTAACTTACAACCGAGAAAGTTGATCTAGAGACAAAGTATCTTAAATAGGATGTAAATTAGAAGATTTAATCAACCGATCAACAATAACACGAATTTAATTATTACCTCAAGATTTCTTTGGTAATATCGCAATGAATTCCATTGATATATTTTCCCATTTCCACTCTGGCACCGGTAAAGACTAAATCATCCCTTTCGGTAACTATCTCTATGCTTTAACCTACTGACAAGTCAAACACTTCATAGTAAAATACACAATATCTCTTTTCATTCCATCCCACCAGTAATACTCACAAAGATCTCAGTACATCTTAGTAATAATAGGATGAACTGAAAATGGAGAACTATGAGCTTCACATAACAACTCATTCTTCAACTGTGAATCATAAGTCACACATAATCTTTTCCCAAACCTCACAACACAGTCATTATCAACATTAAATTTAGGAAACATACCATTCTGAACCAACTCTACCTTTTTATATAACTGAGTTCCATTCCTCTGTGCTTTCTTAATTCTCTCTAATAGTGACAATTTAACTAACACCTAAAACAAAACAGAAGAATTTCTTGCACCAACAACTTTTATGCCAAAGTTTATCAAATCAAAAACCAAAGGATCTTGTTCCAAACATATCATGGTTAATGAAGCATTACTTTTTCAACTCAAATCGTCAACCACTTTATTTTCGTTTCCCGAATGGTAATAGATCGTGAAATCATAATCCTTGATTAATTCCAACCATCCCCTTTGTCTCATGTTCAATTCTTTTTGAGTGAATATATACTTAAAACTTTTCTGGTCAGTGTATATTTCACATTTTACTCCATACAAATGATGCCTCCAAATTTTTAAAACGAAAATGACAGGTTCTAATTCCAAATCATGTGTAGGGTAATTTAACTCATGAGGTTTCAACTGTCATGAAGAATAATCATTTACCTGATCATTCTTCATAAGGACACAACCAAGTCCTTTCAATGAAGCATCACTCTAAATAAAAAAACTCCCCATTTCTGGAAGGTAGTTTCAAAACTATAACATTCACCAATCTTATTTTAAATTATTTAAAAAAGATCATCACATTATTTTTTCCAAAGGAACTAAACACCTTGTCGAGTTAAATTAGTCATTGGACTAGATAACCATGAAAAATTCTCAAAAAACCTCTATTAATAACCTGCTAAACCATGAAAACTACAGATCTTGGTTATATTCGTGGGTCTTGGACATTCTTCAGAAACCTTTATTTTAGCAGGATCAATGGTTATGCCATTTTTTGAAATAATGTGACCAAGGAAAGATATTTGTTTTAACCAAAATTCACACTTGCTGAACTTCCCAAATAATTTCTTTTCTTTCAAGGATTCCAAAACAACCCTTAAATGACTTTCATGCTCCTCTTTACATTTAGAAGAAAGAAAAATATCGTCAACTAACACAACCAAAAACTTATCCAAGAACTCATGGAAAATTCTATTCATAAGATCCATGAATATAGAAGGTGCATTGGTCAAACCAAAAGGCATAACTACAAATTCATAATGGCCATATCTAGTACGAAACGTGGTCTTTGGAATGTCTACATTTTTACTTTCAATTGATGGTACCCCAACCTCAAATAAATCTTCGAAAAAAACTGAGCTCCCTAGAACTAATCAAACAAATCATCGATATGAGGCAAAGAATACATATTCTTAACAGTGATATTATTCAATGCTCTATAATCAATGAAAAGTCTCATTGAACCATCTTTTTTTTCACAAACAAGACTGGAGCACCCCATGGTGATGTGATAGGTTGAATGAAACCTTTATCTAATAACTCTTTCAATTTCTTCTTTAACTCTAAAAGTTCAATTTGATCCATTTGATAAGGGGGTTTTGAAATTGGATTATCATCACGAACTAAGTCAACAATAAATTCAACTTCCCTATCAGGTATAATACCAGGAAATTCATCATGAAAAACATGAAGGTGTTCATTTACAACTAGAACATCATTAATCTGAACAGTTCTTTTGTTTTTAACAATATGTGAAAGGTTAAATTCCATTATATCATTTACTAGTTTCTCAGCTTCCTGATATATTACCAAAAGAAAGGGTTCATTCTTCTACACAAACTGAAAATATTTCTAAAAAGAAACCTCTTTAGCTATGCAGTCAATCTTAGCATGATTAACAGAATTCCTATCCCTACCCAAAATAACATCAAACTCTACTAGAGGCAAAAAAAAATAAATTTTTCTTGTAGATTCTTCTCGCAAACAACGACTAGAAGGTTCTTATGTTTTCCTTTTGTCATAACATTTCCTCCAGGTGTTTTTACCATAAGTTCCATATTCATATCTTGAGATGTAATTCCCAATTTAGTTGAAACATTCTCATAAATTAATGAATGTGTGGACCCCAAATCAAACAACACATTGGAATAATCTAAACAAAAAATAGTCTACCTGATACTAATTCATTTGATGGCCCAACATCTACTGAAATAGTTGAAAACGATTTCAACACCCCTTTGTGCTTGTAGTCTGGTTGCTTTCCCTCAGTTGAGTTCTTCGTTGGACGCTCATTTTCATAACAACCCATTTCATTTCACTAAAAAAAATTTACTGACTGTAAATAATATTTTGTCTTACCATTACCTTGATATTTTTCAGTGCAATTACGAGCCTTATGTCCCATTTTACCACATCGGTAGAACTTACCAGAATTCGAAATAAATTCCCATCATGCTTTTTGCCACAATTTTCATAGACTTAAAACTTAAGTTTCTTACCATCAGACTTTTTTAAGAGTTCTTCCCTTTCTTCTACCACCTCGACCTCTTAATCTGTCATTTTTTCAAATAACACCTAATCATCAGCAAACTCCATTTTCTCCTTCTTCTCACAACGAACAATTTTTTCAGAACATTTTAACTCACAAGAAGAAAAATCCCTTCGATACTTTAGCTTTAATCATGAGTAAAAACAGTTGATTTTATTATCGAGATCTCGTATAAAATTTGGATCATAACTTGCTAGTTGAGTGAATTGTGCTTCATAAGAATCCACTGATTCATCCTTCTACCTCAATTATAATAATTGTTTTTCCATCCTAAGAGGAACCACCTTAGGAAAATATTTCTCAAGAAACATACCTTTGAATTTCATCCCAATCAAGAGCATCAATCTCTTCAATATCCCTGATATTTTTCACCATTGACCACCACTAATCAGTTTACCTTCAAAATGGTAAACAATGAGACTAACCTTTTGATGTTCTAAACACCCCATGACATCAAACATTTTCTCTAGTGCCTTAATCCACCCTTTAGCTAGCACAAGGTCAGATGATCCTCTGAATGATGGGGGATTTTTCCTCCTGAAATGCTCCACTACTGACATGTTCCTCTGTGGTTGATCTGGATGATCTCGTGCATGGATGCCACCACCATTTATAGACTAAGTCAACTATTCCATCACTGCAACAAAATATTCAGTTCTGATTCAGACCATCTCAGGTTGCTGATTTGGAGGGTTCTCTTCCTCCTGATGTCGTCCCAATATAGCTGCCCTGTTTCCGCTATGGAAAACCATTCTGAACATAGAAATATCTTAGTTGATGAAACATGGTAATCTATAAATGCTATATCATTTTAATATTAACATAACCTAATTTATGGATATTAAATTAACAATACCCTAACTCTTAAAGTTATCTAAACCGACCTCTGATACCAACTATAAGTACTCGACCTTAATCATTACATAATCTTTAATTAAATGAATAATTCACATTGAGGATCTTTTTAGGTATAGAGTTTTACAGAATTAGGCCATAACTATTACAATACATCTCAAAAATTACAAGGTAGACACCACTACTCAGTTTTTATTTTTTTCATAAAATAAAAACTCTTGAAAAAAATAGTCATGCCTAGTCCCATGTTTTAGACAGCATGAATTTTCCTTGATCTCATCCTTGACCCTATTCATCTTTAGGTCATGTGAAAAAACTTTCAAAACATGGGATAAGCAAAAAAACCTCAGTAAGGGTTATAGAAAAAGAAATAAAACATTAGTTCATCATTGTATATATAACATAAGCTCTTTAACATACCTCATGAAATCATAAGATTTATGAATAAAACATAAAAAACATAAATCGTAAAGGAAACTTGTGGCATTCATGTCATACTTACATTGTATCTATCATAGATATATAGGGAGTTAAATTTGAAATACCCATCACAGTATATTCCCTAAATCTCTTAGGAGAAACATTCACATTTAACTATGTCACATTACCCAATGCATTGGAGAGCTATCTCTAGCTCACCCTACCATGATTTATCATGGAACCACCTGTATACATAACAATTCCCAAGAACCATAACATGTTTGTAACACATAAAAACATGAAGGAAAGATAAAATTTCCTCATTTTAATCAAAATATATCATTTAAATATAATGAAATAAAAAATACAATATCAAAACCTTTTTCAATACCAAAATACGTAAAAGAAAATATGTTATTTATTTTCCTTTTAAAAACATTACAGCATGTTATGGATGGAAAAGATCAAATAATACTCGTAGCAGCAGAAAGGGTCGTTGTCACCACTTACGTTAAAAAGAAACACTATTTTTCTGTCATTTAGTAAAAATATTTGTAGAAAAATATTCCATTTGAATGAAATGAAAAGTAAAATGTGTTTATACAGCGTATAAAATAAAGTCATGTATTAAAAAAATATGCCTCAATTAAAGGTGATTGAGACGAAGTCCCTTACCTCATGTCCAACTTGACCCGTTCATTCTTTAATCTGCAGAATAATAAACTAAAGGTAATTTATACTTTCTTAAGAACCTTTTTCAAGTATATTATTCCTTTTATATCACTTATTACCCTGTTATAAACATTATGCAATCATTTAAGTTAATAATGTTCGTCTTGTCGGTATTTGGTACTTGATTCAAAAATGGACTTCTTAAAATTACAAGTTGTTCACATGGTCAAAAGCTCAATATATCCAGAATTATATTCATGATTTATATATCATATATATCATATATATATATATATATCCAGTATATTCATTTATTTATAATAGTACATAACATTTGGAGGTAAGTAATGAAATGCACCATTCATGGAGACGGTAAGTCAGACGTACGCATGAACGCTACTTTCATTTATATTTCTTATTTTAATGGAATTAAAACATAATGAAACATAGGTATATTATAATTACGGTATAATATAATATATAATATCATTAACTTCACCCTTTATACATCCCAGATAAGCCATTAATGAGTCATATCACTTTGAGGGGGAATTAGTCCACACTTCCTCAAATGAAATTATCACGTTTACCTATAATGGAACCCATAAATTTATGATATAAAAGGAAAATATAGAAGAATTAAGAAAACATAAACATAATATATATATCATATATAAATATTGGGTCATCATAATGGCCACCATGAGAGGCCGTAGGAGATAATCGAACAATCATCATTTCATGAGGCGTTAGTTTTCCATTCAAAGAAACATTATGTTCTTCACCCATTAGAAGGAGGTGTGTGTAAGTTTAGTTCGAATAATTTTCATAAAAACATAATATTATATTGTGGATACTATTTTTGTTATAAAATTAAGGAATAAAAAGAGTGTAGAGGTTAGAGAATTAAAATAAAATAGAAGAAGTTAAGAGAAACTGTTACCTTTATTTTGGGTAACTCCCTTTGGTTTGAATCAAAATAACTTCTTGAAGTTCCTTATTACTAAGGTAAGGATTCTATGAGAAGAGGGATATTGTGAGATTATTAGGGTAGGTGTTAGAAAAACCAAGGGTCTTAAGAGGTGTGAGGAATGAGTTAGAAGTGAGGGCTTTTTATAAGGGGGAGGAGGGGCTCTTTAGGAAAGCGTGAAAATAAGATTTTATTATATAATGATATTCAGTTTCTAAAAATTATAAACAAAATACCACAATTTAGGATATCTTTTTAGCTTTACAATGAATTTTATAGTCAAAAACATAACTTATATAAACCCCTGTATAAATTAATTTACAAAATGATATTTTTATGTCATTTTTGCCTTTACATTAAGCTAATTAATCTAATGTGTCATTATCACTCCCAACTGGCTCCATGGGGTCCCAAAATTGACCTGAAAATTTCCCAGGGTCGGCCATGACTCATCCAATAATGTTAGGATAAGTGTTAAGGTAATTTGGAGTTATTGTGAGATTATTTTTACCTTGAATTACCCTATTTACCTTTATCCACGGTAAATAAAAGTCAAAAGTTGCTATTCACCAAAAAATATTTTCATCTAATTGAACCAAATTTTACTTACTAATAACAACCAATTATGTCGTATTTTTTAAATTCAATCCACAGAGGTGGTAAAATTACATTTAAATGAAAACTTTAGTTTTTTAACTACGACTTAGTGGTTTCACTATTCATCAAAAATTGATGTTTTTCAGAAAAATGCCAAAAATTTAACCTAAGATAAATTTTATATTTCTAAATAAAAAATGATGTCTATTTTAAAAAATTTAAAACATAGAAGTTGTATTAATTAATCTAAAATTAATTCTCATTGTCAAAACAAATAGTGTGTTTTTAAGAAACAATAACTATCAAAAGATTGATACTTGTTTATGTCCAATTTCAATGTGAAATTAATTCCAATGACCAACATTGAATTAAATGGTAAAAATATAATATAATTACACTTTAAAACCAATTTAAAAGATAATCTAATAAGATAAATTTAAAAAACATATTGGAATTAATATACAGTATTTTTCACTATTTGTCAAAAAAATGAATTTTATCATAAAAATATAAACATTTTACCCAAAGTCAATTTTGATGTCCCAATTATGAATAAGAATTTTATTTTGTCAAAAATAACATAAAAAGGTGACCAAAACTAGATTTAAATAGGGTTCCCCATCAGAAGGTGGAAAATCAACCATTTAAGGTAAATTGTGCTTATAATTAGATTCATTCACATTTTAAGCCTCTAACGTTTATTGGATAAATGTAAAAACATTTAACAAACATGTATAATCATATTGAATTTAGTTCTATTAATTTACATCAATATAATGGATAGGATTTAACTACAATTTAAAATAATATTATTATTTTATTATTGTGCAATGAAAGATTTCAAAGAAACCTGTTGTTGCGTATTGGGTACGCCATCAAACATAGAAACCTATTTAAAGTAAAATTAATATTTAATTCACAAATATTAATAATTATGGAAAATTTCTAGTTCTTTATTTACCTGGGATGTTACAGGTCATGTGGTTTTTTCACTTGCAGTAGACTGCCACAGTTAACAGTCACGGTCTACAGCTGTAGTTGGTGCACCTATGGCTGTTGGTGCTACTGCAACCCCACATTCCACTATGAAAACTAGGGTTAATGTGACCTTGCATTAGACCACAACTTGTCTCTTCCCTTGATCACCTTGAATCCAACCTGAGTCTAACTCAAATCTGACACAGGTCCTTTATATCTGAACCGGCCTGAACCTGCCCACTACCATGACCCGTCTCGGCCAAAGCCATCCCATTGTCGCTGTGTCTGCAAACTTCTGCCTCACTGGTGCCTCCATGTACGCCGCCCACAACCTGCAACCATCTTCGTATCCCACTACCACCATACACCCGCAATCACCACCGTCTTCCACAATCGTCGCTGGCTACACCCGCCACACACGGCTCCACCGCCACGCGTCGTCACCGTGGTCGGTCGTCGGTGCTGCTCCAATGGTCTCTTATATGGACTAATGAACCTCATTTAATGCCAAGAAAACTAAGAAATTGTTTTTCTGAACTCATTAAGTCATGTAATCTCGATATCAACATGTTTCATCTTCCAATATTCTTGAAAAATTGAATCAAATCTCCGTTCTTCATTGTGTTCCAAAGAACATCAAGAAAACATGAATTCTGGAATCATCCATTGTTCTAATCACTACATCTCTATCATCGAACCACTATCATTCCATGATGATTCTAGATCTGTGATATCAGATCATTGTGCTAATAATTGGGTGCACAATGATCGATTGATTGGGATTTTTTGATTCATGAACCAAATTAAGAACACCAATAACGAATGATGAATCAGGGGAGAAAAGCACAAGAACCAAATAGATGGATAGACCATGATCGATGTCCATGTTGATCTCGATCCATCTACATTATAATGAAAATCTGTTTGTTGATTGATTCACATTCATTGTAGAAATTAAGAATAGGGAAATAAACAATTGAAACACACACCATACATTGATTGGTATTGCTCGCTAATGAAGAACGTTTATTGTGTCATTGTAATAGGAAAGGTATTTCAAATCTGAGTCATATCAGTCATCGATATACACTCTTTCGTCATCACCTATAATAGAATACTCAAATATCTCTCCAATGGTTCTCAAAGGTTTCCAAGTTTATGCATCTAACCCAAGAAATTCTCCTTAACAATATTTTTAATGATTTTTATCCACTGCATCAACATAATAATTTTTATTAAATTATTTTATTCCCGTGATGTCCCATGATTGCTCTTTCACAAATGACATGTGCCAACTATAGTTAAGTCAACCATAGGGAAAACACCACATTAAAAACTCAAAGTTAGTCTAAAATTTTCAATCTATGTCACCATTAAAGAGTTATTAGGATTCAAAAATAAAATAATTTTATTTAATTATTTTATTTATAGTTATGTACTTGGTTAGTTTTTCTACATATTACCAACACCAACAAAAGTTAGGTCTCACCTAGGGTAAATACACCATTAATAGCTCAAAAATTCCCTTAGATTTCTGATCTAGGTAACTGTTTAGTATTTATTCTGATTTTTAAGGAAAACTATGTACAATTCTATTAAAAGGTTTAATATATTTCAAACAATTCTTGCAGGTACACCGGACCTTATAATCAAACTTCGTCTCAGCGTTTTATCTCAAAATACATCCACCTAATATCTTAAAATACTAAACGAAAAATACGAGACATTAAAATAATACCAAGATCTATAAAAACATTATTATTGAGTTTTAGCCTAGTCCTAGGGGTCCTTCACCTGACCCAGTTCCCCTAAACCCTCATGTAAACACTTGAACACTTCAAGGCCTAACTAAGAAGTATCTTCCACATGTTTGGAGAATCATAACTACTTTTAAACAAGTGACACATCTCAACTACGAGAGACATCACCTTGAATTTGAGACGAGGATGTGTATATTTACTCCCTTGATTTTGGTAGTTATTATGATCATTATAAATAACCCGACAACCAATAGCTAACATCAAGATGTGGACCTAGGATTCCGCAATGTAATGACCCAAAAGTTACCATTATTACTAAAAGAACTCAAGTTTCAATATTTCTATTTAGTTATGTTTTACAATAGATGCACATAGAAATACTTTTTACATTTTATAGGAACATTACACAATATGAAATAACATATTCCATAATAGCTAGAAACAATACAAAGACATAAACATAAAAGAATAGTGTGAACACTACAAAAACCACTATAGGTCTGAAAAATCTAATGAAGATCAGTCCTTCCATAAATACTCTAAAAAAGAGAAGTGTTAGGAATACAAAAGACATTTTTAAGGTATGTCTAAAAACATTTGTATAGGAAGTAGTGTATGAAAAATCATAATAATGGTGGTGTATATATAAGTATATAAGGGTAATGTGACAATTAGGATATGACCTTTATCTAACTATATGAACAATAATATAACTATTGGAATAGTAATCTAACCATTAGGAATAGTAAACTGGTTAATGAAGTAGTAAAAATTATATTATGAAATAATATAATTTTTTTATATCATAATATACTTAGATAAATGTTTTAAATATGATAAAATAAATCTTTGACATACAGAAATCAGAAATATATTTTTTGAAAATTTTATATGGTTTATCTGTTAAAAAAACTATGATAAATTTAAAATTTTGAAATAAAATTTAATTTTAACATAATGGTTTAATGAAACAATATATATTAGTAATATGATAATATAATTTTTTAAAACCATAATAAATTTTTCTATGTGTTATAATTTTGTTCAATCCATAAATACTATTTTTTTCAATAAATAAGGATTATATATAAATACTAAATAATCTATATTTATAAATAAAAAATTGATAAAATGGATTTAATTTTTGGAAATATAATGTCTAAATTTTATTATGTTCAATTTTTTATTTATCTAAAAAATTTAATTGTTTATGAATAATAATATGAGACAAACTATGATATTTTACATTATAAGTTTATTATTTGATTTATTTTATACGGGGTGATGTAAAAAACCCTTATCGTAGCCTCACATGAACCAATTACTATATATAGTCACAAAACTCATCAATATTGGTATTCTCAAGAAAAAAATAATAAACTAATTAATACAATATTAAAAAATACTCATCTCCACCCTTTATAAATACCACCCTGCACCACCCATTTTATCATCACACTTTAAGTTCCTTGCCTTGCTAAAAATATTCCAAAGTCTCTCCCTAACCATAATTTATGTGTATGAGGAGTTTTTTTTCAAATACCATTATAAGGTTCCTTAAAGGTTATTTTAATAGTTTGCATCCAAAGGAAGAGGTAATACTCTCAACCGAATCTCTTAAATTATTTTCTTCTTATGCCTTATCAAAACATTTAAATCCAAGATATTATAATAAATGGAAAATAGTATAAATTATATTTATTTTCATGAACCACTTCATATAATGTTTTTAAATTATATTCTTTCTATGAACACTAATTATTTCTTGAAAAAATATTGTATTCATTTCTATTTTTAAGGAAATATAATGCTCTAAACATCTTTAAATAATCCTTAGCCTTTTCTTAAAATCTCACCTAAGTGGTTAATTTAAAAACATAACTCTCAATTTTTGTGTCTTATCTTAAAGTAAAATTCGTAAATTATTCTTACTTATTCACTTATGAATGTTCAAAAGTTATTTAATCCCTTCTCTCATGGGAATCATTATGATATGTAATTTCTTTATACTCTAAGAAAATATTATGTTACCCATTTCTCTTTCATGGTATTTACTTATGATTATGACTTATGATTGTTTTAAATATATGGTAAAAATATGCATATATATGTTATTAATATGATGGGTGGGTCTAGAATTATACAGCCCCCAATTAATTAATTAGGAAATGTGTTTATATCATGAGATATCATGAGGATATTGTTCAATGTTCCTTATAGTCATGATGGAAATTGAAGATTATAATTGGTCCCATGGGAATAAAGATATAAAGCATAGAATAAAGTTTAATTCCAAAGGATCATATGATAATCCCCATGGAAAAAAGAAAATACAACTGCCCACATGCCATAGGTGTGGAAAGAAGCATCTAGAAACCACATGAAGGGAATAAGGAGATGTTAAAATTGTGAAAGGGATAGGTATAAAGATAATTATTTCCAAAAGGAGATGAAGAAAACCAATAATGTGATGGATGAAAATAATATTTCAATTAAACCTCAAAATTTTATCCAATGTATTATTTGAAAGGGACATAGACACTATGAAAACCAAATTACAAAGCTAATTGTTGTTTAAGATAACTGAAGACAATAACCTATTAGGTTATAAGAGTAGGGAGATCCCTTTTCTAACCTTACCAATGATGTGGATCTGGATAATAAATTGGTGATGGCATTCTAGTTATTCATTTAAGAATATAAAATATTTTATTTAATTCTGGTCTTATGAATTATTTCATATCATGTAAGTTTAATCAAACTATTCAAATATAAAAACAAAAAAAATAGTGGTTCAGTTATTTCTGAAAATAACAAATGACACCATTATTTTAGATCAAGAAAAAAATCATACCCAGTCAATATTTTTTGGGTAAAACTCCTAAAACCCATATAATACCAATTTTAAAGGATTTTCATTCTATACTAGGCATTCATTGGTTGTCCACATATCGATCCCATATTAACTATTGAGAAAAAAAAATCACATTCTATTTTTTGAATCATCCTCTATTTCTAGAAAAGTGTAATGAGGTGGACAAATCTCCTTTATAAGATTCTTCTCAATCATATATATTATTTCATTATGAGAATTACTATCTCACTCAAATGATTGATATAAATGATAGTAAAACTATTGATGGAATACCCATTATAAGGTAATATTCTAATGTATTCAATAAGGATTTTCATGGTCTTTCTCCATATCGAGAAGTTGATTTCTCAATCAAAATTATACTCATAGATCTGCTAATATCTAAGAATCTCTACAGAATGTTCACCATTGAATAGATAGAATTGATGAAGAAATTATAAGAATATGGAAAAGGTTTTTATACACCCAAGTACTTTTCCATGGGTATCTCTAGTCATCTTTTTCAACAATATAGATGAGACAATACATCTCTGTATTAAATATTCTGGACTCAAGAAATCAAAATAAAGAAGAAGTATCCCCTACCATAGATTGATGAATTATTTGATAAGCTACATGGATCCTAATACTTGCCTAAAGTGTACCTTTAGATAGGTTACCCTTAAATAAAGGTAAGGAATGATGATATACCCAAGGATACCTTTTGTACAAGGCATAGACATTATGAGTTCATAGTAATTCCCTTAAAATTCATCAATGCTCAAAAAATATTCATTTATTTTATGAATAGAATCTTTAGATAGTGCAATGAAATTTTTTGGAAGTATTTATAGATAATATTCTCATATAATTCAAAAAATGGGGACATGAGGTGCATTTGAGTGATATTCTACAGACATTATGAAATGAAAACTTTTATTCCATGTTCAGAAAGTGTGAATTTTGGCTACAAAAAAGTATTATTTCTAGGTAATGTAATCAAAACATAGTGTATATCAATGGGTCTATAGAAAAGGTGATTTAATAATGGCCTAGATAGAAATCTAAAATAGACATTCATTGTTACCTCATATTAGTTAGGTACTTGTGGTGATTTGGGAGAAACTTCTCACAATTCTCAGACTTTCTAATCAAGATAACTCAAAAGGATATAATTTTTTTTATTGATGAATTTTAAGTGATATTAAAGGAGTTTAATAATAGGAAAATCAATATAGCTCTGCTCACAGTATCCATATGTGGGGAAGGATTTTTGATATATAATGACACCTTGTGAATCCATCTTTGGAAATAAATATTGTACTCCAACATGTTGAAATAAATATGTATAATAAAAGATATTAGGACCTGAACTTATAGAAGAAGTTGTTTTTAGGGTCATGGTTATTCAAAAAAACAAATTAGGTGAGCCTAAATTATAAAGAAGAGTTATGAAAATAACTATTGATGAAACCAAGATTTAAAGTTTGGTGATATAGTGTTCCTTTTTTATATCTCCCTAGAAGTGATTCATATGGTTTTTGATGAAGGTAATGTAATTTTCTAGGTATATTGGCCTTTTTTATATTCATTGTCACATTCGATCTTTGGATTATTGACTTGCACTCCCACCAAACTTGTCTCAAGTACATTAAATGTTCTAAATATCCATATTGATAACGTATCAACTAGATCCTTCACATTTACTGAATACATAGGTTTTAAATTATAGAATTATCATTTTTAGGAGGATCATCCAGTGAATATCTTATACCATAGTGAAAATTTATATACAACAAGACAAAAAACATGGCCCACATACATTGGTAGAAAAATAAGTTCTATTAAGAAAAATCGTTACTAGAAGAAGTGATGAATTATAAGTAGTTTAAATAGTTTTCAACTTAGTGTATAAAATGTAATTTTGTGTGTGAAATTTATAAAGGTGGTATGATTATAAAAACCATAAAACGTCTTATATTAGTAAAATAACAATTGTCTCACTATGAATATATTATTTTTGGAAATATATGTACATAAAAATGCTTTTAAATTTCATTGGAAGACTACGAATCATGAAAAATGTGTTTTCCTAATAAAATTATTAAAAATTAATAAAAAATTATATTGATAAATAAAAAATTTATTTAAAAAAATCTAAATAAATTATTTAATAAATTTAATTTTATTATTCTGGAATTTAGGTGATCGGACCGAACAAATCAAGGACCAGATGTATGAGATTTTTCAAACCACCCTCATTACATTTGGGTTACATGTTATATTTCCTTCTCTACCTTAACTATTAAATTATTTTCATTTATTTATTCTATATTATTTAAATATATTTCTATGATATATACCTTGCCTAATTTTACTCTTATTTTTAGGGATAATACGTGTTCTTCCATTTCCCTTCTTAATGACTTCTTTTAAATAAATTTGATAAACTAGAAGAAGTCTAATTCCTATCACATTTCCGGAACCACATCAAATAATTTTGTTATCCTCTTATGGTTTCTAAAAAAATCATTATTTTGTGTAAAAACATTTGGATTAATTTTTTGTTTTAAATAAATATTATTCTCTTTCCTTATTTAGAGAATCTTTACCCTTTTCCTATAACCCCTCTTAAGAGGTTCATTTCTAAACATACTTCTACACTTTTTATGTATTAAATTAAATTAAACATCATAAAAAATATTCAATATTCATTTATGAAAGTAAAATAATGATTTATTCCCTTCTCTAAGGGGAATATTTATGATATTTTAGTTAGTTATGATCTAAGAAAATAATCAGTAACCCATTACCTTTTAATGGGTTTTACTTTTTCTTATACCTTATGACTTATCAATTTTTTATGAAAAAAATAGGCATGTACATGTTAGGAATTTTATGTGTGGGTATAAAATTATATTCAACTCAATTAATTTGTTAATAATTTCATTTCATGAGATACCATGCTTAGTGCCTTAGCGGTTTGCTTAGCACACTTTGTTACGTTGTCTTGGAGGCGAGCCCTGACTTATGCTCATGATTTCATGTTTTATGTTGCTAATCCATTCCTATTATTAAATGATCTTATAATTTCATTTTATAATTTCATTTTTCTATGATATTATATATTATTCTCACAATTTATGTTATCATGATATGACTATTCCCTCATATATATTACTTATCACCATGATTTACTCTGATTATTCCCTTACAAAGCATTATAGCTCACCCTTTTCTATATATATATCCCTAGGATATCCTATAAAATAGTATAAAATCAAAGGGATCCATGGAAACTTTATAGAGACTAAAATAGAGAATAATTATCTTATATTTAAATTGACATACCTCATAACTATTCTCCCAAAGGCACTAGACCTCTATATCTATGGGTTTTGTTTTATAGAGATTTATGTTAAAAAAATCATGAAATAAACTTAGTAATTAATCTTATATCACTATATCTAGATTAAATCTCATCATTAAAAAAATTTCATTATAAAATTCTCAAAGGATTCAAGGTCTGAAATATTCCCATTGAAATTATCAGTGAAACACTAGTTAAATATGACACAATCCAGATCCAAAAATTTTATTTCATCATTTCAATATTCCCAACTGAACAACCCATGAATCTTTATGTTAAAAAACACCCTTTATTTTAACACCATAGTTAGTATGAAGATTAATATTACATTTACACCATTAAATTTTTTTATTTAAATGGTATGAACTAACAAAAAAGAGTAACTTACCAGGTGTCTTCATTTTGGAGAGTATATACAAAATTGGTAAAATCTGATGTTTTGAAGCTACTGAATCATGATGGAGTAAAAACAAAGTGATATTTCTAAATATACAATTATATTTCAAATAATATAATTTTCTATTATTTTTTATGATCTTACTTAGTAATCTCATAGTGTGTAATCGCCGAATGAAATGTTATATTTGGTAACAAAAATTCTGGAAAAAATAGGTTGGTCTCCGCCCAATTATTATTCTAAAAACCAATATCTATTCACTCCACTATCCAATGATATATGACTTTAAATGTGTGTATAGTGAATTTCAATCCTTTTTTGAATGAAACAAATAAAGGTCAATCTTTATATTTAATGTATATTTGATATCCTTTTTTCTAGCAAAGGTATCCTTCAAAAGTATGTCTAACCCAAAATTTTTATGTCAATTATACCTACACGAAACACATAGTAATTTATAAGCTTAAAAAATTAATCTTGTCCTTCCTGGTGGGTCTTTCAAGCCTTTCTGACCTATCCCAATGAATTATGTCTTTTATGCTGAGAATCTAAGATGAATTTATTCAACACACTTTTAATATTTCATATGATAAAATTCAAATCTTTTATATATGGGAGATAATAAATAGGTATGAGTGGAAAAATTCTATTAACTAGGTTAATACTTCAACTAAAGTAAATAAATTTACACGTCCAATTAGTGACATGCCCAGTGATCTTATTGACAAACCAATTAAAGTGATGGACTCAAATTATCTATATAGGAAGAGGTTAAACCAATATAGGTAAGGATCCTTTTATAATGATGATCCATTACTCAATTATTTTAACTCAAGTAGGTGTAAATTTTTTAGAGATAGATACATTGATTTTAGTAGAATTAGGGACCTTCCAAATACAATTTGTATAATTTTCCAAATGATTGTTGAAAACCTGTATAAATCTAAACCTTCCATTTATGAAAATAATTACATCATTGTTAAACATTAAATGATAGATTATAATAAAATTATATCTTCCTATAAAGGGAATTACCTCATCTCTATAAATTTCTTTGTTCAAGTTACTACTGAGAATATCCTAATCTAAGATTAATAGGTTGGGTGAGATAAGATCTCGTTATATATGGCCCCACACATATTTTAAAAAACAATTTTTTCCATAAGAGAGACTGAGAATCATGAGGATGAATAAAATAAAATTAATAGGTCATAAACCCAATCTGAGAACCTAAAAAACAAAATTGTTTTCAATATATTATTATAATTCATCCTGTTATATGTCATATACTTATCAATTTTAATCATGATGTTATTACCAACAACTTTCCTATTTAGGTATCCAATCATTTCCTAATAAAGTGAAATAACACCCTATAGAGATTCTCTCCTCACAAACCCATGATGCTCACTTCAAAGATGATTATGAATCCCCACAGAAATATTAGTGTTGAGGAAAGTGTAAAACACTTTATATGGGAAATTACACTTACTTATAGGTCAGTATTGATTGAGGGAAGAAAGATATTTGAGCTTGGTAATTAAATCAAGAGTAGTATCACAAGTAACTCCATATAGGTACCATCATCCAAAAAAATCTTTCAACACATCAATACGTTCCATTTTAATGACATCCCATTCTTGTAAATGGAATGAACCTAGAAATACATCTATGTTGTGGGAAGTATCTGGATTAAGATATTCTACAACTTTTCTATTTTACACCTTTTATGGATTCTAAAAATTAAAAAATGATAATATTTTCAATGTTACTTGTAATATTATTGAATAAAGAGTCCCCAAACTCCTACCTAGGAAAACCATCACCTTCACATAACCTCATTCCTAAAATAAGTATTTCAATGTGGGGAGGAACAATGTGGAAAACTTCATTACCATAAAAAACCATAGACCCACCCTAATTGAAAAAATTCTAATTTCCAATAAAACTAATTTATTTGATCCAATAATGAAATAATGAATTGTTATTGTCTCCCTACCTTAGCCATAGGGCTCAAGACCTCTCCCTAGAAATCATGTCTTCCTAAAGTAGGTTGTAATCCACACATTTTTTGAATCATTAATTGAACAAAATAATTACATTTATTTTTATGGCTGGATTCAAGTCTATTAATTTTAATTTTTATCTCATCCATGTTAGAATGTGGATTTATCTATCTATTTCACTAGGCTACATGGTCATATGTAAGTCCTCCTAAGTATGTTTTTTAAGGTAAACCATGCTTGGAATTGAATGGTAGATAGCCAATAAATCTGGATTCTATCCAAAGAATCATTATCACATGTCCATAGGTGGGAGAATTATAAGTGATGATTAGAGGTATTGAAAATTTAAATATGTAGTATTAATAGTGAATTTTCTATGAGATACCTTGGAATATGGGTCAAAGAAGTGTTCAGAAACTTGATCAATCCTTTCATATTAGAGATGCATTTATCAAGTCAAATCTGTATATTCCCATTTCCTTTATTATTATTACACAGGGTGAAATTAACGCCTGTAAAACTATGATCCTTGAGACAAAAACCCACCAAAAAGTCTCTGAAATCATTAATTCCCTTTTGTGTGAATTCCTACCTCTCTTATAAGCTTGAACCATAATGAAGTTAAAGTCCCCCCCAATGACCCAATAAAGATACTATGGATTGTAGGAAATAATATTTGACCATAGTTATACTATTTTATAATGATAAAATTTAACATAAACTAAAAATAATAATGATAAATATTTTGATGAGTGAAGAACCATTATTATGAGGTGTTGAGAATAACAATTATTTATCTTAGCATATAAGTTTTAATTTCATAATATTTATATATAAAAAATATTTCCATACATGTAATTATGAACATAAATATTAGATTGAAACATATAAATCTCATCTTTATCATTATTTCAATACATAATACTGAATAAATTATTTTTTTATTCCATAATATATGGTAGATAAAGTCAGTATTCATAGAGGTTCCAATACCATTGGAATTCCAGATAATAAATAAGTTAATGAGGATTTTGAGGATACTTACCTGTAATTACTACCCTTTTGTAGTTTTGGGGAATATAAATAAGATCTAGATATTTCTAAAGATAACTATATAGTGATCACATGGGTAGAATAACTCAATAAAAGGGTCTTCTTCAAATGATGAACCCTAGAGTCTTTGTCCATTAGCAAGTTTCTTGTAATCCAATAAGAGGGTTGAAAGAATTATGTGAGTGAACCTTCTCATTATCCACTAGAGAAATTAGAGAGTACATCATACATATAAGAGCCTATGGTTAGGAATAATAATCAACAAGAGTCATCAAGATGGATGAGAAAATATAAATCATAGAAAAATAAAGATCCTCCTATGAAGAGGAGACCATAGATGACATAATGTCTTGAAAATACTAAGTATGGAGAGGGAACTGCAAAAGTGGAACCAAATATGGGGAAACTAGATCTAGAGGTGACATTCTATCAGACTTATCAATCATATAAAAACATAGCTCCTCAAGTGGGGGGCGGTATTTATCACCTTAGGGGGCCAAACAAAAAATAGTAAAGTAGATAGTGGGATGAGAATAAGGTTTCCCTAAGGGGAACCTGATCAGGAAGGGAGGCATCACATGCAGAAACCTTTAACTAAGTAGATGGAACACCATCCAACTAGGATGTACCAATAGATAAAGGATATGGGTGAGGCTATATCCCCATATATTAAATTATAAGTGATGGTGTGAGGAAAATATCTGAGTGAGGATGATCCACCATGAATTCGAGGAGACGTTTCTATAAAGAGGAGTCCATATGCCCTTGAAGGTTATAATATGAGAAAAAAACATAGAGGAGTATAAAATCCTCTATTATAAGTAGAAGGAGTGGCCCACATGAATCAGAATTCACTATAGGAATATCCACCAAAGGTCCATATCCATACACATATGTCCAATCATGGTGTTTTGTATCCAAATCAAGGAAAAATACACACATAGAGATAGCCTAATGGAATCTTCCAAGACCTTCAAAACCATAGGGTTATAGAAAGGGAGAGGCATATCTGTAATGTTAATCCACACAATAATTGTCAACAGGTCTCTTCCAATGTGAACCACCATCAACCAATGATAGAGAATAAAACTCCATATTCTGTAAGAGCACCCCTCTCTATACCGACATAAAATATATCCTAATGAGAGAATAGGTGGAAGAGAATAGATCCTTGGTTGAATTTTTAGGCCATGAAAATTGAAGATAGGCCCTTTAGACCAATGAAGAAATATAAGAACTAGTGATATGACCGATATCTAACAAACTTCATGAGAAAAGTCCATTTTTGATAGTCCTCAGTGGCTATAAGATCCTCTATTTACATGACTAAATATAGATGACCAACCTTCTACATAAGGAGATGAAACTCCGAAGGGATTTTATAGATCTTTTATGTAATATGATCTGAAGGCGGAGCCTGAGAAATCCCCTTTTTGAAGGAAACAAGAGGTTGTATAGAAACACCCAAAATATACAAGGAATATTCTCTTGTTGATGATGATGGGTTTTGGAATTCCATTGTAATAGGTGTTTATGTGAGATATGTAACACCTAGATCAACCTTCAAATACAATGAGGGTGGAAGAGATGCAACCATAATGTCCGCTAGAGGAGGAACCATAAGTGAGGAACAATATAGAAGAGTATGAGTGCACTCAATAAGAGAAAATGGGTATTTTTACAAAAAAATGTATTCATGAGCCCTAGTTTTTTAATTTATAACATTTCATCATCCTTTTTTGATATCTACTTTAATTATTAATGGTTATTTTATTGGTTATTACTAGTCATAGATATTGGTAAGTCTATCTATCCGTAATTTATTATAGAGGGTACTAGGTTTTGTAGAAGAATCCAATAGGATGAGGATTTATAGTTTTTCAATGAAGATCAATGTAACTACATAATCTCTAGTGAAGTATAGCCCTGATAAAGTCCATAGGGGACCACATCATGAATTTTATGAAAAATAATTATATTAAAAACCTAATTTGATCTAGATTTATTCTCAACATCTTATCATTACTGAATATAGTTGCTCGAATAAGCATAATACAATTAGGTCTATATCATCCACACATGATTTGAAAGTAAACAGGAGCTTGAATAATCTAATTCTAGGTGATATCATGGAAATCTGATGAAGCCTCTGATATATCAAAAATTACCACAACAACGGTCCATCGATCTGAGAAGAATAACTCAGATTGGAATCATAGATCATCATCTTCTCTCTATAAGAAGAAAGGGAGGACAGATAGGTTCTTATCAGTTGTGTGATGAATATTTTTCCATGTGATATCCACATGATCCTTATATAGTGAGGCACACATATTACCCCAAAAAGTCACCCCACCCCCAAAATATTTATTACCCACCATATAAGCTAAAAATATTATTATATGAATGACTTACTAAATCATAAATATCAATTATATTTTTATCACTAACTTTTAATATAATAAACATATTACATGATAAAACAAATCCATTAAATTGACTCTATATTCTTGAAAATATTAAATGAACCTTGAATATTAAAATAATATTTATTCATATAATATTTTCAATGTATTCACTTAATATCCTATAAATAAATTTAATAAACAAATTAAATACTAATTATTATAAACTCCAATAATATGACTTCAATTATTTCTTGGATATCATATATTCTCAAACATCACTCAGACCCCTTGGTGGAACGCACCTTGTCTTACACTTCTATTAATTATAATAGGATTGAATTTTTAATATTCATAGTGTGTGACCCTCTATGCCCTTATCTAGATAGAAGTGAATAATATTCATATAGTAGGAGTGGCTTAAAGAAACCCATCAAGACCCTTAAAGAGATAAATAAAAGTCATAATAATAAAAAACATTCCAACAAACACAAGTCATGTAATATAATCTCTCTATATCATGATATATCATAATGTGGGATGAATACATTTTGTAATCATCCTTTATTGATTTATCATTTCTTAATCTTATTGGATAGACTAACTTTTTTTCCATGTCCATGTATATAGTGAAGGTACTACCATCCTAGTTATCTGGGCCTGAGATATCATATCCTTTTATAAGTGAAAATTTATATCTTGATTATTTAGTTTATTTCATATTATAAATGACACACCCAATGAAAGCTCCCCCACTATGAATTTAGTTTCATGGTTCTTTCCTTGAATCAACGTATGACGTAAAATAGTATACACTAATAATAATCTCATTTAGGGAGAACTTTACTCTTGTTCATTGATAGTATCTACCAACAGTAGTTCAAACATGTGGTGTTCCTATTGTAGAGTTAGTCCTCATAATCTCATCTACTTGAGATCACCAAGTAAAAAAATTCATAAGAATAAGAATCAATTTATATGACCCCCCAACACCTGATAGTCAATTATCATCCATTACCAATCAGTATGGTGTATCTAAAACATTGAAAATTTATTTAATATCAATTTCATAGTATCTATAGGTTCTCATTATATCCAAGGAGCTTATATAAACTTTTTTTATGATAAATAATCTATTTAAATTTCCATTTAAACAATGGGTGCTAAAATATAAACTCTATTACGGTATGTGTACATCATGCATAACTCACTATATACATGTTTTGGTAATTGAAATGCATTATTCATGTTGGGTCTAGGGAATCCCCTATTATAACACTCCCACTTGCACTATAGACAACAAGATAACTATCCATGATAACACTCTCATGATAAGATCATGTTTTTTTTTCAACTTATGGATTTAGTCATTAGGTCATACCATCTCCACTACATAAAAAATTGGTTGCATTAATCAACCCAATACTATATTTAAGTATATTAACCACCTTATTAGATCATATGTTTTCACCAAACCTTTATGGTTGCATCGTATAGACACCTTCAAATATTTGGGGTCTTGATATCCAATTCCTAATTTAATGATCGTAGAAGGTATGTATGAAAAGTAAACTTTTAAAGGATTTAGTCATGAACACTTGGTATTACTAATCAATATTTATTGGTACCACACCTGTGCCACCAATTTATTTCCACACTTGAATACCCACTGAAGTATTCAAATAATAATCCAGTATATATCAAAAAATGGGATCCATTATTGAATTTTAATTGAACATGTAAATATTATCGCATTGAAATTTATGGATTCATTGTAGGGTCCAATATTCACAATGAATAATGTATCCCTAGTTGTGGTGAATATAAAACCATTACTATGCTTTTATCATTCCTATGTAGTATGTGCCTCTAGAACATTCCTTTTGCACTTGATCTTGTGGAACTTGTTTCTATGCTAAATACTTGTAAATATCCATCATTGACTAAATCCAAGTCAATATTTCTCCTTATATACCAAAAAAGGACGTTCATCCTTTTATATAAATATATTCAATCACTTCACTATAACTTTTCTATATTAGGGATTTTTTATAATATCATTAAAAACATTAGGATAATTACATAAGATGCACATTGTGTTTTACTTGATGCAAGTTTGTTTATATATTTAACAATACCATTTCATAAAAAACATGTTTCCTGACATTATATATTAATATAACTCATATTCCATCAATTTTTCATAATATTTGCAATATGGATATGGGATAACATCTTTATTTACAAATCATGAATTGAAAAATTAATGTAAGTAACTATAATGTATATTAGTCCTAGAATTAATTCTCATTTTACCTTCATAATGACTATAATGGGAATAATTAAGTGTGAATTTAGGAATTACTCCACACTAAATTTTAATTATCAAATTTTTCATGTCAGACTCATCATCAATTACCTTACTTACTTCGTGACTCTAATGTGTATAAGAAAATGTGTGTTCAGGAATTACTCCATGCTATATTTGATGAATGCTTTTTCAAGATATTCCTTAGTACATAGACCCAACAAAATCATATAAAATGACAATTAATATATTTCACTTCACTTTTATATTCCTTAATATTACTTAAAAGAATTTTATAAAGTATGTTTACCACTATCTTAACATTGGAACAGTCTATGCTCTGTAGCTGCACATATTCTGAATGCTTTGTGACATACCTCTATTTATAAAGGTTTATTTTTTCAAAAATAAATTAGTAAATGTGTAGATAATCCCAAAGGTTCACAACTCCAGAGATTCTAAAAACCATACTATGTATATTGTCACGAACCGTCCTCGGGGCCCATGCCATGACTACCCCAAGCCCACCTTCTATATGCCAGGGGTTGGCGACTAGCACCAAATACGTAAATCCTGATAAAAGGGAAGTCATTTCCTTTATATAAGTAAACATACACAACAAAGTATGCAAGTGAAGTAAGCACTAAGTAAAAATAAGTAAAAAAGAAAGTGCTGGAAAGTAAATGGGCCAGAATACAAACCAAACTGAAAGTACAGTACAACTGAGAAAGAAAGTACAACAGGTGTAATGTAAAGCAGCAACCACTGAGTCGTCCTCCAGGAATCCCACCTGAAGGGTGGGTACAGATAGTCTCCTCAGTACCTCGGGTTTGTCCTTCCTCTCCGTGTACGTCCCGCTAGGTGGTCCACCTCTGGATACCGTCTAGCTCCACAAGCCTCAACCACAATCAGTGTTGTCGGTCGTCTGCAACCAATACAACGTAGTGCGGGCAACGCTCGTACAGGGGTGAGTATATGATACTCAATAGGGACCCGGAACCCCTTAAGGTTCCCCAAAATCCACAAAGGATTAACCACTAAGGAAAGATTCAAACACGAAGTATCAACCAACTCTACTTAGGTATATGCCCATATATATACCTAAGTCATCAATCTCAGTACGGCTCCAACTTCCGAGCCCATGCACAACCAGTCCACATAGGATAAAAGTAAATCATACTAATGATAATGATTGAAAGACAAGACTCATCTCACACAGGTATACTACTCATGAAGAGGGGTGGAGATTATTAGATGTAGCCTCTGAATCATCTCCTCTACCGAACCCACGTAGGATCCAAGTACAGAATTCGTCGCTGCTGAACCCACGTAGGATCCAAGTACAGTAACCATCACTGCCGAACTCATGTAGAATCCAAGTACAGTCGTCATCGCTGCCGAACCCATGGAGGAGCCAAGTACATTCATCCTCGTTGCCGAACCCACGTAGGATCCAAGTACAATCGTCATTGTTGTTGCAGTCGCAGTCAGCTCTAGGGTTCCCGCATAGAGCACACTCGATTCTAGGAGGTTCTACTCCACGATCCAAGGGTTCGAAACATCAACTTTCACTAAGTCCAGATTTGATGTATCCCAATGTTCGGTCTCGTCAAAAGGAACTCAACGCAACAGATGGTGCGTCAATCGGACGCCCAGTCTGAGAGATATTGGATTTTTTATTCCAGGAGCCCGGTTAGAAATATTCTCGTTTTTATCCTATATGATATAAAAAATCATATGTAACTCATTTAGAGTATCACAAATGGACTATCTCATCGAAAGAGTTCCAGTGCCGCAGACGGCGTGTCGATCGGACGCGCGGTCCTTAATTTATTCACGTTTAAGTGAGTAATGGGCCCGGTCTGTTAGGCCCGATGGGCTGACAGATCCGGTTGACTCAGTTTTGGAAAGTCCGACCCGCCAAAGGGGTTAGACCGGCCCAGTGAGTTTCATGGCCTGGCCCGAGGGGTGTGCTCTTGCCCGAAGTGGCGCGGCCCGGCCCGAAGGGGCTCGGTCCGACCTGGTGGGGTGCGGCCTGGCACGGCACGGCATGGCCCGACCTGGCAAGGCACAGCCCGGCTTGGCCTAGCCTGGCGCAGCCCGGCTGGGCGTGGCCTGGCTGGGCACAGCCCGACTGGGTGCGTGGCCTGGCCAACTCGGCCCACTGGCCGAGCGGTCCGAGGCGGGGGCGCGGCACCCGGCTGCCCGAAAACCAGCGACCCCTTATGGCACCGCCCACCCAAACCAGCCGGCTAGGCGGGCCGGCCTTCTGGTGCACGCGGGCCGCCGGTCTTCTAGCGTAGTGCCCTCCTGGTGCCACGGTTCAGCTCCGCCCGGTCGGCCGACGGGCCGGCTGGTTCTTCCGCCAAAGTGGCCCGTGATGCGGGCCGCGGTTCCTCCCGCATAGCCAGCGTGATGGCGCTAGCTTCCTTTTCCATGCTTCTGGAACGACGTGACGGCACTGTTCTTTCCCCGCCTCTGGTTTCCAATTCCAAAATATCAAGAAAGAATGGAGGGTCATCAGGCAGTGTCTGTTCGACCCACGCCCTCCGCATTAGGCGGTAACAATCGGTCGAAGATGAACAGGGCTTCACGAAGCACAATGAACTATTTTATTCAAATAAAATTAGAACAATTCACCATACCTAGAATAAGGTTCGCGGTTGAAAAGCATCCAATGGCAGTGTCGTTTCTATCATCATCGGTGTGTACCCAAGGAAGTGTCAACACCTCTTTTATCACTGAGAGAATAAGAAGAGGATGAAGAACCGAGGTCGCTGAGTTGATGTTCTTCATCGGAGAGTTAGAATTATTCAACAAAGGTGAAATCATCCTCTTCTTCACAAGAATTCTCTCCCAAAAAAAATTCCCCACACAACAAGCCCAAAAACCATTAAAATATGGTCACCCCTTTTTTTAATTTAACTTTCCATGCATTTCAAAATTCAAAATCCATTTCACTTAATTAATTAAATCATGATTTGTTTAATTAGTTAAGTGTTAGGTTGGAAAGTTTAAATGAAGTGAGAGGGATAGAGGAAGGGTCCTCATTAATTTAGGGGAGTTGTTAAGTTTAAAGGGAGAGTTTATGAGAGTTATGGGAATGTGAATAATTAGGGTGCATGTGGGCCCCACCTCAAAAATATCCTTACATGGGTAGTTAGAATCTTGTGGGACCTATCCCAACTCCCCCATGTAGGATATAACCACTTTATATAGAAAAATAAAAATGATCCATAATTTTATTCACTTCTCATTTAATCCACAAATTTTGAACTTCTCCTCCCATGCAAACGCAACTACGGTAAAGGTCCCCTTAAGCAATTATCGGTGTTGCGAGTTCATCGGTGCCCTCATATTTCAATTTCGGGCATCAGTTAAAAATATAGGAAAACTCGCTCGTTCGTTTACTGAACATACCCGAGCAAAACATCGAAAATTTATTCCGAGCACACTGGGCCTCAGAATCAAGTGTTGTCATAAGCCACAGACTCGTAAAATTCCAAAGTATTTAAGAAAAGAAATTTCCATGAAATTTCCGGGTCCTTACATTACTTCCACCTCAGGGATTTATGTCCTCGTAAATCTATATCATAAACTCAGGAAACAAATGAGGGTAGTGAGCATGCATCTGAGCCTCCCGCTCCCATGTGCTCTCCTGCAGGTTCTCGTGTTGCCAACGAATGTGCACCAGTGTAATCAACCACCAACGTAGGACCCGCTCCTGTCGATCCTCGATCTCCACCGGGACCTCCGTGAATGTCTCCCCTTCATCAATGTCCAACTCCCCATGGTTGATTATATGCATCGGGTCATGCACGTATCTCCTTAGCTGAGATACATGGGAGATGTCGTGCACCCGGTGCAACTAAGGTGGAAGGGCCAAGCGGTAAGCCACCTTGCCTACCCTACTGAGGACCTGGAATGGTCCGATGAAGCGCAGAGATAACTTAAAGCCCTGTCCAAATCTCTGTAATCCACGTCGAGGTGAGACCCGTAAGAAAACGCGGTCACCATCCTCAAACTCCAGTGGTCTCCGTCTCTTATCAACATCGGACTTCTGTCTGCTCTGTGAAGTCCTCATCCGCTCCTGGATGATCTACACCTTCTCTGTCATAGCATGAACCATCTATGGCCCTACAAGTGCTGACTCTCCAAGGTCAGTCTAGAACAGAGTTGATCAGCATGTTCAGCTATACAATGCCTCATATGGTGCCATTCCATTAGTGGAGTGGTAGCTGTTGTTGTATGAAAACTCAACCAAAGGTAGGTGATCCTCACAACTGCGACCAAAGTCAAGGACACATGCACGAAGCATGTCCTCGAGAGTCTGAATGGTCCTCTCCGTCTGACCATCCTTCGGAGGATGAAAGGCATTTCTCGGGTGTAGTTGCATCCCAAAAGCCTCCTGCAACCCCTTCCAAAGTCGGGAAGTAAAGCAAGCATCTCGATTGGAGATGATAGTAGATTGCATACCATGAAGTCGTACGATCTCCTGAACATAGAGGCATCCCAATCTCTCCACTAAGCCCTGCTCTCTAATAGGTAGGAAGTGGGAAAACTTGGTGAGTCAGTCGACGATCATCCAGAGGAAGTCATTCCCTCTGGAAGTACATGGAAGGCCCGTCACGAAATCCATGGATATCCTGTCCCACTTCCACTCTGGGACCTCTAAGGGATGCACCAAGCCTGTCAGTACCCGGTGCTCTGCCTTCACCTGCTGGCATGTGAGGCATCATGAAACGAACTCTGCCATAGCCTTTTTCATACATGGACACCAGTACTGTCGTCTAAGATCCTGTTACATCTTCGATACTCCTGGATGTACCACCAAAGGGGATGTTTGACACTCCCTCAACACCTCCTCCTATAATGCAATGGGTACCATGGTACGTCCCCTGAAGAGGATGATGTGGTCTCCTCCTACAAAAAATCCATCAGGTGCATGTCCAATAGATATCTGTGCACGTCGCGTCTCACAGTCAATGTCCCCACACTGTGCCTCTCTGACCCGTTGAAGTAATGGAGGAGTGATTATGAGTGACTTTAGAAAGGCTGCTCCATCTCTATCCACGAAGGATATCTACAACGTGGCTAGCTGCTTTTTCACCTCTCCAAGTAGATGAATGCTCGATCACCTGCTGAGAGAATTAGTTACTACATTCCCCTTCCCAGGAGTATAGACAATCTCAAATTCATAGTCCTGGAGGAACTCGAGCCATCGTCGTTGACTCAGGTTCATTTCCTTCTATGAAAAGATGTACCTAAGACTCTGTTGGTCAGAGTAAACTGCAAAGCGCTCACCCATCAGATAGTGCCGCAACATCTTCAAGGAAAAGACCACTGCAGCTAACTCCTGGTCCTGGGTAGCATAGTTCTGCTCATGCTGCCTCAACTATCATGAACCATAGGCGATCACTTCCCACTCCTGCATCAGGACACACCCGAGTCCGGTCCCTAATGCATCTCAGTAAACTACATACCCTACGCCCTCCTCTGGTAGCCTCAAGATTGGTGCACTGGTCAATATCTGTCTCAGCTCCTGGAAGCTATACTGACATCTATCTGACAACACGAAGTGTTTCCCCTTCTTCATCAAAGCTTAAAGTGGTGCTGCAATTCTGGAGAAGTCTGTCACAAATCTCTGATAGTACCCAGCCAGACCTAGGAAACTCCGCAGCTCAGTTACGCTCCTGGGTGGATCCCAAGAAAGTATCACCTCGATCTTCACGGGGTCCACTGCAACCCTAGCCTTCGAGATGACATTGCCCAAGAAGTGGACCTCTCGAATCTAGAACTGACACTTTGAGAGCTTACCATAAAGCTGTTGTTGTCAAAGTGTGTCCAGTACAACCCGTAAGTGGTAGGCGTGCTCCTCCTCAGTGGTCGAGTTAATCAATATGTCATCGATGAAGACTACGACAAACCGATCAAGGTATGGTTGGAAGATCCTATTAATGAGACTCATGAACACTACTGGAGAATTGGTTACACCAATAGGCATAACTAAGAACTCATAGTGGCTATACCGACATCCGAAGGTCATCTTCTGCACATTCGCGTCTCGAACTCTGAGCTAATGATAGCCTGACCTGAGGTCTATCTTCGATAACCATCGTGCTCCCTTGAACTGATCAAAGAGGTCGTCAATCCTCGGGAGTGGTTACTTGTTCTTTATGGTCACCTAATTCAGGCGACGGTAGTCGACACATAGTCATAAGCTCCCATCCGCCTTCTTGGCGAATAAAATCAGAGAATCCCAAGGTGAAACACTGGGTAAGATGAATCACTTTCCCTGCAAATCCTCCAACTATACCTGCAGGTCACGACGCTCGGTGGGAGCCATCTGATATGCTGGAGTAGATATCGGGGTTTTCCCGAGGTATAGGTCAATGTAGAATTCTACCTCTCTGCGAGGCGGTAGTCCTGAAACGTCGTCAGGAAAAACGTATGCATACTGATCCACCACAATAGGAAAACTTGGACTTCGCACATCAACTGCTCCTAGGATGAGTCTAGCCAACTGGTGGGTGATCGGCTTCCCTCTCCTCTGCGTAAGTCCATCCTACACTGCAAAGGCTCCCTTCTCGCCGGTGAAGGTGAACCTGCTCCCATCTGTGCGGACACACCACACTTTGTGCCTAATACAGTCGATCTGATCATGAACTGTAGATATCCAATCCATGCCCAAGATGATGTCGTAAAGCCTCGACGCTGCTAAAAGAAGGTCCCAGCTGAAGTTCTCGCCTCCTAGAGTAAGCTCAAACTACTGGCACTAGTGCGTAATCTTCGAATCTGCTCCCGTAGGAGTATCTAGCCGTAAGGATCGATCCAATGGCTCCGTCGGAATCTCCGAGCTCTGAACAAGGTCAACGGAAATGAAAAAATGACTTGATCCTATTTCTATAAGAACTACAGCAAGGGTTGAGTAGAAACAGATAGTACCTTGAATCATCTCAGGTGGGTCGTGGTCGTAGGCCTCCACTGCCTGGCGCTGAGCCGGCCTCTGTCCGCTGGCTCCCTGTGGTCGGGGTGGACCTTCTAGTGGTGGTGGTGGTAGAGCCTCAAAGTGCCATCCACCACCTATTGCTTGGCCAGCTCCTCTGCCTCGTCCTCCTCCTCCATGAGGACCGCCATGGTCGAACCTCTACCTCTACCTGGGTGGTCCCACAACCATATGTTGCTCCTCTGCATGGCGAGCCGGGTAGTCATGAGCCATGTGGCCCTACCCGCTGCATGTATAGCACTACCTGCCTCTCATATGACTAGCTCTGCTGCGTGTGCCCTGCACCTCCAAACCAGTATCCTGAGGTCGCCCACCCAATGGAGTGGTCTGATTGGACCTCTGTGACATCTGTCTACTGATAGCTACAGAAGACTCCGCTACGTGTCGCCCTACGGTAGGCCTTTCTGCTAGCATAGGCTCAGAAAGGAATCTATCCACAAGATGGGCTCGCTCCAGTACTCCTGTCTGTGGAGAAATTCTGAGGGAGATCATCAAAGCCCTGATCTCATGCCTCAGTCCCTGCTTGAAGGTCCAGGCCCGGAAGAATGGGTCTCGTACCATATCTGTGGAGTAGCGCGAGAGGTCGGTAAATCTCGCTGAGTACTGAGCTACTTTCATGCTGCCCTGCTGCAGCTGTAGTAACTCTTGGATGCACACCGCACTGATGGTGGCTGGAACGAACTCTGAGCGGAAGATTCTCTCAAATTATATCCAAATTTGAGATGCCTCGTCATGCACCTGGAGAATCAGGCTCCACCATCTACCAGTTGTTGCATGCAAGAGACTCGTGGCATGGATCACCATAGGATCTGCTGGTGTCCCTACCAATCTAAAGACTCAGATGATAGCCTCCAACCAATCCTCGGCTCCCTGAGGGTCCGTCTCTCCGTGGAACCTAGGCAGCCTCTGTCGCTGAAACTAATGCAGCGCACTCAGGCGGCGTGCACTCTCCGCTGTTGGGGCCAGTGGTATCGGTGGCCCAGCGGGTAGAGGTACCGCTGGTGCCTCTGCTGTAATGGGGCCCTGCACCGAGGCCTCGTCACTCGGTGGGCTGCCATCTCGCACGTAGCTCGGAATCCTAGCTGGCTACCTTCGTTGGGACATCCTATAAAGTAACAGGTGTTCCATAGTTAATACAGTATACCTGGTGAGCTAACACAACGTAATCACAAAGAAAACCTTTGAAACACACATGCAATCAATGTTTTCTTCACTGAGTCCGAAATCAGAAGTTTGGGTCATGGTGTATGGATATGTCAGTCGCCGCACCAACACTGGACTCCCTGGACTAATAACCACACTCAAAACCCATAACACTAATTCTTTACAGAAAGAAATTATCAGAGTCCTAAGTTCTACGGTAGAACCGACTCCTCTGATACCAATTTGTCACGACCCGTCCTCGGGGCCCATGTCGTGACTACCCCAAGCCCGCCTTCCATAGGTCAGGGGTTGGAAACTAGCACCAAAGGTGTAAATCCCGATAAAATGGAAGGCATTGCCTTTATAGAAGTAAAAATACACAACAGAGTACGAAAGTGAAGTAAGCGCTAAGTAAAACTGAGTACAAAAGTAAGTGCTGGAAAGTAAATGGGCCAGAATACAAACCCAACTGAAAGTACAATACAACTGAGAAAGAAAGTACAACAGCTATAAAGTAAAGCAGCAACCACTGAGTTGTCCTCTGGGAATCCCACCTGATGGGTGGGTACAAATAGTCTCATCGGTACCTCAGGTCTGTCCGTCCACTCCATGTACGTCCTGCCAGGTGGTCCACCTCCGGATACCGTCCACCTCCACAATCCTCGACCACGATCAGTGGTGTCTTTCGTCTGCAACCAACACAACGTAGTGCAGGCAACGCCCGTGCAAGGGTGATTATACGATACTCAGTAGGGACCCCATAACCCCCAAAGGTTCCCCAGAATCCACAAAGGATTAACCACCAAGGAAAGATACAAACACGAAGTATCGACAAACTCTACATAGGTATATGCCCATACATATACCTAAGTCATCAATCTCAGTACGGCTCCAACATCCGAGACCAAGCACAACCAGTCCACACAGGAAAGAATTCAATCATACCAATGATAATGATTGAAAGACAAGAATCAGCTCACACTGGTATACTACTCACGAAGAGGGGTGGAGATGATTAGATGTACCCTCTGAATCATCTCCTCTCCCGAACCCACGTAGGATCCAAGTACAGAAGTTGTCGCTACCGAACCCACAGAGGATCCAAGTACAGTCATCATCGCTGCCAAAACCACGTAGTATCCAAGTACAGTCGACATCGTCGTCGCAGTCACAGCCAGCTCTAGGGTTCCCGCACACAGCATGCTCGATTCTGGGTGGGTCCGCTCCACGAGCCAAGGGGTTGATACATCAACTGTCACGAAGTCCAGAGATGATGTATCCCAAAGTTCCGTCTCGTCCAAAGGAACTCAACTCGACAGACGGCGCATCAATCGGACGCTCGGTCTGAGAGATATTGGCTTTTTCGTTCCAGGGGCCCGGTTAGAAATATGCTCGTTTCTAACCCAGAAGATATCCAAAATCATCTGTAACTCACTTAGAGTATCTCAAATGGACTGTCTCGTCGAAAGAGTCCCAGTACCGTAGACGGCGCGTCTATCGGACGCGTGGTCCTTAATTTATTCACATTTAAGTGAATAACGGTCCCGGTCCGTTAGGCCCGATGGGCTGACGGATCGGGTCAACTCAGTTTGGGCGGGTCCGACCCAGCAAAGGGGTCGGACTGGCCCGGTGAGTTGTGCGGCCTGACCCAAGGGGCGCGGTCCAGCCCGAAGTGGCGCGGCCCGGCCTAGCGGGGCGCGGCCCGGCGGGGCGCACAACCGTGCTGGCTCGGCCAGCCGGCCGAGCGGTCCGAGGCGGGGGTGTGGCGCCGCGGTCCAGCTCCGCCCAGCCGGCTGACGGGCCTGCTGGTTCCTCAGCGCGGCGCCCTCCTGGTACCGTGGTTCGCCTCCGCCCGGCCAGCCAGTTCTTCCGCCGAAGCGGCCCGCGATGCGGACCGTGGTTCCTCCCACATAACTGGTGTGACAACACCGGCTTCCTTTTCCTTGTTTCCAGCACGGCGTGACGGCGCCGTTCATTCCCCGCCTCCAGTTGCCAATTCCAAAAGATCATGAAACAACGAAGGATCATCGGGCCATGTTTTTTCGGCCCGCACCCTCCGCATTAGGCGGTAACAATTTTCCAAAGATGAACTGGGCTTCACAAATCACAACGAACAATTTTATTCAAATAAAATTGGAACAATTCACCCTACCTCGAATAAGGTTCACGGTTGACAAGCGTTGGATGACGGTGTCGTTTCCGTCGTTGTCGGTGTGCACCCGAGGAAGTGTCGACTCCTCTTTTTTCAAGGAGACAATAAGAAGAGGATGAAGAACCGAGGTCACCAAGTTGATGTTCTTTGTCGGCGAGTTGGCGTTCTTCAACAAATGAGAAATCCTCCTCTTCTTCACAAGAGTCCTCTCCCAGAAAAAAATTCCCCACAAAACAAGCCCAAAAACCATTAAAATAAGGTCACCCCTTATTTTAATTCAACATTCCATGCATTTCATAATTCAAAATCCATTTCACTTAATCAATTAAATCATGAGTTGTTTAATTAATTAAATGTTAGGTTGGCAGGTTTAAATGAAGTGAGAGAGGGAGAGGAAGGGTCCTCATTAATTTAGGGGAGTTGTCAAGTTTAAAGAGGGAGTTTGTGAGAGTTATGGGAATTTGAAAGGTTGGGGATCGTGTGGGCCCCACCTCACAAATATCCTTACATGGGTAGTTAGAAGCTTGTGGGTCCCATCCCAACTCCCCCATGTAGGATATAACCACTTTAGATATAAAAATAAAATTTTTCCACAATTTTATTCACTTCTCATTTAATCCACAAATTTTTAACTTCTCCTCCCAAGAAAACACAACTATGGTAAAGGTCCCCTTAAGCAATTACCGTCATTGCGAGATCATTGGTGCCGTCAGATTTCAATTCTGAGTAATGGTTCAAAAGAAATAAAATTCTGCTCATTCGTTTACTAAACGTACCCAAGCTAAACTTTGGAAATTGGTTCCGGGAACACCGAGCCTCGTAATCAAGTGCCGTTAGAAGCCAAAGACTCGTAAAATTCCAAAACATTTATGAAAAAAATTTCCTTGAAATTTTCGGGTCTTTACATATATCTTTGAAAAATACTTATTTTTTCTATACTATGTATTATCTTTCCACAATTACATATAATAGAGTCTTACATTTTATATTCATTAGTTATTTCTAATTACTTAAGCGTTAATAAACTATTAGTTAAATATTAAACACCAAAAAAAATTATTCCATAAAAGGAATAAGGTCTCCTTATGTACAATTAACATGTGAGATAATAGTTTTTGGTTATAATCAATAAATTTTCAACTAGAATACATTGAAATTATAATTTTTTTATTTATCACAACATACTTATGAATCACCATTTCTCATTCTCTTGGATAATTCACCACGATAATTATAATGTTTCTTTTATTAAATGGTTGCTATATTTAAATACACATATATGGTCGGAATATTGTATTTAATACCTAATAAGTATAAGGGAAACATTAAATATGATTGATGAATATACATAAATAACATGTATTTACTTTCATCTTCAATACATTTAATAGAATTTAAACATATATAATCATATCTCATGACATGTGAAGAAAATAACCTCATGTATAATATCTTTCCTCTTTTATTTGAAAGATGTTGTGAATGGGACTTTGGCATCATACTATCTATTGGCCTTTCCACCTTGTATTTCAACTTTTTTACCATAATAACTAAATATTAATCCTTCTTTAAGTTCTTATTTTCTTGGGGAACCTTACCCAAAAGGTCATAAATATTTTTCTGCACACTTTTTTTTAATATTAAACAAATTTACAGTTATTGGGGGAAAATAATATAAGAAAGGGAATATATTAAATGATATTTTGGGGAGGAAATGGATCATTACTAGGTTAATAACTCATTTTTGGTACAAATATTGTATGAATTGAATATAAAAATGGAATCGTGATGTAAATATCAGGAAGTTAATCACTAAAGATATTTTAATGTGGAAAACCCTCAAATGTTGAGGATTATGAAACCATTTGGAAAAAATGAATAAATCCACTATAAAAAGAGAGTCTATAAATTTTAAGTAAATCCAAAAACATAAATTGAAAATACAACATAGAAAAACTATGTGAAAATCCATACCCTAAGACACCTCCATCACCTCTTTGATAATCCTCTCATGAAAAGATGTCACCTTTAAGTGGTTAAATCCAAACACATGGCATCATTGAGAAACCTCGTTGCATAACCCACTTTTCCATTGCTTTCTACCACCCATACCCAAAAACCATTTCTCAAAAATCTTATTTCTACCATACCTATTTGTCCAATTATGTAGCACCCCATGTATATACATTATGGTTTATTGCGCACCTTTTTATTTTCCTTGATGTTCCCCCTTATCACATTCAAAAATAGATACAAAATAACTCTCATTAGCATACAAAAAAAGATACAGAATCCATCTTGAAATTCAAAAACAAAACATTAGCTTTAAAAACAAGATACTGGTAGAATCATAACAGTCTCTCTCTTAGGTCTGAAAAAAGTAATTTTATTACAATGGACTCAGTTGGATTGAAATAAATTTGGTACCACACCAACCATCAACCTCTTTAGAAAATATGATGATACCTCTTTTCAAATCTAACAGAATCCTGATATCTCCCCCTGTAAAAGAAATCCAAATTTAGAATTACTTACTATAACTATGTCTACACTACACTCTTAAACAATAATGAAACCAACAAAAGTTGGATCCCACATAATAGTGACCACTACAAAATTATGTGTACATACAAAAACTAATTTCTCAATATGCTCAAAATCCTATGAGAAGTCTCTAAAAATCATCGCATCACCATGATATTTGATTTCAATCTTTCTTCACTGGTGAAACTATTTGGAGAAAATGAATTAGGTGTAAGACCTAAAACACCTGACTTGGCCTACTTGAACTTCCAAACTTTCTTCATCCAAGTCGATGGTCTTCGATTCATGCATTTCGATCACTTGTGCCATAAATATGATGATGTACTATTTAAAAATGCATTTATCACTTCACCACATGCCTTTACATCTGTCCTATAATGCATGTCAATCATTATTTCCCATGCATACCATTGATCTTCTGAACAATTTCCATACTCCATTTCAAATCACCTCCAAAACACATCATTATCAATATTGAAAGAAGATGATAAATTATGGTGTATACCTAGCACATGTCACACATCATTTAACATCTTTATATAACCCACATTAATAGTAATAAAAATATCACCAATACCAATGAAATTATAAAAATATACATTACCCATATTCAATATACCAAAGTCACCTTCTTCATATGAAGAGAATATTTCCCTATTTTCTGAAATATGGAATGAAACTGCTAAATAAACTACCCATTAATTTTATAGATCTGTTCTATAATAATAAAAACCAATTGAAAGTGAATCATCTTCACCATGTATAATACTTTTACTGATATCCTCATAATCATTTTCATGTTTATTTTTTTATTCCTTAAGTTTTTACAAAGAAAATCGATTTCTATACACATGACCCTTATTATCACAAAATAAACACTAAACCTTTCTCCTTTTCTTCGACCCACATTCCATCTATTGTAGTCATAATACCACTATTACCTAGAGAATCATCACCATTGGTCATTTTTTGAGTCTCATTCATCATCAAGTATGAAATTACATCAGTAAACATTAGAGTGTATTTACTGAACTATACTACGGTGAAATGGTTATCATATAAATCTGGTAATAAACCCAAGAGAATCAAATATTTGTATTCTTGTTTCATTTAAATTGGTAACACAAAACCCCTATCATTGATCTCGACCACCACTAAGGAAATATCCCTCAAATTTATGGTGAACTGGTCCATATGTTTACCAAAATATCCATTCTATGACATTCTCAAATGATATAATAATTTTTATGATTTAAAGGATTTTTGAGGGATTTAAATTTATTATTTTCTTCCTGCATCACCTAGATCTCATCTAATCTTGTAAAATTCATCACCTCCAATAGAGTATTATCATTCATAAAAATATAGATTGTGCATGTCATTAAATATTTTACATATCCTTATAATAACCATTGCTCATGGACATTGGCTTCTTGTATTTTTTCTTCAACGCCTTCATAGTCTTCTCATAGACCAATATATTTTTTACTCATTACTACTATAGAGTAAAATAATTTTTCCCATTAAACAGTTTGATTTGTGAAGAAATTACATGGTGTGAATTGACCATATCTCAAAAAAAAAAGAACCATAGATAAATCCATTTAGTACCAGTTGATGGGGAGGAAATAGATTGGTCCCATGATAACAACTCTATTGAAAAAAAAATATTGTGAGAAACTCCAATGAAAATTTTAGCAAACAATTAAATTAAAATATATAAATTTAGACACAAATTTTAACATGTAAAACCCCTCCATTGTGGAGGATTAAAAAACCATAGGGAAACTAAAAATAATTCTATAATAAATAGAGATTCTACAAAATTCAAGTAAAGAGTGAAATATGAATTTCAAATACAGTAGAGAAAACCAATGTAAAAATATAAACACTGATATGCCTATATAACCTCTCTAATAATCCTCTCATGATAAGATGGCACCCTCTAGAGGATAGAACCTAACTCTTGAGGTCCTTGTAGGACCTCATTGCACAACTCGATTTATCACTGCACACTACTTCTCATACCCAAAATGCATTTCCCATGTACCTTCCTTCTTCCACACCTATTTCTACACATATGCATAACCATATTTATATACTTTTTGGGTCTTTAAACTCCTTTTTATAGTAAATAATGTGCCCCTTATCCCATTTAAAAATATATACAAAACACTTCTCTCCAGTATGCAAAAAAATATATAGAATCCATCTTCTATTAAAAAACAAAACATTGTCCTTAAAAATATGATATGGGATGAACCCAATCACAATATAAATTCATTTTCAATTTACATGTATCTAGCATAATCATCACCCCACTCAAATCTCACTTCACTTTCTCCATGAAATCTTTTCAAGGACAAGAGAAAATGTAAAATCATCAATGTTTTGATGTTGTATCAACAAATCACATCGAATGATAATGATATCATTTTTATGTTAACATAAAATGAATTATACATTAGTCTCCTATAATCATCTTTAAAACCCTCACTTATTTAGGTGTCTCAACAGGTATTGGGGACTCTAGCGCTATGAATTTCTTATATCCTAGTATTGTGTGTAATAACTTGTAGTGTAGTTTGGAAACTCATTCCAGTGAGTACATGTTCATTGTACAATAATAATCATAATGAACTTATATTATTAATTTTCATTTTTATACTAATAAAAACTAGAAGATACGTACTTTTTTTATTATATTTTAGAACTTATTGATTAATTAAATAATTACATGTATCCACCTATTTGATAAAACCCTAGTATCAATCAACAGTAGAATAAAAATACTCAGTTGCTAGAGTATTCTAGTGGAAATGATCCCTAAATACTCTCCTTATAGTCTAATCAATTTTTATGCAAACAATCAAAGAGATTCAAGGTAGGTGTTTGATAAGACAATAACATTAACTCATAGCTCATTGATATGTTGAATGAAGTCCTGACTTCTGAAATCATAAATGTGTTTTAATCAATGGTTTTACTCTAAAGATGCATCAAGATAGATATGGAAACTTCTTTACTAACATATTTAGTTAATTCATCCCTTAAATATCTTAATAATTTCCAAATATTTAGAATATGTTACAAATTAATGTTTATTTTTTGGTTTTTATTATTTCCTGGTGAATGAAATAATTTTGTATCATATATGGATGTACTACATGATCACACTCAAAATTGAACATTAAATTAAATAAGAAATGATCATAATTTAATAAATTTATTTAATCTATTCATTTTATATTTATTTTTTATATGATTTCATAATCATGAATATTCATAAAAATAATAAAAAATGCATAAATTAAACAAACTATATGAATGATCTTTATAATTCAATATCGGTGGAACCATTTTTTTTTTTGAAAGGATTAATAGTGAACCTAAGGGTAAAGTACCTGGGTTGTCTTAGACTCATGTCACAACACACAATCTAGTCTAATGGATCACCATTGTAACGCCCCGACCCCAGTTACCCAGAGTCGGTGCATTATTACATAACATTGGCATGATCACAAGAAAGATCAAATCTCGAAAGACCGATTGGTTTAGTAGCCTTGGAAACACTAGATATATTCATAAGTTTTACATTACATCATAAAATGAAAAACTACTACAACAACATAATGTTTCCACAGTCCACACTATAACCCCCTCATAATATCCCTGCAGGTCATTCATAACTTACATCTTCACTTCCTGGGAAAAATAAAACATAGAAAAGGGGTGAGCTCAAATGCCCAGTAAGGATAACAATATAGCGGAAACATTCATCAATAAGAATAAACATTTAAGGCAATGTATAACTAAAACAAAAGCCTTTTAAACATGAACTTTCAACATGGTATGGCATAAATAAAATGAAATAATGCCATTTAATTATTCACATGGACATTCTACTAATCGAATAATCACATGCAAAAATCAATAACCACTTTCATAATGTTGGAATGCATAATGCCAGACTATCATAACCACATAGCCAAGGCCTCGTGCCAAGACTACAAATAAGATTTTGTCAAGGCCTTGTGCCAAGACACTAGTTTGTCTCATGAGACCTACCGATGCATCGAGGAGCTATAGCGGGCTCCACCCGTCACTTATTAAGTCCAATGCATTCCCATATGAAAAGGTTTAAACATAACATAAACATTCGTATTAAAACTAGCATACGAAATGTCAATAATTTCACCATAAACTATGAATGGTATAAAAATAGCACATCCATAGTCAAACATATCACAAAACCTTCAATACAATATATAAGTTTTGTATCATAATAAATCAACTTCAAATAATCTTAAAATCCATCAAAGGATGTTGACGTAGATGAAATCAAAATTCTTTTTAAAGAAATATCTCCTTTTATTTTGAAATCATTTAAGATCCATATAAAATAAAACATTTTCTTTGAAAATATTCTTATAAGCTTGTAAGGAAAGATCTGAAGATTTTATAACGGCGTAAAATAACCGCACCCGCCGTATAACTTAAAAAAAACATTCTTACCTCAATTCTGTCGAAAAGGTTAAAAAGGACCTTGTTTTGAAAACGAAGGAATGATTCCTTTATAAAACTCTTATAAAAAGTCAAAAAAGGGTATAAATGACTTTAACCCATATTCTTGTAAATAGTAAAAATGTTTTGAAATACATTTTTAAGAAACATGGATGTGGATGATAAAGATATCTCAGTAGATTATTACGTATAAACAACCTCGGATAATGAAGAGATTGTGAAATAACCCTTACCTTGTACTTTTCCTTGGTTGGGGTCGGTTAACCTCCTGTATAATGGTGAAATAATTGTTATTAAATTATACAAGAATCATATACATTAATATGATATCATATATGATCTTTTAACATTGCTTTATTAATAATATCTTAGTATTATCGTCGTTTCAGGTGATAATCGATTCATTCTTCTTAAATGTTTGGTTACTTAAGACATGTTTGTAATGGATAGATTAAATCTTATTCATAATCAGAATGATATTAAAATTATTTTTAACCCTAAAATGAGAATAAGACTTGAATGGATACGATGGAGGATGGATCTCACCGCGTTCGTGGAGACGGTAGTCCGTACGTACGCACGAACGCTACTTCCATTTAATTTTTATTTTAAAAGAATTGAATCCAAATGATACATAGGTATATTACTATTCCAGTATAATATAATATTTTATATATGTTACTTAAGTTCATTAACACCATCCTTTATACGTTCCATGTGTGGTATGAACGAGTCATATCATTTTAAGGGGGCGGTAGTCCGCACTTCCTCAAATGAAATTATCGTATGTATATACAACATGAAACGAATAATGTTATGAAATAAAATGGAATTACAGAAGCTTATATATAAAATATATATCATTAATATCATATTTAATTACAGTGCCATCATAATGGCCACCATGATAGGCGGTAAGATGTATTTGAACAATCATCGTTTCGTGAGGCGTTAGTTTGCCATCCACAGAAACATTATGTTCATCATCCATTAGATGGAATTGTGTGTATGTGTAGTTTGAATCCTTCTTATAACAATATCCTAGTATATTGAGGATACTGGTGTTGTTACAAAAGAAAGGAAATAAAAAGAGTTTGGGGGTTGGAGAAGCAAAATAAATGAAAATAATTTAAGAGAAAACGTTACCTTTAATTTAGGTAACTCACTTTGGTTGGAACCAAAGGACTTCTTGAAATGATTTCTGCCTAAGGGGAAGCTTCAAGGAGGAGGAGAGGGATGTTGGGAGCTTAGTTGGGCAGAGTTTGGACGAGCCAAGTGGCTTGAGAGGTGTGAGGAATGAGTATAAGTGGTCTCCTTTTATAAGGGAGAAGAGGGTCTCTTTAGGAAAGAGTGAAAGTATTACTTTATAATATAATTATATTCGGTTTATAATGGTCCAAAAATCATTGAGGTCGAAGATAAGATGACTCATATTCTAAATAACATCAACCAATAAGAATTGGACAGGTTTTAGATAATATTTTAATCATTATAATCTTATTTATTTAAATGATTTATTAATGAGGTAAACATTGCATCATTATTGTGTCATTAATAATTTAAATTATTTGATGTCTAAAAATTATAAATAAAATATAATTATGTAGGAAATCTTTTTAGATTTCTAATGAATATTTATAATCGAAAATCCAACATGTATAACCCTATGTAAAAATTGTTCTTCTAAAAGATGTAAGCTTATGCCATTTTTATTTTTATTTTAACTTTATTAATATAAAGTGTCCCTACCACATACAAGTGGCTCCAAGGGGTCCCCAAATTGACCCAAGGATGCTCATGGTCGGGTATGTGTCCACCAATAAGGTTAGGACACGTTTTAGGTTAATTTTGTATTATTATAATATTATTTTTTAACCCTTATTTACCGGATTTACCCTTAACCATGGTAAATAAAATATTTACCACAGTAATTATTCAAAATGTCTAAAAATAAAAGTTACCTATTTACACAATTTGGACATCCTGATTCCAAATATGGAATCCATTTTTCTAAATTCAAAACACAGAAGTGGCAGAAATTAATTTAAAATTAATTCCCGCTGTCGAAACAAAAAGCGTGTTTTTAAGAGGTAATAACTATCAAAAGATTGACACTTGTTTATGTTCGGTTTAATTGTAAAATTATGTCCAATGACCAACATTATATTAAATGGTAAAAATATATTCTAAATATACTTTAAAACCACTCAAATTCACAATTTATCACTATTAATTATTTTGATTAAAAAAAGTTGTTTTTAATTAAAATTTAGTAATTTTCACTATTCATCAAAATATGAAAGTTATCCGAAATGTACCAAAATTTCACCTTAGGCTAAATTCGATATTACGAATCCAAAAATGAAGTCCATTTTCAAATATAAAATATATATAACTTCAAAAAGTAGGTATTACTATTCATAACGGCTAGTTTGATTAGTTATGGTGTGTTAGAACTCGGTGTTGCGTACAACACACCATATCACATTATTCAAAGAGAAGCGTACCGTAGAAGCTTGGGGTGTTACATTCTCCCCTCCTTCAAATAATTGCGTCCTCGCAATTTCTAGGGTATTACTGCATAAAAAGACTCGGGTGGTTCTTCATCATAAGTTCCTCAGGTTCCCACGTTGCCTCTTCCATCTTATGGTTTCTCCACAAAACTTTTACCAGACGCGTCGTCCGGTTTCTCAGAACTTGTTCTCTCGTATCAAGAATCTTGACGGGCTCTTCACAATAAGACAGATCGGGTTCCAGTTCTAATTCCTCATAGGTGAGTACATGCATCGGGTCAGGCATGTATTTTCTCAACAGAGATACGTGGAACACATCGTGAACTTTGGAGAGACTTGGCGGCATTGCCAATCGGTAAGCTACAGCCCCAATTCGTTCTAGAATTTCGAAAGGTCCGATGTACCTGGGACTCAATTTACCTTTCTTCCCAAAACGTATGACTCCCTTCCATGGAGATACCTTTAGGAAAACATGATCACTGACTTGAAATTCTAAATCCTTCCTTCGATTATCGGCATAGCTCTTCTGTCTACTTTGAGCTGCTTTGATGTGATTTTGGATTACTTTCACCTTTTCCACCGTTTCCTCCACCAGTTCTGGGCCTACAAGTTTTCTTTCACCAACGTCATCCCAACAGGTTGGTGTACGACATCTCTTTCCGTATAACGCTTCATATGGTTCCATCTGTATACTCGAATGGAAGCTATTGTTATAGGAAAATTCTACCAGTGGTAAATATTGATCCCACATACCCTAAAAGTCAAGTGAGCAAGATCTCAACATGTCTTCTAAGGTTTGAATAGTCCGTTCTGATTGTCCATCTGTCTGAGGGTGGTAAGCAGTGCTCAAATGAAGTTCAGTATCTAGGGATTTCTGAATACTTTTCCAAAATCTTGAAGTAAAACGGGGATCACGATCAGAAACAATCGATAGGGGTACTCTATGAAGTCTCACAACTTCATTAATGTATAGTCTTGCTAGACGTTCCAGGGGTAGATCTTCTCTTATAGCAAGAAAATGTGCTGACTTGGTAAGACGATCAACAATAACCCATATTGCATCATTCCTTCTAGGAGTCTTTGGTAGCCTCATGACAAAGTCCATCGTAATATTGTCCCATTTCCACTCCGGTATAGGAAGAGGTTGCATAACTCCTCCAGGTTGTTGCCTTCCAGCTTTCACTTGTTGACAAACCATACATCTTGACAAAAAATCAGCAATCTCCCTCTTCATATTGTCCCACCAAAAATGTTTTTTCAAATCTCTATACATTTTGGTGCTCCCATGGTTTATAGAGAAATTGGAACTATGAGCATCATCCAACAATTCCCTTTTTAGATCAGGTATATTGGGAACACAAAGTCTCTTCCCGAATTTCAAAATTCCATCTTCATACACAAAGTCTCTCAATCTCCCATCATTCACAGCTTTAATCTTCTTTTGGAATTCTTCATCATCGGTCTGAGAACTCTTAATCCTTTCTAGTAAAGATGGTTTGGCAACCATTTGAAAAAGCATTGATGTTTCACCTTCCCTGGTTATTCCCATGTCCATCTTCACTAGATCCATGAAAATTGGATCCCTTTCAATTCTCATCATGTTCAGAACTCCATGGTCTTTTCTGCTCAAAGCATCTGCTACTTTGTTTGCTTTCCCCGGGTGGTAGTGTATTGTACAATCATAATCCTTGAGTAATTCAAGCCATCTCCTTTGCCTCATGTTGAGTTCTTTTTGTGAGAAAATATACTTCAAACTCTTGTGATCAGTATAAATCTCACATTTTTCACCATAGAGGTAGTGCCTCCATATCTTCAAAGCAAAGATCACTGCTGCTAACTCGAGATCATGAGTAGGATAGTTTTGTTCATGAATTTTCAACTGTCGTGATGCATAGGCAATAACTCTATCATTCTGCATAAGGACACAGCCAAGTCCTTTCTTCGATGCATCACTATAAATAACGAACCCATCATTCCCCGATGGTAGAGTCAATATAGGAGCATTGACTAATCTTCTCTTCAGTTCTTCGAAACATTCTTCACACTCTTTTGTCCAAACAAATTTAACCCCTTTACGTGTGAGCTTCGTTAATGGGTTAGCCAATCGGGCAAAATTCTGGACGAAACGTCGATAATAACCTTCCAAGCCAATAAAACTACGTACCTCAGTTATACTCGTAGGTGCTGGCCATTCTTGGATTGCCTTGGTCTTAGAAGGATCAACAGAGATTCCATCTTTAGAGACAATATGTCCAAGAAAAGAAATCTCCTGAAGCCAGAATTCACACTTGCTAAACTTCCCATATAATTCATTCCTCCTCAGAGTCTTCAAGATAATGCGCAAGTGATTTTCATGATCTTCATAGGTTTTGGAGTATACCAAGATATCATCAATAAATACCACCACAAATTCATTGAGATACTCCTTGAAAACTCTATTCATCAGATCCATGAATACAGAGGGTGCATTAGTCAATCCAAACGGCATTACAGTAAACTCGTAATGCTCGTACCTGGTTCGAAATGCTGTCTTCGGAATGTCTTCCTTCTTCACACACAACTAATGGTATCCAGATCGAAGGTCAATCTTTGAAAAGTATTGAGGTCCATGCAGTTGGTCAAATAAATCATCAATACGAGGTAGGGGATACTTGTTCTTTATCGTTATAGCATTGATCTCCCTGTAGTCGATACATAACCTCATAGATCCATCTTTCTTTTTAACAAAAAGAACAGGGGCTCCCCATGGAGAAACACTAGGGCGAATAAATCCCTTATTACTCAATTCCTCTAGTTGTTTCTTTAGTTCGACTAACTCTACAGTGGCCATTCTATAAGGGGTCTTCGATATAGGCCTTGATCCAGGAATCAAATCAATAGAAAACTCAACTTCTCGTTCTGGAGGATGTCCAGGTAAATCTTCTGGAAATACATCTACAAATTCTTTCACAACAGGTACATCCTCTATTTGAACATTCCTTTCCTCACCCGCAGTTATTTCATTCTCTTCCTCCCCAATAATTGAATTTAGTTGAGCTATTGAGGGTGGATCTAAATAAGAATTAGGTGGTGACGATTCTGCTCTAAAAATAAGGTGTTCCTTATCATTATCATCAAGAATCGTAACCTCTTTCTTCTTACAATAAATCTTCGCATCATAGTCCGAAAGCCAGTCCATACCGAGGATTATATCAAACTCAATCATAGGTATGACGATGAGATCAGCAGATAAAGAAAATTTATGTGCTCTAATGGGGACTGATTCACAAAACTTTTTTGCAACGATACTTCCCTTAGGAGTTTTAACTGACAACTCCCTTATTAAATCAAATTGGAAATATCTAATTTTCTTAGCAAACTGGGAAGATATGAAACAATGCGATGATCCAGAATCAAATAATGCATTTTCTAAATTTGAGGAAACCATTAAATTACCTGCCACCACGTCTTTCAGAGATTCTACCTCAGCAGTAGTGATAGCATAAGCCTGGACTTGATCCCTCGGCCTTTTCTGAGGTAAGTTCTCCTGACTCTTAGGGCATGCATTTGCATAATGCCCCATCTCCCTGCAATTATAGCACTGAACGTTGGTAGCTTCCTTCTTCCCCTTGCAATCATGAGCTTGGTGGCCTTTTTCACCACACTTGTAACAGACTCCCATTCCCTTCAAGCAAGTACCAGGATGTTTCTTCCCACATTTACCACAAGATGGATATTCAACCTTTCCCTTCTTCCCCTTATTTCCATTCCCAGATTGATCAGCAGGTCTCTTCTTCTATTTCCTTGCTTTAAATTCATAAGACTTAGAGAATTCCTTTTAGGTCTTGATAGCACATGAGAAAATGTCTTCGTATGATGAAAAGGATTGTGAGACTAATGCTCGACGGAGAAATGGTTTTAACCCATCAAAGAAACGATCAATCTTACTTCTTGGGTTGCGAATATAATCTCCAGCATACCTCGCTAACCTTGTAAAGTTAGCCTCATACTTTGTGACATTCTCATCCTCCTTCTGTCTCAGACTCAGAAATTGCCTTTCCATATCTGCTTGATGGTCGCGAGGGAAGTATTTTTCTAAAAACAGATTTTTGAACTCCCTCCATTCCATATTTGATACTTCATCATCTTCCTTCATGTTCTGAATTAATGACCACCATTGATCAGCATCTCCAGTGAGGCGGTAAACTGCCATGATAACTTTTTCCCTTTCACTGCTCCCCAAAGCCTGAAATATTTTCTCTAGGGAAAATATCCATTGCCCAGCTACTAAGGGATTTGTATTCCCATTGAACGTTCGTGGTTGTTGCCTCATGAATCGATCTAACATTGATCCTCCACGCTGCAGATCAGGGTGCTCCATACGGGTAAGGTTATTATTCATAACCTGAGTAAGTTGTCCCAGTATGGTGATTAGCTGATCCGCACCAGTTGCATCACCAGCCCCACTATAATTATCTTGAGCAGGAGGGCAATCCCTACATGGAGTTCGTGCATTGATACGGTTTCCATTTCTTCCACTAGGCGCCATTTCTAAACAATGGCATAAACTAGATCAGTTTATGAATCAAAATACATAATCCCATACTTATAAAACACTTAACATAAATTGAACTATTTATGGATATAATCCATAATCATAAAAATGTTTTCTTTGAGGAAGTATATACTCATAAACCCTTCATAATGATTTGTAAAGAAAATGAGAGTTATCCTAAGCATATCCCCCGGGAGTGTCGTAACCAAGAGTGCAGCAAGGCCCGTTGTCGTGCACCAGTTCCCGTTCGAGTCTATCTCAAAGCGGTGTTTTCGGGTTTTACCCCTAGGTACATCTGTGCCAGAGCCGCCTCTACCTGCTCGTATCCAGACAGGGATGTATTGCTCGGAAAACTCACAAAATCTCTACAATACCAAAATTCTAGGAAGTTCTTCTATACTAATCCTCAAAGTTCATCTTAGGTATACGTGCTCTAATCAGAGTTTATCTAAATCTAGCTTCCAAGGTTTGTACTAAACTTGCTCTGATACCAACTGTAACGCCCCGACCCCAGTTACCCAGAGTCGGTGCATTATTACATAACATTGGCATGATCACAAGAAAGATCAAATCTCGAAAGACCGATTGGTTTAGTAGCCTTGTAAACACTAGATATATTCATAAGTTTTACATTACATCATAAAATGAAAAACTACTACAACAACATAATGTTTCCACAGTCCACACTATAATCCCCTCATAATATCCCTGCAGGTCATTCATAACTTACATCTTCACTTCCTGGGAAAAATAAAACATAGAAAAGGGGTGAGCTCAAATGCCCAGTAAGGATAACAATATAGCGGAAACTTTCATCAATAAGAATAAACATTTAAGGCAATGTATAACTAAAACAAAAGCCTTTTAAACATGAACTTTCAACATGGTATGGCATAAATAAAATGAAATAATTCCATTTAATTATTCACATGGACATTCTACTAATCGAATAATCACATGCAAAAATCAATAACCACTTTCATAATGTTGGAATGCATAATGCCAGACTATCATAACCACATAGCCAAGGCCTCGTGCCAAGACTACAAATAAGATTTTGTCAAGGCCTTGTGCCAATACACTAGTTTGTCTCATGACACCTACCGATGCATCGAGGAGCTATAGCGGGCTCCACCCGTCACTTATTAAGTCCAATGCATTCCCATATGAAAAGGTTTAAACATAACATAAACATTCGTATTAAAACTAGCATACGAAATGTCAATAATTTCACCATAAACTATGAATGGTATAAAAATAGCACATCCATAGTCAAACATATCACAAAACCTTCAATACAATATAGAAGTTTTGTATCATAATAAATCAACTTAAAATAATCTTAAAATCCATCAAAGGATGTTGACGTAGATGAAATCAAAATTCTTTTTAAAGAAATATCTCCTTTTATTTTGAAATCATTTAAGATCCATATAAAATAAAACATTTTATTTGAAAATATTCTTATAAGCTTGTAAGGAAAGCTCTGAAGATTTTATAACGGCGTAAAATAACCGCACCCGCCGTATAAGTTAAAAAAAACATTCTTACCTCAATTCTGTCGAAAAGGTTAAAAAGGACCTTGTTTTGAAAACGACGGAAAGATTCCTTTATAAACCTCTTATAAAAAGTCAAACAAGGGTATAAATGACTTTAACCCATATTCTTGTAAATAGTAAAAATGTTTTTAAATACATTTTTAAGAAACATGGATGTGGATGATAAAGATATCTCAGTAGATTATTACATATAAACAACCTCGGATAATGAAGAGATTGTGAAATAACCCTTACCTTGTACTTTTCCTTGGTTGGGGTCGGTTAACCTCCTGTATAATGGTGAAATAATTTTTATTAAATTATACAAGAATCATATACATTAATATGATATCATATATGATCTTTTAACATTGCTTTATTAATAATATCTTAGTATTATCGTCGTTTCAGGTGATAATCGATTCGTTCTTCTTAAATGTTTGGTTACATAAGACATGTTTGTAATGGATAGATTAAACCTTATTCATAAGCAGAATGATATTAACATTATTTTTAACCCTAAAATGAGAATAAGACTTGAATGGATACGATGGAGGATGGATCTCACCGCGTTCGTGGAGACGGTAGTTCGTACGTACGCACGAACGCTACTTCCATTTAATTTTTATTTTAAAAGAATTGAATCCAAATGATACATAGGTATATTACTATTCCAGTATAATATAATATTTTATATATGTTACTTAAGTTCATTAACACCATCCTTTATACGTTCCATGTGTGGTATGAACGAGTCATATCATTTTAAGGGGGCGGTAGTCCGCACTTCCTCAAATGAAATTATCGTATGTATATACAACATGAAACAAATAATGGTATGAAATAAAATGGAATTACAGAAGCTTATATATAAAATATATATCATTAATATCATATTTAATTACAGTTCCATCATAATGGCCACCATGATAGGCGGTAAGATGTATTTGAACAATCATCGTTTCGTGAGGCGTTAGTTTTCCATCCACAGAAACATTATGTTCATCATCCATTAGATGGAGTTGTGTGTATGTGTAGTTTGAATCCTTCTTATAACAACATCCTAGTATATTGAGGATACTGGTTTTGTTACAAAAGAAAGGAAATAAAAAGAGTTTTGGGGTTGGAGAAGCAAAATAAATGAAAATAATTTAAGAGAAAACATTACCTTTAATTAAGATAACTCACTTTGGTTGGAACCAAATGACTTCTTGAAATGATTTCTGCCTAAGGGGAAGCTTCAAGGAGGAGTAGTGGGATGTGGGGAGCCTATTTGGTCAGAGTTTTGACGAGCCAAGTGGCTTGAGAGGTGTGAGGAATGAGTAGAAGTGGTCTCCTTTTATAAGGGAGAAGAGGGGCTCTTTAGGAAAGAGTGAAAGTATTACTTTATAATATAATTGTATTCGGTTTATAATGGTCCAAAAATCATTGAGGTCAAAGGTAAGATGACTCATATTCTAAATAACATCAACCAATAAGAATTGGACAGGTTTTAGATAATATTTTAATCATTATAATCTTATTTATTTAAATGATTTATTAATGAGGTAAACATTGCATCATTATTGTGTCATTAATAATTTAACTTATTTGATGTCTAAAAATTATAAATAAAATATCATTATGTAGGAAATCTTTTTCTCTTTCTAATGAATATTTATAATCGAAAATCCAACATGTATAACTCTATGTAAAAATTGTTCTTCTAAAAGATGTAAGCTTATGCCATTTTTATTTTTATTTTAACTTTATTAATATAAAGTGTCCCTACCACATACAAGTGGCTCCAAGGGGTCCCCAAATTGACCCAAGGATGCTCATGGTAGGATATGTGTCCACCAATAAGGTTAGGACACGTTTTAGGTTAATTTTGTATTATTATAATATTATTTTTTAACCCTTATTTACCGGATTTACCCTTAACCATGGTAAATAAAATATTTACCACAGTAATTATTCAAAATGTCTAAAAATAAAAGTTACCTATTTACACAATTTGGACATCCTGATTCCAAATATGGAATCCATTTTTCTAAATTCAAAACACAGAAGTGGCAGAAATTAATTTAAAATTAATTCCCGCTGTCGAAACAAAAAGCGTGTTTTTAAGAGGTAATAACTATCAAAAGATTGACACTTGTTTATGTTCGGTTTAATTGTAAAATTATGTCCAATGACCAACATTATATTAAATGGTAAAAATATATTCTAAATATACTTTAAAACCACTCAAATTCACAATTTATCACTATTAATTATTTTGATTAAAAAAGTTGTTTTTAATTAAAATTTAGTAATTTTCACTATTCATCAAAATATGAAAGTTATTCGAAATGTACCAAAATTTCACCTTAGGATAAATTCGATATTCCGAATCCAAAAATGAAGTCCATTTTCAAATATAAAATATATATAATTTCAAAAAGTAGGTATTACTATTCATAACGGCTAGTTTGATTAGTTATGGTGTGTTAGAACTCGGTGTTGCGTACAACACACGCTATCACATTATTCAAAGAGAAGCGTACCGTAGAAGCTTGGGGTGTTACAACCATCTTATATGAAATATATTTATATATCAGTTTGATCCACATATTACAACATAATCATAATAATACATAAATACTTTCACATACTCATGTGGTAATTAAGAAGAAAAAAATACATAAAAATTAATTTTGATGGAATCATATGACCTTATACATATTAGGTGAGTAGAGGAAATGCATTGACCATCTAATAAATTAATTAATTATAATAAACAAATGAAATTATGATTATTAATTATGGTATTTTCATTATATTATATTTTGGATTGGTTTTAAAATTTAATTAATTATATTTTATTAAAAATAATCCAATCAATATCACTAGAATCAATATTATACTTGAATTTGGTATTAAAACAATTTTTTACTTAAAAGGAATTTTTATGAAAAAACATTTTTCATCACATTTTTGGGTATGTTTTTAAAGCAATTACAAACTATTATAGAAATTGAATTTGATAATATTAAATCCATTTTTAGAATATTAATGTAAAAATTTCATAATGAGACCGTGTTCATTTTTTCATTATGAAAAGTTATACTGGAAAAAAAGTGTAGTTATCATGGTAAGAGATAAAGTGGGTTAAAAGGGTTAAAAATAAAGTGATAAGGAATAACATGACCTAAAAACATGTCTAAATCTTATTGGATGGCCATATTTTTACCCTATACCCTCCGTTATCAAAAATATGGGCCATTTTCGAGCCATTTTTCTTGAGTAAGGCATTAATATATTTTAATCATTTGAAAATTTTCATGTGTGTCCTATCTCCTCTCTTATAAAAGGAAACCCATCTTTCCTCTTCTTCACACTTCAATATAATATTAGATAAGCTAATACCTAAAATAATAACTTCCTAGAATCCATTCTTAGATGTCCTATTTTTATCATAAAACCATCATTGGATGTCTTTAAGTATAAATTTTTGTGGGTTGTTCAGAGAAGGTGTATATTTATTAACATAGTGTTTTTGTTTAATTTATTCTTCTACCTTATTCAAATATTCTTCAAAATATATGAAATTGTTACATTAATATATTTTATAAAATCATTTTTTTTATGGTATAACCCTTTTCATCTACTTACTGATCTTATGGGAAATAAAAACAATGCTCATGCGTATGTGTAATGGTATGAACCTTATAGACCATTACATTGTTGGAAATCGGGAGGTAGAGGTTCCTGAACGAGGTTTTATGGAGTTTAGAGGTTTTTTAGATAAAAAATGGGTGTGTCAAAGGAAGATGGTAGATACCGGTGGTAGATCCTAACTATGGATCCTAAAGGTATATCCTAATGGTAGATACTCATGGTATATCCTGACAACAGTAGACTTAGTTTTGTGGTAGATTCTAGTAGTAGGTTCTGGTGGAAGATTCTAGTAGTGGCTTCTAACAGTAGATCATGATGGTAGATATTGATAGTTCATCATGATGGTAGATCCCAGTGTTTGATTATAATAGTCACAGACTTATTTTGGTGGTAGCTTCTAGCAGTAGCATCTTGCGGTAGCATCTGGCGGCAGCTTCTAATGGTAGCATCTATTTGTAGCATACTTAATAGGGCATAGAATCTGGATATAGCTTCTAGAAGTATCATACATAGTCTAGAGGAATCTTATGAATGTTTCTTATAAAGGTAGATTATGATGGTATATTCTAGTAGTATCTTTTAATAGTGGTGTATAGTGGTAGCTTCTGCCGGTAGATATTGATAGTAGATCCCAACAGTAGCTCCTCGCAGCAACTCCTGGCATTAGCTCCTAATAGTAGCACCTGGAAGAATCATGTTCTAGTTTTTATTGAACTTACACATTTCCAATTTTTATATTCTCTTTGATGTAAAATGGTTTTAAAGACATACTTAAAGGAATTAAAGGAAGTTTCACCAGAATATATTTATATCCTAAATTTCATAAAAGTTTGATGCTTTTAATTATATCTTCCACATAGAATTTAATGAGATCCATATTAATGGTCAATTATAATTTTATCTGCAATCTAAAATATAAATGGTTTTATATTTTATGATTCTAAAATTAATATCTTTCTCTTCATATTTCCTTCTTTCTTTCTCTCGAGACTAGGGGTCTTAAAGACATTCCCTTAGAGTCATAGAACCCTATTTTTGTTGTTGGTTTGAGTTATTCCTGTAAGTGGTTCCATCCTATTCATACAACCAATATTTTTAGGGTAGTGAATTATGTGAATATTATTTCTTCTAGTTAGGGTATCCTTCACCTCTCTCTAAGTAATATGAAGCTGTAAGGGTTTGTATTTGTTATCCTTGGGAAGATAGTTTGCATCAATCTTATTGAAAATAATTTACCTGTTAAATTGATATTGGAGAGGAATGGAAAGATTCAAATTTCTTTCATATTTTTGATAATTCAATATTGAAAATATGTCCATTAATAGCACTATTAAATGGGTTTTATCCACACTCAAAAGTAACTGATATTTCAATAGATGTTAAAATCCACCCTATATAAAGTCTAAAAAAGTGATTATAAAGTGTAGATTTATCAGAATTTTTTATAACAAAAAACGATTCCCTTTATAATGATTTTTTGGCACTGATAAAGGGTTCCATTAATAAATCTAAAAAAATTTAGACAAAGGCCCCCTTTATTAGTGCTAAAAATGCACTATTAAAAAAGATGAAAAAAATTATTATTTTAATGGACCCCCAACATCCCCCTTTCTCATCTCTTATTACCCCCCCCCCCTTCTTAGTGATTTATTACTCCCCAACACCATCACAAACCACCTTACTTATCTCTATAATTATCTCCCATATACCAGCACACACGTGGAATTGATCCCTTAACCTTCCTTATTTGACGAGATGTCATTTACCACTCTGCAATGCATGTTTTGTTTTATATTTTATGAAATTTTTATTTATTCATACATATATATATATATATATGGATGTTTGTGATATATATACATATATATAATTATATTTTTTCAAATATATTATATATTAATATTCATTTATATATATTAGAAAATAAATAAATATATATGTATGTATAGTTATTTATTAATATGAAAACATATTTATATATAAACATTATATATATATATTAATTCATTTTCATAAATTAAATAAAATTGAAATTTTATCAATTTAATTAAAATTAATAATAAGTATTTATTTACATTTGGTTTATATATTTAAAAATATATTTTTATGTAAATATGTTCAAGTATATATTTATAAAATTGATTTATTATATGTACATATAATAAAATTTGTGTACATTTAATTATAAATGAAACCAAATAAAGAAAAATGCTAAAAAAATTAAAACCATATTATCAATAAGAATGGAATCCGTAGGAATAAATTCAGTCCCCATTGAAGAAAAATACAATAATCCCCCTAAAACGAGTCTGAAATTATATCGAATATTAAAAACCTAGGATACAACGACTAAAAACTCAATTTTGGAAGCCTTATAAAACTTGTTAGAGTGAAAGGGGTTCTTTTAGGTCACCACAACATAGATCTCTTCATAGTATTTGATTTAATGTGTGGTAGATCCCAAATAGACCCCTCGAATCAAAAGTTATTGTCGTTTGAAATTCAAGCCATGTTTTCAATTATCTTAGACTGTTCGGTAATTCATTTAAGTTTTATTTCATACCATTTTCATTAAATTACTATTACTTGATAATAATTACAAAATTAATAATTAATAATATTTTTTAATTATTTTTATAATCCATTTTCCTTAAATATCTTATATATTAAGTGTAAATGTGTATTCAGCCTTATTAAAAACATATTTAAAATATATACACTTAATTTATATCAATACAAATATATAAATATATAAATATATTATTTTTAATAAAATATATTATTTATGAAATATACCCTTTATTAGTGGTAGTAAAAAGTTCTGATAAAGGGAGACCTTTATTAGTGCTATTAAAAAGGCGTTGATAAATCCCCCCCATAAACTCTTTTTTAATAGTAGTGATAAAGGGCCCCCTTTATCTGTTCTTTTTTAGTATCACTGATAAAGTTACTCCCTTTATCAGTTATTTTTTTGTTAGCACTAATAAAGGTCCCCCTTTATCACCACCTTTTCTAGCCCTACTAAAGGGGACCTTTATCATAACTTTTAGCTAGGGTTGATAAACCCTAGTACTGTTAAAGGATGAATCTATAGCAGTGTTATGATATTGAGCTTATATATTCTTATTTTACCAATGAAAATCATGGTTGTCAGGATCCATTGTAAAAAATTTAGTTATAATGTTAGGGATCCCTTGTTTTTATGATTGTTTTATATCACCTTTAATAGAATTTAGATGATCAATTATATCTAGTTAAGGAAATGATCTTCGTAGGAAAATTCTTTTTGTGTGTGAATACCCTTAAAAGTGAAGTGTAATTTATGAAAATACCCTTGAACAATATGAAAAAATTATATGTGGCTCTTTGTGAAAAGTTTTATGATGTGTGAATGTGTTTCATCTTGTGTGGAAATTCAATGGGGTGGTTATTATGGAATGTGGAAGTGATTTGGCATTTGTGATGAGGAGGTGGTTATGGCTATTAATGTGGTTGTGTGGGCTTGTTGGAATGAGGATAATGGGTTATAATTCATTATGATATGATATGTTATTCTAGTTTCCAGAGTATTAAAGGAATCATATAAATTATAACCTTGAAATTAAAATAGTATCATATAGTTTAAAAATGGGTTTAAAAGAATAATAATCAAATGAAATAAAGTGGACCATGTAATTTAAATGGTAAATTTTTATACATGAATTAATGGGATGGAAAATGTGGAATAAGAGGGATGGAAATATAAAATAAAGGGTCTATTTAAATGGAAATTGAATGGTAATGTTAAATAAAAAAATCTCATTAATTTAGAAAGAAGATGAAATGTGGTTTGTGTTTCTTTTGACGGTGTTATGCATTTAGTGTTGGTAAAAAAGTGGTGGAGGTTAAGAGAAAATTTGGAAATGTTGTGAGATAGGATGATGTTCTTATTATGAACCCCTTGGTTAGGGATATGTTCTATGATAATATATATATATATATTGTGTTTCCTTATGATTTTCAATACATGGTCGACCCATTTACGAAACATAGTGCTGACAAAAAATATTTTTTGGGGTGTTTTTACCAACATACTAGTGGTGGTGATGGATGGATGACCAACAACATATCCAATATCCCTCTTTCTAGAGATGATGAAATGCACAGGCTATGATGGAGAGAAGTCAAAAGTGCATTTTCAGTATGTTATGTGATGTGGTGGCCTATGTGTCTTTAGGTGAGGTGTGATGTGACGACATATGTGTTTTTCGGGGAGATGATGAGATGAATTATAGTGGGGTTTGTTCATTATAGGAGGTGGGAACAAGGTTTATTTCCTTCATGTTCATGATTCCATACTATTTTGGTGATGGTTTTGATGTGATGTGATGGAATATATGTCTATCGGATGGGATGGGAAGTGATGTGATGGGATGTGATGAGATTCTATGTGGAAGATGTGGTAGCGCTAGGATATACATCATTGAGGCATGATAGAATCTAATCAGTGATAAATAAATTTGGGGTACCCTTTATATATATGATTCATTTTATGTTATCATACTTTTTTTTGTGAGAGCTCTATGGTGAAGTTTGGATTGGATAGATGACATGACTCTGTGTTTTTCATTCTGCCATTTTCTCATGGGTGCATTAGTATGCTCATTTAATATGTGCACAAGAGACTTTGGTTTTCCTAATTAATATAATTGTATGGTTACCCTACATATATAATTGATTTTTAGTTTTTTGGGATGATTCGGTAGACCATGCTAGACATTACTAGATTTGACCCTTGTATTATTGTTGTATCCATACATTAAATTTTTCTTTTTGGTATTTATATTTGGAGGCTTTTTCTATATCTATTTTATTTTTAAAATCATTGTAGGATGGTTTTTTTTTCCTTTTCTATATTGTTTAATGTATTTTATTTCATTTGATTTATCCCATATCTTGATCCTCTATTTTTATTATACAGTAATGCCTCCCAAAATTCAGATTTTAAACCCATGATGTTGGTTTCCAAACCAAGGCCTACTAGAGGTGAGACACATGGTACAATATCTATCCCCCTCAATGTGGTATATTTGGAGGTATGGGGTCAAGAAAAACTAGTTTCCAAGGATAATTGTTGACAGATAAGATGAGTTTTGTAGTTTGGCATAATGATTATTTTAGGGGTTGGTATAGAAATAGTTCCATTTGACTTTAGTATGTGACACAGGACAGGGAGACCAGCTAGGAATTGTAATTTTAGTGCACCCATGATCTAGTGAATGGAATCTGAGCTTGTTGAATAACTAAGTGAGGTGGGCCTATTTTAAGGGTGGAAACCTTTATGTGTTTCATTCATTAAGATGACTTAAGTTATTGTTTTAATTTTGTGGTTTTTGTTCTTTTAAATTTCAAATAAGTTAAAATTAATTAAAAAAAACTTAATAAAATTCGATATTATAGAGATTAAGAATCTATGTTTCCCTTTAATATATGTCTCTTTGTCATCATCCACGTGTGGTTCAAGAAGTGGAGGTCCAGAAGGCTAATCTGGTTGATCTCTGAAGGGTTAATCTGATTGAGGAGGAGGATCAGTGGATTAAAGTATTGTGTGACTTTTTAGCATTAGGATTTGGGTAAGTATGATGGCCATGATTAAGATGTGGATATGGAGAGCTAGTTGGAGGAGCTTGATATTACCTTCAATTTGATCCAGGAACTGACAAAGTACTAAGTCCCACTAATATTCAGTATGATTTGGGGAGCTACACATCAGTTATGGATATTGTAACTTGTTAAAGGGAAGGAGGCAAATATTTTGTTGTTCAACTTCTAAGAGGAGTTCTATACAGAGTTTCTTTCATTAACAATGAAGTCATTGAATATACATGATTTTATTTCCATTAAGTGGGGGATTATTTCTATGTGAGAGTAGGTGATCAAGTTCAATGTTTTGTTAAACTTTTCTATAGACCTTTTTTTAGATGAGGAGTCTCATGTGAGATGTATTGAGGAGGCACTCCATCCTTTTATCCATTATATGGTTAATCACTTTATGTTACCGATGTCTTGGGAGGTTCAATATAAGGAAGATGTGATCAAGCGCATGAAATCACAAAAAGTTTTACCATGGTAGGAGAACTGAAAGGGTTTCTTGAGGAGTAGTTTTGTTAGTAGTAATATCTAATAACCCATTCCTTCAATGTTTCAACTAGTAGGGACTCGACCTCAAGAAATTACTTACAACCATTCTTGGGCCAGTGGGTTTATTGATTTTCATGGGGTCTTGGGAACAATGTGTTTCATCTCCAGGTTTTGTTTACATCATTGGGATTAATTACCATTGGATTCTTGAGCTCTGAATGGTATAGGTGGATAGGTATAATGTCAGACTTAATATACATTTTTAGTGAGTCTATTTTAGTAGTAGTGGAAGAAGACCTATTCACCTCCAAGAGGGTATCAATTAGGTAGAGGCTTCCCTCAAGGAATTCTTCAAATTCAGGGACCTCGACTTGAGTGTAGTCGTGGAGTAAAATGTCAATATAGAGGTTAAGGAGATGGTATTGGTTAGTTGAGTAAGTGGAGGTGGCAATGTAATAGGGGATAGATATCATTTGAGGTAAAATCAACATGTCATCTACTCTTATTTTTACCTTTCTTGATCATGGAGATTTCCACTCCATTTTATATTCTCTTTTCCTTACTACGGGACTATCCATATAGAATCTTACCATGACACTGGTGTCGACTATACAATTTTTAGGTTAGATAATCTTGTTTGATGTGTGTCAAGGGTGTAGATTGATTATGGGGCCACATCAATACAATGGGGTTCTATTCTTGATTTCAATTTATCTATATAATGTTGTAGTCAACATTGAATTGTTGTATTCTATGCATGATCTTATTTAATGCTTTTTAATGTGAGTTGTGTTCTCATTTGTGGATGACTAAAATGCAGTTTTTATTGGTTAGTGGTGTTTTCAAGTGGGTAGTAGACATGTTGATCCCCTTGTTTTCTTGATGGATGAGTTTTCCATGGAATCAGTGGGCACTGGGGTGGAGGAGATGTAAAGACCCAGAATTTCCTTGTAATTTTTTAAACTATATGGAATTATTATGAGTTCGCAAAAATTGACGGCGCGTGATTCCGAGACCTGGTGTGCCCAGAATTAATTTCTGAACTTTTTTTGGGTATGTTCAGGATACGCATGAGTGGCATTTTGTAAATTTTGAACTGGTGCTAGGAATTGAAATCTGAGGGCATTTTTGTACCCGCAGAGACGATATTCACTAAAGGATACTTTCACCTCGACCGTAGTAGGTCGTGGGTGGAATTTAGATTTCAGAATTTTCACGGGAGAAAATAAAATAAACATACTTTATTTTATTTTATTTTTGAAATTGAAACCTCCAATTTGAATTCATGGTTGTGGGGACCACCCAAAATCTCATAGTTATTATGGGGAAACCCTTGGAATCCTCCCAACATAATGATCCAACTTAACAAGTTTAATTAATTAACTTAATTTGTTAAGTTGGCTCCTCACCTTGCTAGTGGATTGGAAAAATCATTGGATTAGAGGAGGGTTTTGGGAGATCTTGGGTGGGGAACTCTCTATGGAAGAACATCCCCCAATGAAGAACGAGGAAAATGCTTGAGCTCAGATTGGAAGCGCCTTGCGAGAGCAACAAACACCAACGTCCCTTTCCCTGACATCATATCCTTCCTCGCGACATATCCAACAAATGTCCAGCTAGGCATTTAATTTGAAGGATTATTAAATCTATTTGTTGATTATTCATATTCTTGATTCCCAACGATGATGGAAAAAAAACATGTCCATCATTCCCCACTTATACCTTGCCACTTTCCCTTTTTTTTCTTCCCGCATTCTTCGTGCGTTCTTTAACGCCAAATAATTAAGCACGTTGAAAACACACTATTTTTTTATCTGAACATATGGATGTGAATCCCTTGACCCGAGGATCGTGAATATGCGATAATCATATTTGTTTGGGTTTGAACAAATTTTTGGTGAACCTGGGAAGAGGAGGGTGGCCCGCACACCAGCCAGCTGCACGGAGGTAGGGCGATGTGTGTCCACGCAGCCGGATGAGCAGGAATCCATGACCCATCGGCCGTAGTGGAGCAGGGTGGCGGTCAGCATCCAACCGACCACAAGGTGGAGAGGCAGCACGCATATACTCTATTGGAGCAGGCATCTATGGTTTCTAGGTCGTAGTGAAGTTCGGAGGGCATCCAACACCCTGTCGTCCACGGGGGAAAGCAGTGTTGTCATGCCGCTGGGAGCCGGACCTGTCGATGAACTGGTCGACTGTGGCGCACCATGGAGCACCCACTCTGATGGGTCCTGCTTACAAAAACCGAATGAACCTTTGCCGTTCGGGAGACCTTGGAGGCACCCCCCTCTCGGGTGTCTGATAGGGAGGACCCCGCCATGATGGTCCACCCAAAAGCGAGCCGTGCCCAGTAGGCTTGGCCTGCCGTATCCTAGGCCAAAGGGGAAGGACCCGAACCGGGTCCGGTCGGCCCATGCCGGGTCAGGTTGGGTGGGTCTGACCAGGTCGGACTGGACCCGGTCCCATCTGGACCCATTTTTACATTTTTGTCCATAACATGTGATTCAGGTGCTCGTTTGAAGAACTGTCTATGGTTCTGGAATCCTTGGATCGAGATGGCCCTTTTGGTATACTCAACTTGAATTTTGGAATAAATTTGGAGTATGGATGGGTTGGATCTAACCTGAATCAGACTGGGCCCTCATAATGGAAACACTAATAACTTGCCAACTGAGCATCTAATTGACACAACATCTATTGTGTTGGGTCCCTTATGACATGATGGAACATTGGGATACTTATTTGTGGAACTTCGTGGAAGTTCTAGTTAGACCGATGGCATGAGGAGCAGTTCTCTCAAACATGATATTAGTGGGAATTCATTGGATGGTAGTGAGGCGGAGGATGGAGACGGATAATACAGAGGTTAGTTACTTATCGACTCTGGGAAAGTCGGATCCTATGTGGGTCCTTGTGGGGGTTAGTACCTATCAATCTTATTTGGGTCAGTGCTTAGAGATCATGAGTGGTTTATCATGTAACGATCATGTGTGGGTTAGATCCTGTGGGGGTCAGCGCTCAGTGATCCTACGTGGGTCAGCGCATAACAATCCTGTGTGGGTCAGATCCTATGTGGTTCTGTTCTCAATGATCCTGTGTGGGTCAGCGCATAACGATCTTGTGTGGGTCAGATCCTGTTTAGGTCATTACGGGGTTAGTACCTATCGATCTTGTGTGGGTCGGACTCCATATAATCAGCAGTAGTTTCTCTTGACAGAATACGATGATCGAACTTCATGACTGATCATCTGTACTTATATACTTCACTAATACCTATGTGAGATGAGTCTTTAACTTTTTTTTATTCATCTGTGTGGCGTACCTTTGTGATACTTACCTTTTGGGGTATTAGCTTCTTTGTATTTTTTCCTTCATGGAACAGTTGAGGTTTGGGCTAATGAGATAGGCCATGTTTTTCCTCAGGGATGATATGGGTATACTCGATAACTTAGGTATATTTATGGGAATATAACTAAGTAGGGTTGAATGTTGTTTCCATGCATTTTTGTTCATCCTTTATGTATTTTGAGAGACCTTCAGGGGTCTCGGGGTCCCTACTAAGTATTGTTATACTCACCCCTGTACGGGCTTTTCCCGCACCTTTTGGTGTCTTGTGCAAACAACGGATAGCGTTGACTTGGGATGGGGGTACCAGGACTGGAGGCTGGTTGGAGGTGGACCTTAGACGAGACGTATCACAGAGATGACCATTTGAGAGTTATACCTACCCTTCAGGTAGGATCCTTGGTAGGTGTTCACAGGAGCAACTTTAAAGTTTTAATTTTTCTTTCTAGTTTTACTTTCACTTTCCAAACGGGATTGTATTCTCCCCCCCCCCCAATACATACTATACTCACTCTATTTACTATATAGTTTATATTGGGCTTATATCATGTTGAGTTCTTGGTTGTGTGAGATTATAGGTTTTAAAGGAAACGCCTTCCTGGATTTTGGGATATTCCTTTCCGATACTTGTCGTTATCCCCTGGCCTATGGAAGGCGGGCTTAGGGTAGTCACGGCACGGGCCCTAAGGGATGGGTCATGACAAATTGGTATTAGAGGAGTTTGGTTCTACCGAAGAACTAGGACTCTAATATTTTTTGTGTGGAAATAATGTTAGGTGTGATGAGTGTGGTTTTCAGTTTGAGGAATCCATTGTTGGTTCGGTGGCCGACGTATCCATACACCAAGACCCTCACTTCTGATTTCCATCTCAATGCATGAAAACACTAATTGCATGCATGTTTTTGAAAAGTTTTCTTTGTGATCTCTTTAATTCAGCTCATCATGTATAACTTAATAACTGTGGAACACCTGTTTCTTTTTAGGATTCCTCCACACAGACAGCCAGCCAGGGTTCTGGGTAGAGTATAGATGACAGCCCACCAAGTGAAGAGGCTTCAATGCAGGGCCCCCTTACGGCAGTTTTACCATCGGGTGGTGTACCAGTAGCACCACTACCCATTAGGTTTCCTATGACACTAGCCCCAGCAGCAGAGGGTGTACGCCACTTGATCATGTTGCACAAGTTTTAGGGCCAAAGGCCACTGAGGTTCTAGGGAGAGTTGGATCCACAGGCGGTTGAGGATTGTCTAGGGGCCATGGTTAGAGATTTCCGACTGGTAAGGACACCAGCTGATCTCATGGTGATCCTTATCGTCAATATTTTTAAGGCAGCAACGGGAAAATAGTGGAGTTTGATTCTCCAGGTTCACGATGAGGTGAATCTCATCTGGGAAGACTTCAAGAGCCTTTTCAAGGCATATTTCATCCCCGCGACCCAATTCTCAGAGCTTATACAAGAGCTTATCCACTTGCAACATGGAATCATGACTGTAGCTCACTATTCGGTGAGGTTCACTGACCTCCCGCACTACTCCACTAACATGGTACAGGACCCTTTCTTCAGGGCCCGGACATTCAAGAAGGGGCTCAGACAAGAGATTAGAGCTTAGATGGTTTCTCTCAGGATCCTAACGCTGGTGGGGGTCTTAGAGAAATCACTATTAGTGGATAGCTTCCTTGCTGAGAAGTCCCAGGTAGCAAGACCCACCATCAGATGACACATAGTAGATTCATCAACAGCTGGAGGTAGACCGATGACACAGAGGTCCAAGAGGACCAGACCTACAGGTAGACGACTGCAGGATACAGGGTTGGTGGTGCGGGGTTCTTGAGATGGAGATGGATAGGTGAGGATTATGCAGTATTACTCATGCGGTGGGTAGGGTCACATGGCTCATGACTGCCCGATCTTCCATACTTACGACTAGTAGACGGTCGAAGGAACACCTAGGCAGAAGCAAATATTTGATCAAGGAGGTTCGCAGGCTAGAGGAAGATGTGGCAGAGGATCAGGCCATGAAGTAGGCGGTGGGTGACGATTTGAGGTTCTACATCCACCACCTCCAGGTGGTCCACCCCGACCATAGGGATTTGGTGGACAGGGGTGAGCTTAGCTCTAGGCAGCTGAGGCTTACAATCACAGTTCTCCAGAGATGATATGAGGTATGATCTATGTCTACTCCACCCTAGTTGTAGTACTTATAGACACATGTGCCAGTCAATATTTTATTTCCATGACCCTCATTCGGTTCTCAGAGATACCGGTGGAGACATTGGCTCGATCCTTATGGCTAAAGACACCTATAAGTGAGGATTTGACGATTACACACTGATGCCGATAGTGTGAGCTTACTCTAGGAGGTGAGAGATTTGGATGGGATCTTCTAGTAGAGGCGTCTAGGCCTTACAATGTCATCATGGGTATGGATTGGTTATCTACAATCCATGCTCAAATTGACTATATTACACAAAAAGTTCAGTGTGTTTTCATGGATGGGACTAGGTTTTCCTTCACCATCAAGAAGGGAACCATTATAGCACAGTATGGACATACCCGGAGGAGGGTTCAGCCGATCAAACATCAGTTGGATAGCCTTACCCTTGGGGCAGTTGATGTTGAGAGTCCGAGCTATTCTTTAGTGGTGGATTAGTACACTGATATTTTTCCAGATGATGTGTCGGGTCTACATCCTTGAAGAGAGGTGGACTTATACATTGACTTATACCCCTGAACAACACTGATATCTACACATGCATATCGGATGGCTCCCGTGGAGCTTCTAGAGATGCGAGTAAATCTATAGGACTTGTAGAGAAAGGGATTCATTAGGCCCTGTGTTTCTCCTTGGGCAGACCTAATTTTTTTTTCCAAAAAAGGCGGATGGAAGTTTGATACTCTATGTGAACTATCGGCACCAGAACCAGGTGACTGTTAAGAACAAGTACCCACTCTCGGTGATTGACGATCTCTATGACCATCTAAAGGGAGCATGGGGGTTTTCGAAGATACACCTCAGATCAATCTATCACCAGCTTAGGGTATGAGATGAGGATGTGTAGAGGAAGACCTTCATATTTTGGTATGTCCACTAAGAGTTCATGGTTATGCCATTCAGTGTGACCAATATCCCAACAGTGTTCATGGGACTTATGAATAGGATCTTCGATCTGTACCTCAATCACATTGTAGTAGTCTTCATCGACAACATCTTGATATACACAACTATAGAGGAGGAGCACACCTATCATTTTCAAATAGTTCTGGACACACTCCAAGAGCACCAGCTTTATGGTAAGCTCTCGAAGTTCCAGTTCTGGATATGAGATTTTCACTTTCTTGGACATGTCATCTTGGAGGCTGGAGTTGCAGTGTATCTAGAAAAGATTGAGGTTGTGCTTTCTTGGAGGCCACCCAAGAGTGTGATGGAAGTGCGAAGTTTCCTGGGTTTTGCCGGTTACTACTGGAGGTTTGTGCCTGACTTTTCCAAAGTTGTGGCACCCTTATCAGTTTTGAAAAAGAAGTGGAAACCCTTAGTGTGGTTAGAGAGATGCCATCTGAGTTTCTAGGAGCTGAGGTAGAGACTAATGAGTGCCATCATCTTGAGGCTACCAGAGGATGGCATTGGATATGTAGTCTACTACGACGCGTCAGGGACTAGACCTAGATGTGTCCTGATGCTGGAGCAAGCAATGATCGTAGATGATTCTTGATAGCTGAGACCGCATGAGTAGAACTACGCTACCCATAACTTAGAGTTAGCAGCAATGGTCTTCTCCTTGAAGATGTGGAAACATTACCTGATGGGAGAATGTTTTACAGTTTTCTCTAATCACAAGATTCTCAGGTATATATCCTCTCAAAAGGACCAGAAACTAAGATAGTGGCATTGTCTTAGGTTCCTCTATATCTATGTATTCAAGATATTCTATAATCATAGGAAGGGGAATGTAGTAGAAGATGCACTCAGTAGGAGGTCTAGTATATAGTTGCTGAGTTAGGTGACCGAAAAGTTAGCCTCCTTTCAGATATCCTACGTGGATCAAGATGGTATAGATTATCTTCAAACTCTGACAGTCATTCCCCAACTCCTTCAATGAGTTAAGAAGGCACATCTTGGGGACAAAGAATATGGGGATCAACGTCCTTATATATCCACAGGACATGATTCTAATGAATTTTCTGAAGGAGGGGAGCACGTCATCCTCTACAGAGGGCGTACTATGGTACCGGTGGCACTACAGGATGAAGTGATGAGGGTGTTCCATACGTCCCCTCTAAAGGTATATCCAGGAGTGGAAATGATATACCAAGAACTTTGGTGTCATCACTGGTGTCCGGGAATGAAGAAAGTCGTAGAAGAGTTTGTCTCACAGTGCCTCACTTGTCAGTAATTGGAGGAAGAGCACCAGGTTCCAGCGGGCTTAGTTCATCCACTAGAGGTGCTAGAGTGGAATTAGTATGGAATCTCCATGGAATTTGTGACAGGATGTCCACGCATGTCCAAGGGGAATGATTCTATCTGGTTGATCATTGACTGAAACACCAAGTCTTCCAACTTACTACCTTTCAAAGAGCAGGGATCCGTAGAGAGATTGGGATACCTCTACGTGAAGGAGATTGTGCGGATTAATAGAGTTCCATCTACGATTGTCTTCGATCATGATGCAAGTTTTACTTCCCGGCTATGAAAGGGGTTGTAGGAGGCATTCAGGACACAACTTTAGTTGAGCACCACCTTCCATCCTCAGACTGATGGTCAGACTGAACGGACCATTCAGACCCTTGAGGAAATACAATGTGCTTGCGTCCTTGATTTTGGACATAGTTGGGAGGATCACTTGCCTTTGGTGGAGTTCGTGTACAACTAAATCTACCAATCCATCATTGGAATGGCACCATTTGAGGGGTTGTACGGTCGACCTTGCAGATCACCTTTGTGTTGGACTGACCCAGGGGAGTCAGCACTCAAGGGACCATAGATGGAATGGGATACCATAGAGAAGGTGAAGATCATCCAGGAGTGGATGGAGACTGCACAGAGTAGGAAGAAGTCTTATGCTAACAAGAGACAGAGACCTCTAGAGTTCGAGGATGGTGACCATGTCTTTCTGCGGGTTTCACCTCAACGAGGTTTGTGGAGATTTGGTTGGGTGGAAAGTTATCTCTGAGTTTCATCGGACCCTTTCAGGTCCTTAGCAGTGTTGGTGAGGTGCCATACCACCTAGACATCCCACCGCTGTTGGAGAAGGTTCAAAACGTCTCCCACGTATCCCAACTGAGGAGAAACGTGCATGACCCATCTCACGTCATCGGCCAAGATGAGATGGACGTCGACGATGGGGAGATGTTTTCAGAGGTTTCAGTGGAGATTGAGGATCCACAAGAGTGGTTCCTTCATGGGTGTTCAATACCTATGGTGCGTGTTCGTTGGAAGCATAGGAACCTCTAGGAGAGAACATGAGAGTGGGAGGCTCAGATTCAAGCTCAGTACCCCCACTTGTTTCCCTAGTTTGTGTTGTGGATTTCAGGGTTGAAAATCCTTGAGGTGGGGAGAAAGTAAAGACCCGGAATTTTCCATGTAATTTTTTAACTATATAAAACAATTACGAGTCCATGAAAATTGACGGTGCATGATTCTGAGGTCCAGTGTCCCCATAATGAATTTTTGAAAAAAAATTCGGGTACGTTCAGTAAACGTGCGAGTGGTGTTTTGTAACTTTTGAACCAGTTATTGGAATAGAAATATGAGGATAGCATTGAACTCAAAGCACCAATATTCACTTAAGGATACTTTCACTTCAACCTTAGTAGGTTGAGGGTGGAATTTATTTTTCAGACTTTTCATGGGAGAAAATAAAATAAACATGCTTTATTTTGTTTTATTTTTAAAATTGAAACCCCCCATTTAAATTCATGGTTTTGGGGACCACCCGAACTCTCCCAATTAATATGGGAAAACCCTTGGAATCCTCCCAACATAACAAGCCAACTTAACTTGTTTAATTAATCAAATTAATTTATTAAGCTGGCTCCTCACCTTGCTGGAGGATTGGAAAAATCATTGGAAAATAAGAGGGTTTTGGGAGAGCTTGGGTGGGGAACTCTCAAATAAAGAACATCCCCCAAGGAAGAACAAGGACAATGCTATAGCCTTGATAAGAAGCATCTTGCGGGAGCAACGAACTCTGACGTCCCCTTTACCAACAACATCTCCTTCCTCACAATATCTCCAATGAATGTCAAGGTAGGGGTTTAAATTGAAGGATGATTAAATATATTTATTGACTCTTCATATTCTAGATTCACAACAATGATGGCCAAATTAACATGTCCATCTTTCCGCACTTATACCTTGCCTCTTTCCCTTTTGTTCTTCATGTGTTCTTCGGACGTTCTTCAACGCCAAATAATTAAGCCCACTAAAAACAAAATATTTTGTTGAGTGCGACATATGGACATGGAGCCTTCGACCCAAGGATCGAGAATATGCGGTCATCATATTTTTTCCTGCTTAGAACAATATTTAGGTGACCGTGGAAGAGGTGGGTAGTCGGCACACCCACCGGCCTCACGGAGGTAGGGTGACATGCGTCCACACCACTGAATGAGAAGGAAGCCACAACCTGTCGACTGCTGCGGAGTAGGGTGGAAGATGACATCCGGCCGGCCACATGGAAAAGCGTCGATGGGTGTGTGAACTACCTGAGCAGGAGGCCACAGCCACTTGGCCACTGCGGAGGCTGGAGGGCAGCCATCACCTAGCTGACTGCAGAGGACATCGGCGCTGTCACACCCCTAGGAGGAGGACCGACCAGCCATGGTGCACCAAGCAGGACCCCCTCCGACAGGTCCCACTTCTAAAAACTGAATGGCCCTTTGGCTGTTCAGGTGACCTAGGAGCCCCCCCCCCTTCTGTGCATCGGCTAGGGCGGACCATGCCTCGTAGGTCCACCCAACCTCGGGACGTGCCCAACGGTCCGAGAGGGATGGGCCCACCATGGCCAAGGACAACTGGGCTGGACCCGGACTGGGTTGGATCAGACCTGGCCGGGTCGGGCCGAGTCTGTCTGCCTGGGTTGGACCAGATCTGGGCCCATATTGACACAGTTTTACCTTTATAGCCATAACATGTGATCTGGGCATCCGTTTGATGAAACGCCTATGTAATTTCAATCCTTGCAATGAGACAGTCCTTTTGGTTTACTCTACTTGAGTTTTGGAATAAAGTTAGATTACGGCTGGGATAGATTGATCTCAAATCCAACCGGGCCCTAGGAATGGAAACACTAATAACTAACAGACCGGGCGTCCGATTGACGCATTTTCTATTGTGTTAGGTCCCTTATGACGTGAAATACCTTTGGGGTAATTCTTTGTGGAAGTTTGTGGCAGTTTAGGTTCTACCGATGGCTTGAGGAGTGGTTCTCCGAAACGTGCTATTAGCAGGAATCCAGTGGCTGGAAGTGAGGTGTAGGTTGGAGACGGATAATACGGAGGTTAGTTACCTATTGACTCTGGGTGGGTCGGATCCTGTGTGGGTCATTATGGGGGTTAGTACCTATTGATACTATGTGGGTAAGCTCTCAGTGATCCTTTGTATATCAGCACATACCGATCATGTATGGTTCAGATCCTATGTAAGTCAGTGCTCAGTGATCCTGTGTAGGTCAACGCATACCAATATTTTGTGGGACAGTGCTCAGTGATCCTGTGTGGGTCAGTGCATAACAATCCTGTGTCGGTCATATCCTGTGTGAGTCATTGTGGGGGTTAATACCTATCGATCCTGTGTGGGTCAACGCATACCAATCATTTTTGGGTCAGCGCTTAGCGATCCTGTGTGGGACAGCAAAAACCAATCATGTGTGGGTCAGATCCTATGTGGGTCATTATGGGGGTTAGTACCTATCGATCATGTGTGGGTCAGACTCCGTATAATCAACAGCAGTCCCTTTTGATAGAATACGATGATCTAGATTCACGACTGATCATCTGTACTTCTATAATTCACTAATACTTATGTGAGACAAGTCTTTACCTTTGTGGTATTCTTCTATGTGGAGTACCTTTGTCGTACTTACCATTGTGGTGTTACCTTCGTGGTATTCTTTCCTTCATGGAACATTTGAGTTTTGGGCTAATGAGTTGGGCCTTGTGTTTCCTCATGGATGAGATGTGTATACTTGATAACATAGGTATATGTATGGACATCTACCTAAGTAGGGATGACTGTTGTTTCCATGAATTTTGGTTCATCTTTTATGGATTTTGAGAGACCTTCTGGGGTCTCTGGGTCCCTACTGAGTATTGTTATACTCACCCCTACATGGGCTTCGCCCGCACATTGTTGTGTCTTGTGTAGACAACAGACGGCGTTGACTATGGATGGGGGTACCAGGACTGAAGGCTACTCGAAGGTGGACCTTAGATGAGGCGTATTGTAGAGACGACCATTCGAGATTTGTACCTACCCTTCAGGTAGGATCCTTGGTGGGTGTTCGCAGGATCTATTATTCAGTTTTACTTATACCTTTGAGTTTTAATTTGACTTTCTAGATGGGCTTGTATCCCCCCCTTTACTTATTGCACTCACTCTGTTTACTATATAGTTTACTTTGTTCTTATATCTTGTTGAGTGCTTGGTTGTGTGAGATTACAGGTTTTAAAGGCAATGCCTTCCCAGTTTTAGGGATTTGCCTTTCCGGTGCTAGTCACGAGCCCCTGGCCTATGTAAGGCGGGCTTGGGGTAGTTAAGGCATGGGACTTGGAGGATGGGTCGTGACTAGAGAATCATGGTATTTTCATGGAATTTTGGGATTTTTTTACCAAAGAGGATGTGATGCTACACCCTCAATGTGATTTTGAGTTTGGGATAGATCTATGACCAGATTGTTCTATAATTATGATGGATCCTTATCGAATGGAACTCATGGAGTTGCAGGAGTTGCGGATTCCGATAGATGATCTAATGTAGAAGGGTTTCATCTAGAAAATTTTGTCACTATGGGGTGCTCCAATTATATTCCACAAGATAGAGGACTGTAGTCTGAGGTTATGTATCGAATACCAGAGGTTATAATAGGTGAAAATCAATACTTTTTACCGTATTATAAGTTTAAATGATCTTTTTAATTATATGATAGGGAATAGTTGGATTTATAATATTGATCTATAGTTTGGATATCACTATATGAAGGTGAAATATGAGGATATTATGAATAATTAGTTCATACGTAGTTATACGAACATAGAGTTTTTATTAATGATGTTTGGTGTCACAAACACATTATTTGTGTTCATGGAGATAAAAAATCAATTTTCCATGAATTCTTAGAAAAACTCATAGAAATTTTCATCGATGACATCTAGATGTACTGTAATTAATATTAATATCATATTAGTCATCTAAGAGTCATTTTTCATGTTCTTAGACACCATAGACTCTATGGAAAGTTTTCCAAGTGAATTTTCTAGAACCGAGAGGTGTGCTTCTAGGGAATGTGTTATCTTACTAGGGTGTGGCAGTAGACCCATCAAGTGTTAAGGTGGTTGTTTCTTGTGAAAGGCCCAATAATGAGGGGGAGGTTTGTAACATTCTTGGTCTTGAGGGATATTACCTGAGGTCTGTATACAACATCTAATATATTTCAGTACAATTGAAATCCTTGATTAGGAAGGACCCGACTTTCATCTCGACTGAACTGTGTCAGGAATAATTTGATTATCTGAGGGGAAAGTTTTTCAATTTACCAATTATTTAGTTTACATAGGATGGTGTATCATTTGAGTTGTTTTCTGATGCTTTCATTATTGTATTGGGATGAATCTTGATGCATATTAAGGTAGTGATATCTTATGGTTCAAGCAAATTAATCCCCATGTGTAACTATCTCACCCATGATCTTGGGTTTGTAGTGTTTATGTTTGTTATGAAGTTTTGGAGAAATTTTCTCACTGGGGAGTGTTTTGTGGTCTTTTAAGATAGTAAGAGTTTAAAGTATATCTTGTCTATGGATGATCTAAATCTGCAGTAATAGAGGTGGATGAAGATTATTCAGGATTATTATTTTTAGATCTCTTACACCTCAGGAAAGGGGAGTGTTTTGGTGGATGATTTGAGAAGTAATTCAATGGAAGGAAGTGGGTTGAGAGTCTGGAGATTCTTGGAGAGTGATGGAAGAGTTGGTCTCCCTATAATTAAATGGGAGTATGTTTGATGGTATTGTTTTCCTATTTCATATGTTAGTGTAGTCTTCTTTGAAGTAGACGTAGGAGGAGTCTCAGTGGAGAGGATTAGAGCTAGATATGATGGGTGATTGTGTTGTCCATGGTGATTCTTTGAAAGGATGGTTGGAGGATAATCTGAATAATATGTTGATTCAGGGGTGGTTGTTTGCTTCGGTAGTGATGTGTGAGGGAGTCTGTCATGAGTTTCATAGATCAAAATTTTTTGTGCACCTTAGGGTTTCCAAGATGTACCGTGGATTGAGGATGCAATTTTTTTTGTTTGGGATGAAATGATTTGAGGTAGATTTTGTGGGTTAGTGTAACACCCCAAGATTTTATGAAAAATATTCTTTTTAATTTCATGTCTTGTGTTGTACGCTACACCAAAAGGATCTTGCACAACACGCATCCTTTACTTGCCTTTCATTACACTCAATCGCGGCCTTCCTCGATAGCGTGTGTAGTACGCAATACCGAGTTTCACTAAACAACGATTTGCTATTAAAATATTATTAAAACTAGCTGTTATGAATAGTAATAACCAATTTTTGAAATTTTGTAAATTTTATCTTTCAAAATGGACTTCATTTTTGGATTCGGAATATTAAAATTATCTTAGGGTGAAATTTTGGTACTTTTCGGATAGCTTTCATATTCTGATGAATAGTGAAAATTACTAAATTTTAATTAAAAACAACTTTTTTAATAGAAATAATTAATAGTGATAAATTATTAATTTGAGTGGTTCTAAAGTATATTTAGAATATATTTTTACAATTTAATACAATGTTGGTCATTGGATGTAATTTCACATTTAAACCAGTTATAAACAAGTGTCAATCTTTTGATATTTATTATCTATTAAAAACACGCTATTTGTTTTGACGATGGGAATTAAATTTTAAATTAGTTAATGTAACTGATATGTTTTGAATTTGATAAAATAGAAATGATTTTTGAATGCATAATATCAAATATATCTTAGGCCTAATTTTTGGTATTTTTCTGGAAACTTTCATTTTTTAATGAATAGTGAAACCACTAAGTGGTAGTTAAAAAACTGAATTTTTCATAAAACTTAATTTTACTACTTCTGTGAGTGGAATTTCGAAAATCCGAGAGACACGGTTAATATCAAAGACTAAAATTTGGTTCAATGAGATGAAAATAATTTTTGGTGAATAGTAACTTTTTACTTTTATTTACCACGGTTAAAAGTAAATAGGGTAATTAAGGGTAAAAATGATATTATTATTACCCTAACACATGTCCTAATTCTATTGGATAAGTTTAATTCGACCAAAAACAACCTTAGGAATAAAATATGACCATTTAGGCCCACTTGGATTAGATTAGGACATTTATTATTAATTTATTTAAAGAAGGGTTAAAATAGTTAAAATCAAGGTTTAATAAGTAAATCATTTTTAATATAGGGTTATACATAAGATAAATTAGACTATAAATATTCATTAGAAATATAAAAATATTTCCTACATTAGGATATTTTATTTGTAATTTTTAGACATTAAATAATTTAATTTATTTATGACACAACGATGATGAAGTAATTACCTTTTTAAGAAAATATTAACATAATTGATGTTATAAATGCCCAAATAAATGTAATTTGAGACTTTTTATGACTTACACTAATTTTATAGGTTAATATGACATGTTATTGTTTATTTAAGTAACTTTTTTCGAACTTATCATTCTGTTATGAATTTCATAAAAATCATGTACCAAATAGTACCAAAATTGACATAAATTAGTTTTTAAAACAAATATTATATTATTAATTGTTATTTTATTCCTAAAAATCTAAGGTTCGGCCAAATGACTTATATAATGTTATATATATTAATAATAGACAACTTGTGGTTCGTTTGTCTTGATATAGTAAATTTATTAACCATATAGTGTAAGAAAACAAAAAGACACGGTAAAAGTTAAATTATTTAACTTAGAGTTAAATCTAATTTATAAGGTTAAAATAAAAACCTAAACTTGTCTAAATCCTATTGTATTAGAGTATTTCGACCCATACCCACCTTAGCTTCGAAATATATCAATTTTTAGCCATTTAAAACCGAACTTGACTTTATAATAAAATAATATTTTTAGTTTTCCCAAAGGTGCCCCTCTCCTCCCTTATAAAAGGGAACCTCCTCCCTCTCCTCCTCACACCAATTTGAGAATTCAAGATCGGCCAACCCCTGACAAAATCTCTTCTCCACTTCCCTAGTATCATCCTAGAGGTCCTGGTCTTCTTCAAAGACCATCCTTAGTTCTTTAAGTGGATGTTAAGAAAAGGCGCGTCAAAAAGAGGTAATATCCATTACCGATCTTTTTCAATTTCTTTCTTCTTCAACTTCTTCTTCTTTAGTTGTTTCATGATAAAGTAATAACATAAGAATTTCTTATATACTTATATGTTATTATAAATATGAAACAACTCTAATTAACCTTCTATCCATCCTACGGAAAAAGGAAATCACCGCGCGTGCGTACGTACGGAATACCGTCTCCACGCCGTGGTGTAATCTATTTTCCGCAACCACCTTAATTGGAAGGGTATAATGGTGTAATGAGTAACTATATATGATTATTATAAAGTGATATTTATACTGAAATAGTATACATACACTTCAACATAAGTTCACAATCATGAGAACGATATCATCGCTCGTGCGTACGTACGGACTACCGTCTCCACGACGCGATGAGATTCATTCTCCATGTTAACCATTTAAGAATGCTTATAAAGTATATATAAGCAATAATAATGAAATATATGACATTATAGAGCTACTGGATTTATTTATATATGTATGTCATCTACTTACTTCCATTCAAGACAATAAGAAAAGGAAAACAGCGTTCATGCGTACGTACGGACTACCGTCTCCATGAACAGTGTGTTTCATTTCATTTATCTATCTATTATATATATATATATATACTGAATATATATGATATATAAATCCTGTTTTATATTCTGGAAGTAATTAAATCATGATTTATGTAATAATAATTTCAAGAACAACAAGTCCAAACACCTACGATAAATGAAACGATTTTACCCAAAACGCTTTTTTAACATGGAATTTACAAAAGAACGGGTAATATAAAGTCATAAGTGAACCATATATGATATCATTAAAATGAATATTATTCTGTAATAAGTTAATGACATTATTTAAATCATTATACAGGATGTTCGGATATGTACAAAGCATATTGGACATAAGGTAAGGGAAATATCACAATCTCATTTTTATCCGAGATTGTTTATACTTTGAAATTTACTGGGGTGTATTTTATCATCCACATCAATGTTTCCTCAATATGTAATATTATTTCTATCCACCTACAATTGTTTAAATCCATTTTTACCCTTTTTTGAGTTTTAGTAAAAGATATGAAAGGAATCTTTTATCATTTTTCATACGAGGTACTTTTTGACTTTTCCGAAAAAAGTACGAAGAATGTTTTTTTTTACTTATACGGCATGAATGGATTTTTAAAACATTACTTCCAAGAATATTCCTTTAAATGTTTTCAAGTTTATTTTTATTCAACTTCTTCTAGTTTAAAATGGTATGACATGTTAAGAAAGGAAAATGTTTTTGAATTTGAAAGGATATTTTCCTCAAGAATGGAGTTCAAGTGTTTTATCAAAATTATTTTCCATATAAGATAATAAAGGGTTCTGTTTCTATCCCTATTTTTACATTGATTTGACTATGTTGTGATGGAATTATTTTTATGAATTCCTTTATCTTATATTAATTGTTTTATGATGTCACGATGTTTAAGATTCCCATTTTTATTACATGAGTTATGCAATGATTTATGATTTTTGATTTTGTGGCACACATAAGAATGGTATCATTATGAGATGGGTGGGACCTATATCTCCCTCCAATGAATTGGGTAAAGATTTTATATCTCGTCAGATAGACATGGCTGGAACGGTAGGTTATACCGGTTCAGTGAAACAGGACTGAAACGAGGGTGACTCGGTTCAAAAATGGACTTTGTCCACTAAGATAGTCTTGGCAATGAGTCTTGACTAATAAGATATGATTATCTATGATTATGTGTGTATGCCAAAAAGTTTCATGTTTTATGTTATGATTATTGGGATTTCATTTCACTACTATGATTTATCCCATGTTATGAAATTATGCTCTCTCTTTTGCAGGTTAAGATTTCCAAAAGATATGTTCTTATGAATATGAAGTGATTGATATTTCTTTCTTTACCCTTACCAAGCATTTGAGCTCACCCTTTTATGTTTTCTTTTCCCCGGGATATAAATAAAGGTTTTAGGTAAGAAAAAAAGGAAGATCTTTATGGGATATGTTGAAGATCTTTCACCATGATTAGATGATTACATTCCGAGTTTCCAAAGACACTAAACTATTATGGTCCTTGTGTGTGTGTTTTTGTAATGTACTAAGTATTCCCCAAAAGTAATGTAATGTCCATGTACGTAAAGCTTCGGGTCTCTACAGTTGGTATCAAAGGAAATGTTTAGTCAACCTTTGGAAACTAGGATGTGAAAACGTTAGTGAGATCCCTAGATATATTTCTATGGTATGTCTAGGGATGTCCCTAAGGATAAATATATGTATAGTATATAGTCCTAGAAATATGGTAACGATATTAGATTAAACAAAAGATGTTAGATATTGAAGTTACTCCCCCTTTATTATGATTTTTGCCTCTCACACTATTCTTTTTGGGTTTTAGAAAATGGATGGAAACAAGATGATTCACGATAATGGAGGATATGACGGACAATGGAATGATATTCTTCATGAGAAACCCAATGAAATGGGATTTGGAGGTCCAAACATCATTATTATGCCGAATCAGAAATCTCATAATATGATCAATAAAGAAAAATTTGGTAAGTTTCCTGACTCGGATAATAAGAGAAAGATGGAGTTTCATGATGATCATAGAGGAAAGAAAGTTCAATTTCCCCTATGTAAATCATGTGGAAAGATGCATCATGGAGAATGTTTCAAAGGAACTGGAAGATGCTTTGGGTGTGGAAAAGAAGGACACAAAGCCAGTAAGTGAAAAGGAAAAGGTTTAGTTAACACCAGGGATGAGGATAATGGTCTTGCTACGACATCAAAAATGGTTAAATGTTTTAAATGTGGAATGTACGGGCATTATGCAAACCAATGCCCTAAAGGAAAGTCTCATGAAGAGAATAAATATGGTTGTATGGGTAGTATTTATGTTGATGATGATGAAGAGACTACAAATGATATGTGAGATGAAAGAATTGTTGAAGCTCGGTCAATGGTTTAAGAAGGTTGTGGAATGATTACATGTTTATCAAGTGTAATGTTGTATAAGTAATCTCATAGTACTATGGAATAAAGAGACATCTAAGGATTGTTACACTGTTGTCTTTCCTTGAGTTTTGAAATTGTATGATTAATGGTACTGGTATCCATGAAAGGTTATTCAGATATTTTTGGAAAGTAGATGATATGCGCATAATGAAGGGATAAGGAGAAAATTAAATGTTTGATAGTATTCATGAGCTCATGACTGATATAAGGAAATAGTTATATCATGGTTTGAGTATATATAATTTTGAGGATTTTGGTATGTGGAAAGAGTTATCTTTTGACAGCACTCATGTTTTCACTAAGATTCAATGGGTATTCATTTTTCAAGAGATTACATGATTATGGTATTCACATGACTGGAATGTGACGAACAAGATATATGAGGGATAAATGATTGCATTCACGTGATCATTTATTCTATACTATGAGCTTGGACCAAAGTATTTTAGATAAGCCTAAAGATTGGAATGGATTATGTTGGACATAAGTTAGTATTGTTTAAGGATAAAACTTTTTTGATATTGTTGATGGGATGTTATAGTAATATAAAAAGGACAACCTGCAGGACGGGCGACAGCCCATCGTGTCAGACAAGGCTGTGAGAATCGAACCCACAACCGAAGTGCGACTGGCCTTTATCTCCTACCACTGGCCTACAGGAAGTCCCTGTTTAGTAGAAACAAGTTTTATTTTATTATGCGGTATGATATATGAAGTATAGGTTCATTCTTGGAATCATATATGATTAACCTCACCATAGATGGACTTATGTATATTTGATAACTTTTGCTAACCTTTTGTTTGAAACAGATGGAATGACCCATCATTCTATCACATGATCAATTAACACTTCATTAATAACAAATTCAACTTCATTTCTTTAAGAGATGAAGTGGAAATTGTTCAAAGTGCGAACAACAGTGAGATTGTACCAAAATAAAGTAAGTATTTATTCTAATTCAAATTCTTCAACTTTAGGAAAATGATTTTAAAAACCAAGAATGTTGTCCTAGTGCTCTTATATCCGATGAATCAAATGGTACCTTAGATCATCACAAATTTATGGCTTTGTGATTGCTGGCTTTTCCATAGCCATGTTCTCTACCACTCTCCATCAGAACATGATGGTTAGATTTCTCTTCCATATCCATATTTTCACCTATGTGGAAACCCAGTGATTAGTTTATTTGGGTAACTGTTACGTTTCATACTTTTGTTTTTAAAGATTGGTTTTGGTATTCCTTTTTATGATGTGGGTTTCTATTAAAGAAAATTTCGAATAGTAAACCATTTATAACCCCGACAAATTTCAAGGGCGAAATTCATTTTAAGGGGGGTAGAATGTAACACCCCAAGATTTTATGAAAAATATTCTTTTTAATTTCATTTCTTGTGTTGTACGCTACACCAAAAGGATCTTGCACAAGACGCATCCTTGACTTGCCTTGCATTACACGCAATCGCGACCTTCCTCGATAGCGTGTGTAGTACGCAATACCGAGTTTCACTAAACAACGATATGCTATTAAAATATTATTAAAACTAGCTGTTATGAATAGTAATAACCACTTTTTGAAATTTTGTAAATTTTATCATTCAAAATGGACTTCATTTTTGGATTCGGAATATTAAAATTAGCTTAGGGTGAAATTTTGGTACTTTTCGGATAACTTTCATATTCTGATGAATAGTGAAAATTAATAAATTTTAATTAAAAACAACTTTTTTAATATAAATAATTAATAGTGATAAATTATTAATTTGAGTGGTTCTAAAGTATATTTAGAATATATTTTTACAATTTAATACAATGTTGGTCATTGGATGTAATTTCACATTTAAACAAGTTATAAACAAGTGTCAATCTTTTGATATTTATTATCTCTTAAAAACACGCTATTTGTTTTGACGACGGGAATTAAATTTTAAATTAGTTAATGTAAATGATATGTTTTGAATTTGATAAAATAGAAATAATTTTTTAATGCATAATATAAAATATAGCTTAGGCCTAATTTTTGGTATTTTTCTGGAAACTTTCATTTTTTAATGAATAGTGAAACCACTAAGTGGTAGTTAAAAAACTGAATTTTTCATAAAACTTAATTTTACCACTTCTGTGAGTGGAATTTCAAAAATCTGAGAGACACGGTTAATATCAAAGACTAAAATGTGGTTCAATGAGATGAAAATAATTTTTGGTGAATAGTAACTTTTTACTTTTATTTACCACGGTTAAAAGTAAATAGGGTAATTAAGGGTAAAAATGATATTATTATTACCCTAACACATGTCCTAAATCTATTGGATAAGTGTAATTCGACCACAAACAACCTTAGGAATAAAATATGACCATTTAGGACCACTTGGATTAGATTAGGACATTTATTATTAATTTATTTAAAGAAGGGTTAAAATAGTTAAAATCAATGTTTAATAAGTAAATCAATTTTAATATAGGGTTATACATAAGATAAATTATACTATAAATATTCATTAGAAAGATAAAAATATTTCCTACATTAGGATATTTTATTTGTAATTTTTAGACATTAAATAATTTAATTTATTTATGACACAACGATGATGCAGTAATTATCTTTTTAAGAAAATATTAACATAATTGATGTTATAAATGCCCATATAAATGTAATTTGAGACTTTTTATGACTTAAAATAATTTTATAGGTTAATATGACATGTTATTGTTTATTTAAGTAACTTTTTTAGAACTTATCATTATGTTATGAATTTTATAAAAATCATGTACCAAATAGTGTCAAATTGACATAAATTAGTTTTTAAAACAAATATTATATTATTAATTGTTATTTTATTCCTAAAAACTATGGTTAGGCCAAATTACTTAGATAAGGTTATATATATTAATAATAAACAACTTGGGGTTCGTTTGGCTTGATATAGTAAGTTTATTAACCATAAAGTGTAAGAAAACAAAAAGACACGGTAAAAGTTAAATTATTTAACATAGAGTTAAATCTAATTGATAAGGTGAAAATAATAACCTAAACTTGTATAAATCCTATTTTATGATAGGATTTCGACCCATCCCCACATTAGCTTCGAAATATATCAATTTTTAGCTATTTAAAACCGAACTTGACTTTATAATAAAATAATATTTTTAGTTTTCCCAAAGGTGCCCCTCTCCTCCCTTATAAAAGGGCATCTCCTCCCTCTCCTCCTCACACCAATTTGAGCATTAAATCACGTCCAACCCCTGAAGAAATCTCTTCTCCACTTCCCTAGTATCATCCTATAGGTCCTGGTCTTCTTCAAAGACCATCCTTAGTTCTTTAAGTGGAGGTTAAGAAAAGGCGCGTCAAAAAGAGATAATATCCATTACCGATCTTTTTCAATTTCTTTCTTCTTCAACTTCTTCTTCTTTAGTTGTTTCATGATAAAGTAATAACATAAGAATTTATTATATACTTATATGTTATTATAAATATTAAACAACTCTAATTAACCTTCTATCCATCCTACGAAAAAAGGAAATCACCGCGCGTGCGTACGTACGGAATACCGTCTCCACGCCGTGGTGTAATCTATTTTCTGCCACCACCTTAATTGGATGGGTATAATGGTGTAATGAGTAACTATATATGATTATTATAAAGTGATATTGATACTAAAATAGTATACATACACTTGAACACAAGTTCACGATCATGAGAACGATATCATCGCTCGTGCGTACGTATGGACTGCCGTCTCCACGACGCGATGAGATTCATTCTCCATGTTAACCATTTAAGAATGATTATAAATTATATATAAGCAATAATAATAAAATATATGACATTATAAAGATACTGGATTTATGTATATATGAATTTCATCTACTTACTTCCATTCAAGACAATAAGGAAAGGAAAACAGCGTTCATGCGTACGTACGGACTACCGTCTCCATGAACGGTGTGTTTCATTTCATTTATCTATCTATTATATATATATATATATACTGAATATATATGATATATAAATCATGTTTTATATTCTGGAAGTAAGTAAATCATGATATAAGTAATAATAATTTCAAGAACAACAAGTCCAAACACCTACGATAAATGAAACGATTTTACCCAAAACGCTTTTTTAACATGGAATTTACAAGAGAATGGGTAATATAAAGTCATAAGTGAACCATATATGATATCATTACAATGAATATGATTATGTAATAAGTTAATGACATTATTTAAATCATTATACAGGAGGTTCGAATACGTACAAAGCATATCGGACATAAGGTAAGGGAAATATCACAATCTCATTTTTATCCGAGATTGTTTATACTTTGAAATTTACTAGGGTGTATTTTAACATCCACATCAATTTTTCCTCAATATGTAATATTATTTCCATCCACCTAAAATTGTTTAAATCCATTTTTACCCTTTGGTGAGTTTTAGTAAAAGATATGAAAGGAATCTTTTGTCGTTTTTCATACGAGGTACTTTTTGACTTTTCTGAAAAAAGTACGAAGAATGTTTTTTTAACTTATACGACATGAATGGATTTTTAAAAAATTACTTCCAAGAAGATTCCTTTACAAGTTTTCAATTTTATTTTTAATCAAATTCTTTTAGTTTAAAATGGTATGACATGTTAAGAAAGGAAAATGTTTTTGAATTTGAAAGGATATTTTCCTCAAGAATGGAGTTCAAGTGTTTTATCAAAATTATTTTCCATCTAAGATAATAAAGGGTTTTGTTTCTATCCCTATTTTTACATTGATTTGACTATGTTGTGATGGAATTATTTTTATGAATTCCTTTATCTTATATTAATTGTTTTATGATGTCACGATGTTTAAGATTCCCATTTTTATTACATGAGTTGTGCAATGATGTATGATTTATGATTTTGTGGCACACATAAGAATGGTATAATTATGAGATGGGTGGGACCTATATCTCCCTCCAATGCATTGGGTAAATATTTTATATCTCATGAGATAGACATGGTTGGAATGGTAGGTTATACCGGTTCAGTGAAACAGGACTGAAACGAGGGTGACTCGGTTCAGAAATGGACTTTGTCCACTAAGATAGTCTTGGCAATGAGTCTTGACTAATAAGATATTATTCTCTATGATTATGTGTGTATGCCACAAAGTTTCATGTTTTAAGTTATGATTATTGGGATTTCATTTCACTACTATGATTTATCCCATGTTATGAAATTATGCTCTCTCTTTTGCAGGTTAAGATTTCCAAAAGATATGTTCTTATGAATATGATGTGATTGATATTTCTTTTGTTTTCCCTTACCGAGAATTTGAGCTCACCCTTTTATGTTTTCTTTTCCCCAGGATATAATTAAAGGTTTTAGGTAAGAAAAAAAAGGAAGATCTTTATGGGAGATGTTGAAGATCTTTCACCATGATTAGATGATTACATTCTGAGTTTCCAAAGACACTAAACTATTACAGTCCTTGTGTGTGTGTTTTTGTAATGTACTAAGTATTCCGCAAAAGTAATGTAATGTCCATGTACGTCAAGCTTCGGGTCTCTACAATTAGTATTTTTTCTGCTAGAAGTTAATGATTGAGCAACCCTTTCCTGGTTGATTATTGCAGCCCATAGATTTTCCTAAGTTAAAATGGGATAAAATATCAATGGAATTTATCACAGGTTTAACTAGAGATTATAGAATTTTTTATGATATCTAGGTAATCATTCAACTGATGGAATTATTTCACTTACAAGTGACCAAGTAATCATACATAATATATTTTTTGGCAATGAGGAATATGTACAAGGTGGTGTGATCTCATTGAGTTCCAAGTACCACTGTCTTGGATCAGGAAATTTTTTTACTTTGAGAGTATTGATGGGATTGTAATATACTTTTGGAACTCAGTTACCCCTTAACCCAACTTTCCACCCTTAGATGAATGGAAGGGAGAATTAATCTATTCTAACACTGGGGAATATTTTGCGATCTTTCATCTTATACTAGAATAGGACTTTGGATCATCACTTTCCCTTTTTTTGAGTTTTCTTATAAAAAATCTATCACTCATCCAACGAGATGACCATATTTGAGGCTTTGTTTGGGTGATCGTGCCATTGTCTATTATACTGGACATAGGTCAGGGAGTTAGTAGTTCTTGGACCAAATGTCATGCAGAGCATAATTGAGATGGTTTAGGTTCTTCATGATAGGATAAAAGAATCATAGTACTGGAATAAGACTTATGTTTATCTCAAGAGGAGTCCATTAGAGATTTTGGCTAGAGGCCATGTGTTATTTAATGTTTCTACCCAACATGGGTTGTGGAGGTTCGAAAAGGGGAGTAATATCTTGCCTCATTTTAATAGTAATTTTGATGTGTTAGGGCACTTTTTAAAGGTATATTATATATTTTCACATCCACTATGACTATATTTGATTCAAGAAATATTTCATGTCTCTCATCTCCGTAGATATCTTTATGATTAGTCCTATGTCATTGATTGTGGAGATTTGGATATTGAGGTTAATTTTATGTTCATGGATAGACCAATGGTGATCTAGGACCATCAAAATAATTTTTTGTGAAGAAGGAACATTCCTTTGGTTCATTTGATGTGGATGAATGGTGTCCTAGAGTAGATTACTTGGGAGAGTGAGACCCAAATGCATGGCTAATACCCTAAGTTTTTTTTGAGTTTTTATTTTTTTCCTTGTTTTCTTTCATAAATTTATATTTTTACCTTGATGTTATATATGAGGTCTGATTATTCCTTTTTAATATGATGTTTGATAAAATATTTTTTTCATATGAATAAGGAGAAAAGATGATCCCTATTTGGGATGGGTTATACCTTGTTGTGATTGAAATCATGTGGGTGAGTCAATACCACCCAAAGTAGATAATATCATGACATGAGATATGAAATTCCTTGATTTGTGTACTTAGAGATCAAATGTATATTGGTTTTGTTAGTTTTTTCTTGGGTTTATGTTTAAAATTGTTGTGGAAGTGGATATGTTGAAGATAGTATTCTTATGGCCTTGAGGGATGTTTTCATTTGGTTTGTGGGTTTGGTTATCCATGGTGTTTCAAATGTAACAAGGTCATTAAGAGGTATGTTGAGGTATGGTTGTTTGGATCTTCTCTATAATTCCTTTCAGGATGGATTTTATTCTCTTGGGAGAGTATAGATTGAGAGTTATCTGAGGTAATGGTTTGGACCTTCCAGATCATTAATTTGTAGGGAATATTATAGAAGAGGATACAAGAGTAGGTCCTTAGGATTTTAGAGGTGTTTAGGAAGAAAATTAGTGTTTTTGTTGATGATGGTAGATCATAATGGTATATCATGATGGGAGATCATAATGTAATATCTTGAAAATACATCGTGATAGTAAATCCTGATGGTAGATCTTGGCGGTAGTAGACTTAGTCTGGTGGTAGTTTCTCATGATAGCTTCTGATGGTAGTTCTTATTGGTAGATTCTGATGGTATATGGTGATGGTAGATCCTTATGGTAGATACTAGTGGAAGATACAAGTGTTAGATCCTAACAGTAGATCCTGAAGGTAAATCTTAACAATAGATCCTGATGATAGTAGACTTAGTTTGGTAGTAGCTTCTAACGGTAGCATCTAGAGGGATTAGACTTTGTCTGGTGGTAGCATTCAGTGCTATCTTCATGTGGTAGTTATCTATGGTAGCTTCTATTAGTATCTGAATTAGTCTATTGGTAGCTTCTAGCTATAGATTTTGAAAGCCGCTTCTTTTGGTAGCATCTGGTGGTCGCTCCTGGCAGTGGCTCCTGACTGCAGCTCCTGATAGTGGCTCCCAATGGTGGGTCTATATGGTAGCTCCTAATGGAAGGTCCTAATAGAAGCTCCTAGTGGCATCTCCTACCAGTAGCTTCTAACAATATCACATGGAAGTAACATGTTCCAGGTTTTTTTAGAATATATTGTTTTTCCTTTTTACATATGTTTTGATGTAAAATGGTTTTAAATCTATAATTAATGTAATTAAGGGATATTTTAAAAGGGTATATCTATATACTCAATTAAATTGAAGTATATATCATTTAAATAGATATTCCATTTGTAATTTAATGATATCTACATTAATAGTCAATTAAAATAATATATGTGATCTAAAATCTGAATGGTCTTGTATCTGTTAATTGTAAAATGAAGATATTTCCTTCCTTATTTCCTTCAAGCATTATGTCAAAACTAGAAATTTTTAATCCTTTCCCTTGGATTTTTGGAACCCTATTTCCACTGTGGTTTGGAGTTCTTCCTTTGAGTGGTTCCATCCTATGCATGTAACCCTTTTTTGTAGATAAAATCATGTGAAGTTTATTTCTTGTATGTAGGGGATTCTCCATCTCTCTCTAATTTTTACCATGTGACAAGGGTTTGTTTTTTATCCTTTTGAAGGTGGTGTGAAAATGGATTAATGATTATAATTAACCACTTTAATTAAAATTAATGGTGAATGGAATGATTCAAATGTTTTTATAGATTATTGATATTGTGATATTGAGCTTATTTATGCCTTTTATACTAATTAAAAAAATGAATTTTGGGAGACTATATTTTCACTATAGTTATAGTTTTTGGTATCCCTTGTTTTTATATTTTTGTGATATCACCTTGAATTGAATTTATTTTAATCACTTATATTAGGTTAATGAAATTATTTTTTCAATAAAACTCTTTTTGTGTAAGAATACCTTTAAAAGTGAAGTGTAATTAATGAAGATAACATAAAACAATCTAGAAAATGAAATATGACTTGTTGTGGAATGTAGTTTGATGTGTGAATGTGTGTCATGTTGTGTGGTTGTTCCTTTGGAGGGTTTTAATGGTAGGTGGTGGTGATGAGGTAGTTGTGATGAGGAAGTGGTTGTGGCTATGCTGGTGGCTGTGTGGGTCTCTTGGCATGAGGATGATGGGATGTCTATCATTATTATGTGTTTTCTTATTCTAGTTTCCCTTTTAGTAAAGGAATTAAATAAATGAGAACTTTTAAATTTAAATGGTACAAGTTGGATTGGAAAATGGGTTGAAAAGGATAATAAACAGTTGAATTGAAGTGGACTATGTAGCCTAAATGGTTAATGTTTATACATAAATTAATGGGCCAAACAATGTGGAATATGTGAGCTAGAAATATGAGATAAATTGTATATTTAAATATAGATGGATTGGTAATTTAAAATATAGAAATATGGTTTTAATTTTTAATAAAGATGAATTGTGTTTTGTGTTTTGTGTTTTGTGTGGTGGAATTATTCATTTAGTATTGGAAGTGAAAGTATGAGAGGTTATGGGGTGATGTGGAGATATTATTAGATGGTATGGTGTTCTTATTGTGAACTCATAGGTTAGGATTTTTTTCTATGATATATATATATATATATATATATATTATTTAATACTGATTTTCTATACAGGCACCACCCATGTCAAGAACCTAGTGTTGATAAACAACAATTTCTGGGTGTTTTTATAAACATTCTATTGGTGAGGATGAATGGATGACCAATCACTCTTCCTTAATCCCTCTTCTAGGAAATTATTATATTCACAGGATGTTATGACTATAATTCGAAAGTGTATTATTGAGATTTTATGTGATGTGGTATCCTAGGCGTCTTTACTTGAGGTGTGATGTGATGACCAATATGTTTTCAGATGAGATGATTAGATATCTTGTAGTGGTGGTCTCCATGGTGTGAGGTGTGAATAATGTTTATGTGCTTAATGTTTATGATACCATACTATTATAGTTCTAGATATGATGTGATATCATGTTCTAGGATTCTAAGAACGAGATGGGATGTGATGTGTTGTGATGAGATGTTATACAAAAGAGTTGGGAGATCTAGAATAGAACCTATATCACTGGGGAATGGTGGAGCCTAATCAGTGTGGAATCATTTCTAGGTAACATTTATCAATATGATTCATATTATGTTATTATTCCTATCCTGCATAATTGGGAGAGAATCCCTTGGTGTATTTTGGGTTGGATAGATGAGCTATATATGTGTTTTTGGTTTTTCAATTTTCTCATCAGTATATTAGAATGCTTCTTTCATATGTTCCTGGGAGACTTTGGTTTTCCTATTAAGGGTACATGTATTATTACCCTATGTATATAACTGAGTTTCATATTTCCATGATGATTACATGGATTAGACTTGAAATTAAGATGTAAATAATAAATAAATGTGTCATTTAAATCATAT